>CAMXCT020000013.1:0-322429 GCA_947184155.2 Cladocopium goreaui
TTTGGAGGGTTTGGAGGGTTTTAGGCCTGGCAAACGGCAAGCTTGGACGCCCATAAAAAGCCATGGATGTGGGCTTTTGCCTGCGCTGGAAGCCCAGAAGAAGCCATTGAAGTGGCCTTGTAGGGGTTTTAAGGGTTTTAGGGGTTTGGAGGGTTTGGATGGTTTTAGGCCTGGCAAACGGCAAGCTTGGACGCCCATAAAAAGCCATGGTTGTGGGCGCTGGAAGCCTATAAGAAGCCATTGAAGTGGCCTTTTCGGGGTTTTAGGGGTTTGGAGGGTTTGGAGGGTTTTAGCCCTGGCAAACGGCAAGCTTGGACGCCCATAAAAAGCCATGGATGTGGGCTTTTGCCTGCGATGAAAGCCCAGAAGAAGCCATTGAAGTGGCCTTGTAGGGGTTTTAGGGGTTTGGAGGGTTTGGAGGGTTTTAGGCCTGGCAAACGGCAAGCTTGGACGCCCATAAAAAGCCATGGATGTGGGCTTTTGCCTGCGATGGAAGCCCAGAAGAAGCCATTGAAGTGGCCTTGTAGGGGTTTTAGGGGTTTGGAGGGTTTGGAGGGTTTTAGGCCTGGCAAACGGCAAGCTTGGACGCCCAGAAAAAGCCATGGATGTGGCGGGTTTTTTTGGGAGGGTTTTTTATGCCTGGGCCCTGGCAAAACGGCAAGCGTGGCCCCTAAAAAGCCATTGTTTGTGGGCGCTGAACCTAATAAGAAGCCATTGAAAGTGGCCTTTTTTCGGGTTTTTAGGGTTGGGAGGGTTGGAGGTTTTTTACCTGGCAACGGCAAGCTTGGACGCCCATAAAAGCCATGTAATTTGTGCTTTTTTGCCTGCCGATGGAAGCCCATAAGAAGCCATTGAAGTGGCCTTTTAGGGGTTTTAGGGGTTTGAAGGGTTTGGAGGGTTTTAGGCCTGGCAAACGGCAAGCTTGGACGCCCATAAAAAGCCATGGATGTGGGCTTTTGCCTGCGATGGAAGCCCATAAGAAGCCATTGAAGTGGCCTTGTAGGGGTTTGAGGGGTTTGGAGGGTTTTAGGCTTGGCAAACGGCCAGCTTGGACGCCCAGAAAAAGCCATGGATGTGGGCTTTTGCCTGCGCTGGAAGCCCAGAAGAAGCCATTGAAGTGGCCTTGTAGGGGTTTTAGGGGTTTTAAGAGTTTTAGGGGTTTTAGGGGTTTGGAGGGTTTGGAAGGTTTTAGGCCTGGCAAACGGCAAGCTTGGACGCCCATAAAAAGCCATGGATGTGGGCTTTTGCCTGCGATGGAAGCCCATAAGAAGCCATTGAAGTGGCCTTGTAGGGGTTTGAGGGGTTTGGAGGGTTTTAGGCTTGGCAAACAGCAAGCTTGGACGCCCATAAAAAGCCATGGTTGTGGGCGCTGGAAGCCTATAAGAAGCCATTGAAGTGGCCTTTTCGGGGTTTTAGGGGTTTGGAGGGTTTGGAGGGTTTTAGCCCTGGCAAACGGCAAGCTTGGACGCCCAGAAAAAGCCATGGTTGTGGGCGCTGGAAGCCTATAAGAAGCCATTGAAGTGGCCTTTTCGGGGTTTTAGGGGTTTGGAGGGTTTGGAGGGTTTTAGCCCTGGCAAACGGCAAGCTTGGACGCCCAGAAAAAGCCATGGATGTGGGCTTTTGCCTGCGATGAAAGCCCATAAGAAGCCATTGAAGTGGCCTTGTAGGGGTTTGAGGGGTTTGGAGGGTTTTAGGCTTGGCAAACGGCAAGCTTGGACGCCCATAAAAAGCCATGGATGTGGGTGTTGCCTGCGCTGGAAGCCCAGAAGAAGCCATTGAAGTGGCCTTGGTAGGGGTTTTTAGGGTTTTTTTATGGGTTTTAGGGTTTGGGCTGGGTTTTGGAGGTTTTAGCCTGGGCAAACGGCAAGCTTGGACGCCCCATAAAGCCATGATGTGGGCTTATGCCTGCGAGGAAGCCCATAGAACCATTGAAAGTGCCTTGTAAGGGTTTTTGAAGGGTTTTAGGGGTTTTTGGAGGGTTGTTGAGGTTTTAGGCCTGGCACGGGCAAGCGTGGAACGCCCATAAAAGCCATGGATGTGGGCGCTGGAAGCCTATAAGAAGCCATTGAAGTGGCCTTTTAGGGGTTTGAGGGGTTTGGAGGGTTTTAGGCCTGGCAAACGGCAAGCTTGGACGCCCATAAAAAGCCATGGATGTGGGCTTTTGCCTGCGCTGGAAGCCCATAAGAAGCCATTGAAGTGGCCTTTTAGGGGTTTTAGGGGTTTGGCGGGTTTGGAGGGTTTTAGGCCTGGCAAACGGCAAGCTTGGACGCCCATAAAAAGCCATGGATGTGGGCTTTTGCCTGCGCTGGAAGCCCATAAGAAGCCATTGAAGTGGCCTTTTAGGGGTTTTGGTGGTTTGGAGGGTTTTAGGCCTGGCAAACCGCAAGCTTGGACGCCCATAAAAAGCCATGGATGTGGGCTTTTGCCTGCGCTGGAAGCCCAGAAGAAGCCATTGAAGTGGCCTTGTAGGGGTTTTAGGGGTTTTAGGGGTTTGGAGGGTTTGGAGGGTTCTAGGCCTGGCAAACGGCAAGCTTGGACGCCCATAAAAAGCCATGGTTGTGGGCGCTGGAAGCCTATAAGAAGCCATTGAAGTGGCCTTTTCGTGGTTTTAGGGGTTTGGAGGGTTTGGAGGGTTTTAGCCCTGGCAAACGGCAAGCTTGGACGCCCAGAAAAAGCCATGGATGTGGGCTTTTGCCTGCGATGGAAGCCCAGAAGAAGCCATTGAAGTGGCCTTGTAGGGGTTTTAGGGGTTTTAGGGGTTTGGAGGGTTTCGAGGGTTTTAGGCCTGGCAAACGGCAAGCTTGGACGCCCATAAAAAGCCATGGATGTGGGCTTTTGCCTGCGATGGAAGCCCATAAGAAGCCATTGAAGTGGCCTTGTAGGGGTTTGGAGGGTTTTAGGCTTGGCAAACGGCAAGCTTGGACGCCCATAAAAAGCCATGGATGTGGGCTTTTGCCTGCGCTGGAAGCCCAGAAGAAGCCATTGAAGTGGCCTTGTAGGGGTTTTAGGGGTTTTAGGGGTTTTAGGGGTTTGGAGGGTTGGACGCCCATAAGAAGCCATGGATGTGGGCGCTGGAAGCCTATAAGAAGCCATATAAGAAGCCATTGAAGTGGCCTTTGAAGGGTTTTAGGGGTTTGGAGGGTTTGGAGGGTTTGAGGCCTGGCAAACGGCAAGCTTGGACGCCCATAAAAAGCCATGGATGTGGGCTTTTGCCTGCGCTGGAAGCCCATAAGAAGCCATGGAAGTGCCTTTGAGGGGTTTTAGGGGTTTGGAGCGTTTTAGGGCTGGCAAACGGCAAGCGTGGACGCCCATAAAAAGCCATGGATGTGGCCTTGGGATGCCTGTTGCTAAGAAAGACAAGTTCCACACCTGCGGTGGTCCCAGGCGCCGCCCCTGCCTTGGCGAAGGCCGGGGTCGGCGGATATATGCCCTGGTAACCCCAGAAAAGATGTAAACAAAGTTCAATTTATCACTTTTTTAGTAGGACAATCGCAACCATTATTTAACATTGTTTTTTTGGTAAGAATTGATCGTCATTCTAGAATTAGAACATCTCAAAGCAATTTTATAATCATCCGAAAGTGATATGCCTGGTTTGTTCAAAGGTTTTATGCTTATCACCCTAATTGCATGGTTTCCTCCTTGTGGCCAGTCATGTTGTATAGGTTTGGTAGTGATACCCGATGATCAGCGATTCTACATCATATTTGGAGACAACCTAACAGTGGTTGGTGGTTTGGAACATGACTTTTATTTTTCCCATCAGATTGGGAGAAGGTCATCATCCCAACTGACGAAGTCCATCATTTTTCAGAGGGGTAGGTTGAAACCACCAACCAGATGATTATTGGATGATTATCGATATTATAATGGATACTAATGGATGATTATTGGGATATTGATGGATGATTATTGGGATATTGATGGATGATTATTGGGATATTGATGGATGGGGGGTTCTGAAAATGGTAGGTTGAAACCACCAACCAGAAGAGCTTCATTGCAACTGGTTGGTAGGACAGGATCATTCCTGGATTCTTTCTGCGAAGAATAATCGTACGGAGTCGTACTTGGCTGAGGGATATGAAGCAACGAACAACGAACTTTTGTTCGTGGCTGAGCAATATAAATAGCTGTTTTTTGGTTAACCATCGGAACTATTAGACTATACAACTGGGCTGTATCCCATCTGGTTGGTGGTTTGGAACATGAATTTTATTTTCCATTTCATATATGGGATGTCATCCTTCCCATTGACGAACTCATATGTTTCAAGATGGTTATTGCACCACCAACCAGATATAGTTTTTTTTTTAAACCATCGGAAGTGGTGTTATTGCCAATGAACCATTGAGAGAACTATTAGAATTATTAGACTATAGAATAGAACTGCTGCATAGCGCAGGGGATTCAGAATATAAGTTTAAGAACATTGGTGTACAACAAACAGAGTTTCAACTATATGGATTGCGGATGAATAGCAGTCATTCAGTATTCTCACAACGATTTTCTGCATTTCCCTGGAGCCGAGGGGGCCTGGTGGATGGTCAGGTACTGAGTGCTGTGCTGCGATTGTTCTTTCCAAGAAAGCCCAGGCGCCAACTTTCGAAAAAGCAATGATGTATTGTGAAATACGAAATGGAAATCTAAGCTGGCTTGGGTAATCCCCTTTTTTGATCTTTTTTTGGGGGGATGGGAAACTAAGAATAGAGGATTTACATGGATTACTCCTAAATGATGTCTTCAGAGTACTTACGTCCTCAAGAATTGGTGGATGGTAAACTCAATGCCATAAACCATCCCATGATGTAACCAATGCATGCCGCATGGGTTCATTTTACATCGTATACCCAACTCAACAATAAACCTCTATAGTGTGTTTGGTCCTCAAACTGAAGATTGCCAATTCCGTAGGTCCAACACTGAGATTTGCCTTCTCATTGAGAGCTCAAGGGAGTGAATTCCTCATGTTGAACACACCATTGTCATGAACTTGCCAAATCTGTATCATCAAACTTTAACCACTCAAGATTACAGGAACCAAAGCTGTTTCGAAACAACAATCTAGCTGGGGTTCGCGTCCCGACACAGTCGAACTATGGTGATCTTTTTTGGCGTGGGGTGCTGCTCGCAAGTGGCTCACCAGGGCACAGCTGAAGGCTACGAAAGGTGCCTTGCAATCGCTATCAACGTCGCCTTGCACGGCACAACTGTGGCGGATCCAACCAATTCCGCCATGGCATGGCGACATCGGATGGGTATCGCTTGGCGATCCAACGGGTCGATGGCGAAACACCTCCTTGGTGGACTGGTGCAGCCGGTGCAGCGGTTGAACACTGGGGCAGGTCTACAGATTTCTGCGATGTGAATGAGATATGCTGAGCATGTTTTTGAGCTTTTCATAGAAACAATTTAAACAGTGAAACACCATCAAACCAGATCAGCTCCTGTTTCTACATACACGCATAATGTGTTTCCTTCGTGCAAGTATGATCAAGTATGTACATATAACATCATATAACGTTATATAACTGTATAGAGGTGGAAGGCTTGAGATTGTGTTCATGATTTTTGGTTGAGTGTCATAGTATGTGTCAAGATCAGCAGAAGTGGAGCTTCATTGTTGTGCTTTGAAGAACATTTGGCCAAGAGTCCCAAGAGTCTTAACCCCAGTGGAGAGGGTATGTGCCTGAAGTTGGGAAAGATTGCAAAGCCAGCAAGATGCTGAAACTGCTGAGGATCTTCACATTGCAGAGGTGGAATAAATGTGCACACTTGTACAAATTTATGACTATTTTATGTGCAGAATGCAGATAAACATCTTTCTAAGTCTTCAAAAATGCCATATATATATAATATATATATATATATCCATATATACATGCAACAACTGGTTTATTTCAAATATGTTAAAACTATGTTCAACCTGCTTTCAGATTGGGGCATGATCCCACTTGGATGAAGGGAGTTCCCCTTCCACCAAACAAAGTGGTGCCGCCCAGTTACAATTGGTGTAAAACCCCCATTCACTAGTTTGAGATATCTACAAGCTATAATTCTTGGAATTATTTCAACATAGTTGAACCAACTTAGCTAATGAACTGGGGCACCACCTTGA
Source organism: Cladocopium goreaui (assembly GCA_947184155.2). Lineage (NCBI taxonomy): Eukaryota > Dinophyceae > Suessiales > Symbiodiniaceae > Cladocopium > Cladocopium goreaui. The sequence continues at coordinate 6,119 of CAMXCT020000013.1, forward strand.
ACGAATGGACCCGTGCCCAGGGAACATCTGACGGCCCTGAAGAGTATGTTGCATTCAAAAGCACAGCTCAATGCCGTGAGAACCAGGCGTTGCTATGCGTTGCTATGATGCTGAAATGGGGATTGAGAGAACAAACATAGTGGTATCACCGGTTGCATGGGTCATTAAATGTCCCCATTGAACATCACCCAACCATTAGGTATATGGTCTATAATGGCTACTATAAGGTGATGTTCAATATTCCCAAAATGGGACAGTTACCAACCCCTGGGTTGAAATTTGGGTTTTTGGATTCAGCAAACATGATAATATCACTGACTATCACCATGTATCACTGGGGAGCTGGAACTCTGATACCAAAGATCACCTTTCAAGAGTTGTTGATGTGGTTCTGAGGCTTGGTAGTTGGGCCTATGGAAATCACTTGCGACTTCCATGATGTTCACTTGCAACTGCTCCGTGAGTTCTTTCGGATTATGGGATATTGGTGTATATATATATATACATATACACACATGTCAATATATATATATTTATATATATATACTGTATATATATTGAGTAAACCCTAAAAAGAAGAACAGGTTCACATTGCCACAATTTACCTTGGATTTTACATTTCTATCTTTTTGTGGCTTCCCATTTGTTGAATTCTGATCTGCAAGGGGCTGAGCCTTCCCAACTGGTTGATCTTCTTGGGATCCAGGGACAAACTGAAGAACCGGGCCAGCGCGGTGCAATTTCAAGAGGCAACGGACCCAACGTACTCAACGGACTCAACGGACCGGGCGGCAAATCATCTACAAATCGCTAACTGTCCATTTATATCATAAAAGATCATAATGCAATATCACGGTTAATCGGATTAGATATCATCTCCAACTAGTGAGTGGAACCTCCTGAGAATCGTCTTATTTCAGACGGGTGAATTATGCCATAATTTTTGCTGTCATCTCGATGAAGAAGACTTGCTAGTGCTGAATCAACCACAGCTGGATCCGGTGAGGTCTGCATGTTTGGGGACAAAACCTCATCACTCTTCCCACTTTTATGGCTTTCAAGTCGTCAAAAATGCCAGCATCTTTGCTTCGTTTTTTTTAGCTAATTCCATGGGCGGCAACGCAGCCAGGTGGGAAAGGACGAGCCACTTGGCAGAAATCCCGGTCGGCATCTCTGATGATTCTGTTGATTTAGATAGAAAAAAAAATGGTAAACCAAAGGGATCGACAAAAAAAAATAGAAGAGGTCATTTAAATTCATTTAACCCAGTTGTGTTCTTTGAATCCCAGTTTTTTTGGTTGTCCTCTTAAATTCAATATGTTTAGGCTAAAGCACCATTGCGTTTCTCAAATCCAATCGGTGGTGAAATGTCGCTGTTTGTCAAATTCATCCCATTCCCAATTTGTTTTGTACATCCCCCAGACACCATGGTTTATTGAATGTAGCAATCCACAATCTTCCTCATTCATTTTCGAGTTAGCTCAAAACATGTAGCTGGCTCAATTTCAGAAGGGGTCATGTGTTTGACTTTAATGTTGTGCTGCTGTCTAAGCTGATTTGGCCCAAAATGTGGCTCTTAAATTTCTGGGCTGCAACAGGGGTACCATCTCTATTAAACGAATCATTCGGGACTGAACCTGGCAATTGAACACATTGGGATTTTTTTGCAGGCTTGCTCAAGTGGAACGAGCTACCTCAGCAACACCGCGCTAGCTCAAACACATCGCTCTAGCTCGATGGCATCGAGCTGGCTCAATTTCGGAAAAAAAAACGGAAAAAAGAACTCGAAAAAATTGAGCCAGCTAGGTCACGTTGAGCTGGCGAACAAATCTGAAAGCTAGAAAACGAATAGATACATATGTATTGGCCGGGATGATGACGGCACACCGAGCTGGCTCAAGGGCATGTAGCTGGCTCAATTTTTTCGTGTTTTTTTTTTGCGCCAAAAAAAATGAGCCAGCTACGAGGCGCTGAGCCAGCACCGAGCCATTAACCAGCTACGTGGCACTGAGCCAGCAACGAGGGAATGCTGAACCTGTACTGGACCGATGGATTTTCCGATGCAGCCTTTGCAGTTCCAACAAATCAAATTATTGATTAATTCGGGCACCATATGAGATAAGATAGAAGACTGGCAGTCTATACATATGTATAGACTGGCAGTCTATACATATGTATACGTATATAATCCCAACCGTATAATTTTGGTCAATCTGAGGCAACACCAGTTTTCTTGAGAGAGACGCGTACCCTTGAGCTGGAGGGAGATTGGGAAAAGTAACTTTCGAGTTTAATGTGCATTGAAATCGCATATGTAATGTAATATATGTAATGTAATATATGTAATGTAACATAATGTTTAATGGAACATATTTGGGATGTAATGTCAACCCCGGATTATATAATAAACCATGGCTTATTAATTAGGGGGTATTCCCCCGATAGTCATAATTTGATACGTAAATGGCACCTTCCAAATTAAACAGCCCAGGGGTTTATTAATCCCGGGTTGACATTATATAATTTCTCTGGTATGGAATCGCATGTTTGGGACCAGGTAGTTGTGATATAATCCACTCAGCCTGACGCTGTAAGACAGCACTTCCCGCCAAGGCCCAGCTTGCCACCAAGCATTGCTATCAAGGCCAAGCTTTGTTCATAGCCGAGTTGGTTGATAAATCTCCCATTACTAATAAATACTGTAATATAATAGTACTATTATATAGAGATATAATGGATATACAAATCTCCCACTCCCTATGTAATGTAATGTTCTGTTCTGTTATGCTATGTTAAATTATGTTATGTTTTGTTATGGTATGTTTTGCATGTATGTATTAATGTAGTATAGTGTAATGTAATGTAACATAGTGTAATGTTTTGTAATAACATCTAATGTAATGTAATATGGTGTAATGTTCTGTAACATAATGTAATGTAATGTCATGTAATGTAATATAGTGTAAATATAATATATAATTTAATACAACACAATATTATATAATGTAAAATAATCTAATACACCATTATTAAATTATGTTATGTTATGTTTGCATGTATATATATATATATAAATATGCATCAATCCATATCACGAGTTGGAGATTGAACACCATCAAATATTGTATTTTGTTGGGTCATCGCATGATGTTTCAGACACATGAATTGAGCGAGTCGATGCTGCAATGTGGGATTTTCGAGTGGGTATAGAGGCATGACCGTACCACTGTACATTTGGGCACATAATAACCTCACCCTCAAACCTTAAACAATGGTTTTAATATGGTTTTATAGGGGAAACCAAATCGCCCAACCAGCTATAGCCTCTTGTGACAGTGTAGATTACATAATAATGAACATTGGTGGTTTCAAGCACTTCTCATCGTGTTTCCATGCACAGAAAAGACATCGGTTTGGGACCTGGTGACAAAATCCGGCGACTTCTTGTGGATGTTGGATGATGTTAGCGGTTGAAGAAAATACCCATGGAATCCGTACAATTTAATGAATAGCGAAGAGAAAAACATGAATAGTTGCATTGGTGTATAATCTTATAATCACCCTTAAAAACAAACAACATATAGAGTAGCTCCCATCTGATGGTGCATTCTTCATCCCACATCTCGTGGCACAGGAGATCTTTGGGTTGCCGTTCGGGCCCAGGGTGGGACAGCTGGAAAACAGCAAGAATTACCGCCTTTTGCGGTTTGAACCTTGGGCAGTAGCCTCTGGTCATTTAACACAGCTATGGCAAATGTGTGAAAATCTCCCAGTTGCAGATGTTTTGCCTATAAAAAGTGTGATTTTCGATAGCTATCTTGAATTACCAGAGGCTACACACGGCTACACCTTTTTTTTTGGCCATGAATGGGGATGGATCAAAATTTAAGGCCCAAGGGATTGCATATTCTCTGAATTTTGGGTATTAACCATCCAATTTCAGTCGTATCCAATTTTAACCTATACCCATATGAATGGGAAATATGTCAAATATAACTATACTCAAATATGTCCTACTCAGCCAAAGTGTTTTCAGATGTTGTTCCAGGGAAATTGAGATCCACCGAATGAATCCTGTTGGTGGATTTCAAGCAGCACAATGGGTATTGAAGCGAAATGATTATTTATGAACACTGCAACGCAATCTATGACTGGTCTGCGTTTTTTTGGGGCTTCAATGTCCTTATTGGGCATGGTGAACAGTTGACATATTGGAGGGTTGAAGCCACCACGGAATCATGTCGATTTGCATCCTTGGTGGTTGGTTCTGTATCTGTGGTTCTGGGGCTACAAGGGTCACCCGTCTTTGTTGTGCAAAAATGGACGGACAAAGAAGAAAGACACGTAACTGGAAACATGTCTGCTATGTTTGTCCTTCGTTCCTGTTCTTGTTCGCGTATTGATAATTTGCTAGGTGATGATATGGATTATGCGTTTATTGTAGTAGTTGTTGACAACAAATTCAACCACAAATAAATCTACAGTAGTCAGCAACCACATCTCTAGACCATTATCAACAGCTATCAACCCTGACAACAGCCTAATGAGCGACAATAAGGCTTGAATCATCCATTGAATGATAGAGATGTTGTAAGAAGACTACAAGGAGATATTTAAATTAATCATATGAATCATATGTAATATGTATAAAGATTACGGAATTATAAGTATATATATATATATATACAATTATATACATATATGTGTGACTTTACCTTACAATTAACTAGATAACTAGATTACTTGGTCCAATAACATATTATAATACAATGGATAGTTATCTACAATATATACTTTATCCAATAGATAGTTATATTATATTGTAACTATCCATTGTTACTTGGTCCAGAAACCAAGGACTCCACTGAACACTCGAAGCACTCGAAGCACCGCCCAGGCCCATGGACGAGCACGGGCGGATGATCGGAGGTCATCGGGCGCTGTTGGAGAACTTGTTGAGGACGGGATGGAACGACGGCGTGACGAGGGGAAGCTCAAAGGCAGCTTTAAAATAAGGTTTGGGATTTTGACCAATAGAAACTTTTTTTTAAATGTTTTTTTTTAAAGATATTTATTTAAAGCAGAAGACATGGGATGTTCATGGATGTTCTAATTTTAAGCTAAGGAATCTGAGCACTGAGCATCCTGAGTCCATTTGGACAAAAGGTGCATGAGGCGAATGGGCATTGCGATGGCGGCCCACCAAGATACAATGTTTATATACAGTATTTATATATGATTTATATATGATTTATATATGATTTATATATATATATATATATGCAAGTTTTTCTTTCAACTATAGTAACTATAGTTTCGTTTTATAATCAAACATGCAAGTTTTAGCAAGAGATATCGGAGGTGAAACAACAATGCATTTTCACAAGTGGACCTGGTATTTTGAGTAGCTGAACCTGGATGTCGACCGGCAAAAATTCATATTTCAATTGCTACAACCGTTCATTTGAACCCCAGTTTGTGGCGGGCTCAGCGCTTTTCACTAAGCCTCATGATTTTTTACAAAAATACTAGTGATTACAAAAATTCTGGGCTTACCAACCAGGATTACTTTAGTGAAACTTTAGTGATTGACTTTGGATACCCTCTGGTAAACGTTTACATAGCTATGGAAAATCACCATTTTCTAGCTGGGTAAATCAACTATTTCTATGGCATTAAATGGCCATTTCCAATAGCTACGTTAGTCATTACCAGAGGGTAACATAGACCCATGAAATATCTCCAGCATTGTATCCCCCACGTATCCATTGTTGATTGGTTCTATGCCTATATTCATCGTTGATTTTGCGGTGCCCAGGAGCCCGACTCCATTCATCTTAGAGCCGAGCTCTCAGACGCGTCAGACGTCGGGCGATGGAGCTGTGGAGCCGATAGCCTGCCTGGGTCAGGTGATTACCCTCTGGTTATGTCAAAATACCTATTGAAAATGACCATTTATAGTGAATTTTCTCATTAATAATGGTGATTTTCCATAGCTATGTTAAATTACCAGAGGGTACCTATGATTACCTGACAAAGAGCAAAAATATGGAAGTTTTGTTTGGGTTCAAAAGAAAAAACACACATGACTTGTGAAGACTGATTTTGTTTCTTTCAATTCAGGTCACAAATAGGAAGGTTTCATGGAGGTTTTACTTCCTCCTGAAGTGGAAGCTAGTTGGTCACTGAATTCGACTCAATGGCCGGCCAAGACTTCTCCCACTCCCAATTTTGATTCATTTTTACCTGTGTTTTTCCCACGTGCCAGGTGAGGGTCTCTAGATTTTAGCAAAGGTGCAACTCCTTCTTCTGCTTTTTCCTCCTTCTTCCTCCTTCTTCCTCCTTTTTCTCCTCCTGGTTTCCTCCTCTGCCAGCTCTGACTGTGGGCAACGGACCCGAGCCATATCGCGAGCTCCGGATGCAGTGGGGGCCACGCCTGGACCCGAACACATGCCATACAGGATGTCAGACAGAATGTCAGAGCATATGCCAGGCAGCATGTCAGATATAGTGACAGAGTATATGCCAGAAAGAATGTCAGATAGAATGTCTGAATTATTTATATATATATGATTATATATGTATAAAGGCCATAGATACTTCAAGATGATATGTCAGAAACTATGTCCGGATAGTGTGTCAGGGTGGGGATCACTCGAAATAAGGCAATTCAAGCATTTCTGCGTTGGTGGCTTGTGTTTGATATATACGCATAATATATATATATATATATCTTGATTGTTAGTTATATATATATACACATATGTGTATATACATATTATAACAGCCTCACGGCGACATGACTGAAGCGATGGTTAGTAAGGGGGAACTACATATCCCAAAATGGCCTTATTCTTTAGGTTGGTGAACGAATGTGAGTTTCCATATATATATATATATATAGACTTGGACCTTTGATTGCTACTTAACTTTATCCCTCTCCCCTGTTCGATTCACGTTTTCAGTTTTGGTACCTAAATGGAAACCCCATTGTCACATTATATGCCAATGCTTTCCCATTATATATATATATATCCGCACTATAGCCCTGTTGATAGTTGATTTTATACTCCATTACCCATATTAATGAGGTAAACCAAATGCCATATACCTTCCTGCAATCGGGGTTAATTTAGTTACTATCTCTGTTTTACCTCGTTTTGCATCCCCATTTCATCACCATCATCATAGCCAATATATTGTCCTTTTAGGAAAAATAGAGGGGCGGGTTTGGTTAATAACAACTTTATGTTTATGTATAATCTACCTATTGTTTTTTTTAAAAAAATTGACACTTCTATTCATCAGCCAGTAGGAAAGGACATATGATCGTAACATATCATAACTATGTTGGGGGTTCTTAAATTGGGGATCCACAAGTAACCGTGGGAAACCTCCAGTCATCAGCAGTCCTTAGGTTACGACGGCAGCATCTCCTGGAGTTCGGAGCTCAAAATGATGGATTTAACCACTGAAAAAAATGAGGATGTGAATCAATGCGAATATTATGTAATCACCAAAAAGATAAAACAATATGTATATATATATATACAATCACTATTCTTTATAAGTGGGATTTCACTATTTCACTGTTCTATTTTACTGGGAGTGACTCTATTTTCAGGGTTTGTCTTAATCTTTGGGAGATAGAATTAGGTATTTACTGGACAATCTATATCACTATTTTAGTGGGAGTTTACTTTTCTTTCCGCGACATTTGCTTGTTCACTGAGATCCATTTTTGATGATGTTGGATGAGGATCTTTATTGGATCATCTAGGCAGCCAAGCAAATGCAAGATGGATGTATGTAGATACGTATGTATATATATATATATGTTATATGTGATATCTGGATAGATTATAACGACGTCAATGCGACGTTGCATTCCATGAATTTTAGGAATCGGGGCAATTATCCCAATTTTTTACGCATATTATTTCAGATTAGCATTTGATATCATCCAGATACATGCAGGACATAGTTTGAAACACCGTGTTTTTGCTTACATGGCCTCTGAACTCTACCGAAGAAGGTCCAAGGTGACAAGTAGCAAGCAGAACTGGAAGTACTTGCTGAATGACCAGATCTGTATATATATATATGTTTACATATATAATTATATATATTATATGTATATATATGTGAAATCCACAGGTGCCTATCCACCTTTCCTGGTCACATCTCACAGGTTGCATGTACAGGGAACATTTTGGCTGAAGGATCCAAAAGGATGAGCCCGTGCGATCCCACGGTTGGGAGTCTCGAGTTTCCGCATTGGTAGCGGAGCCCGGACAGTCCGGGCCCGCGCATGGTTGTCGCACAGGTCCCACGGTGGTGACCTTGCACAGGTGCCTATGGCGTCTTCATCAGCTGGAGCTGATGGCCCCGGTGGGTCAATCCGCTATTTTAGCGGCGAATCAGAAGACGCCCTGGAATACAAGAGGTGGCGTAACTGGGTGGCGAACAAGCTGCTCACACTGGACAAGTTGCCGAAGGAAGCCTATGGACCATACATCTACACCTTGCTGTCAGGCAAAGCTCTGGAGTGTGTGGAGCATTTGGACACAGCAGATTATCAGAAGTCAGGGGGAGATCAAGTACTTCTTCAACTTTTGGATAGTCGTTTCCCTCAGAAGGAGAAGACAGATGTCATGGGTGAGACTCTGGGCGAAGTGTTCAATTTGAGATCCAAACCAAATGAGCCGTTGAAAGCATGGGTGGCTAGGGCCACCGAACTGTTTGACAGGTGCGAGAGGAAATGTGGTGTAAAGTTTCCGCCAGAGGCTCGTGGATGGATCCTGCTTCATCGAGCAGCAGGCCTTACAGAAGAACAGCAAGCCGTAGTGCTGGCCAGGGCACAGGGCAAGTTGGAGCGAGAGCAAATCTCAGTGGCCATGAGGTCATGTTATCCGGAGATGATTTGCCGTGGTACCAAGTCTACAGCTGCTCACGTGGTTGAGGAAGATTCTGGTCTTGATCTGGATGAATCGGAGGCTCCCACTTTGGAAGCCGAGTTTCCCGATGTAGAGCTGTTGCTTTCAGAACATCACTGTCATGGATTAGATGAAATCAACGGCAGCAGTGATGCGTTTTTGGAAACGGACGTTGCCGAGGTTCTCCAGGTTTCCTGGCGCGAAAAACGTGCTGAGCTGTCTAAGCTACAGAAGGCTCGAAAGTTCACAGCTGCCAAGGAACTCCGCCGAAGTTTTCGAGTGGAAGTAGAAGAACTGAAACGCAAGACCAAGTGCCATCGATGTGGAAAGCAGGGACATTGGTCCCGCGAATGCAAACAGCCCAGGAAGGATTTTCCTCAGAGGTCCGAGACCAACAAGGGTTCCGCGCCTACTTCTGGCGCCGCAGTGGTGCAAGCAGATTCATTAGATTTTGTAGCTGCCGTGGAACATGTGGTCCCACATTCTGTAGACTGGGTTGGCCGTGAGTTGACAATGTTGGAACAGCTGCGAGAAATGACACAGGGTCGAACTGAGTCTCAACCGACGGTCACCGAGAATGAGGTGCTGCTGGTATCATCACCCGGTTTTGGGGTGCTGGATTCGGGGTGTGGCCGAACGATCATTGGATTGGAAACACTGTCTGACTTTGAAAAGATGCTGAACAATCGCAATATGCCCAAGCCAAGTCGAAGAACAGAGTACAACAGTTTTCGTTTTGGAAATGGTGCTACAGAGATTTCAACTGAGGTAGCAATGTTGCCCTGTTTCTTAGCTGGTCGAAGAGGTGTGATTTCAGCAGCCGTAGTGCAAGGAAAAGCTCCCTTGCTCATCTCTCGTGGAGCTCTTCAGACACTGAAAGCATGTTTGGATTTTCAGAATAATCAGATTCAGTTGTTCGATGATCGGGTCGTAGTCCCGCTGGCTACAAACTCTGCTGGACAGTATGTGATCAATTTGTTGGACAAGCCTGACAATGACAGCCCAACAGTTGAGGATGGACCTGAACCGCTTGCTGCTGTGCCTTCCCAAGAGGCCTTGCCGGTTCTGCCTGCTGTTGAGCCCGTGTCGAATCATGAAGCCGCCGTGAACTCTGAGCTTCATGAGCTGTCCAACGAGCGTTGCCAGGTGCCTCAGGACAGTCCGTGTCCTGCCCATGAGTGTCCTGAAACCCCGAAATATGTGTGGATTAGAGAGGATTGGGGGAATAGTCATGGTCCCATAGCTACTAATGGGGGTCCTCAATGGGAGAAGGTAAAACGTAGGATAATCCGCACTGCACATCATGGGAAGATCCTGTGGAATGAGGAGATTGATCACAGCAAGCCACGGAAGTGGTATCATCACAAGCTGCCGGCGCATGTAGAACACACCATCACCGAGTTCCACCATGATGATCCATGTAAACATGACCCCAAGCCTCCCATGCTGTCTCAACGTGATTGTCGTAGGTTGCACCAACAGGTCATGTCATGTGTCACGACGGAAAGGACCCATGCCAAGTCGAAGCGCATGATGGTGGTCGAAGTGTTCTCACCTCCGAGATTTGCTGAAGCGTGCCAGCGTGTAGGACTCAAAGCCCGCAGCATTGATCTGATCACCGGCCAGGATCTCACAGTGCCTGCCACTTGTAGGGAATTGGAGCAAGACCTTAAGGATAATCCTCCCGAGCTCTTAATCCTGTGTCCCCCATGCACTGATGAAGGTGGTTGGTTTCACCTAAACAAGCATAAATGGCCGGTAGAAGAGTATTTGAGACGTATCACCCAAAGCAGGAATTTCATCAAGTACTGTTGTCGTCTGTTCAAAACCCAGGTGAGTCTAGGAGGTCGAGCCATGTTTGAACATCCGAAACCTGCCAAAACTTGGAAGTATGAAGAGATGCAGAACTTGTTGAGGAGATTCCCTTCTGTTGACTGTGACATGTGTCAATATGGGTTGAAAATTCCTGATAGTGATCGTTTCATCCGCAAGAGTACTCGTTTGCTCCTGAGCCATGAAGACATGAAATGTCTAGGCAAGACATGTCCTGGTTCCAGCGATCCGTGCCATGTGTGTCATGATCACGTTGCCGGCTCGCATGCCTCGATTGGCCGAGTGAGCACGTTTGCTGGCCGATACACGGAATCTTTCGTGCAGGCTGTGTTGGAAACCGTTCCTGCATACCGCAAGCATTGTCACCAGTGTCTAGAGGTGCACGAAGATACAGTTCCAGACCGTCTCTGGCCGGAAGTGTTGGCCGTGACTGAGAAAGTAGGCGAACAGTCTGACGAAGAACTCAAGGTTGTTTTGCTGAAGGCTTACAAGAATCTTGGTCACCCCGCCACACATGATCTTGTGCGCATACTCCAGAACGCACAAGCCAGTGACCGTGCCATTGCGTTAGCCCGCACTCTAGAATGCCCAGTTTGTATCAGCCAAAGCAAGCCAAAGGCCGCTTTGCCTGCTCAGCCGCAAAGGGTCTCCGAATTCAACAGGCAGATTGGCATAGATGTGAAGCATTTGACTGGTTGGCGTCCGAATCAGAAGATCAAGGCGTTGAACATTGTTGATACTGCGAGTGGTCTCCAACGTATGATTCCTTTTACCAGCCCTGAAACCAGTAAACTCCTGTGGTCACTGTTGCAGGAACATTGGATTAGTTGGGCAGGCCCACCCAAGGAAATCGTGTTGGACCCATCTGCAACGAATTTGGGAGAACCACTTATTGTTCCTTTAGAACATCGTGGTATTCATGTTCGTCAGATTGCCGCGGGTGCTCACTTCCAACTAGGGAAGGTAGAATCGCATGGAGGTTGGTTTAACCGAGTGCTGGAGAAGATCCTGACGGAATTTCCGCCTTCAAATCATGAAGATTGGTTGGAATGTGTTAGCCATGCCCATGTCAAGAACAGCATGTTGCAACATCATGGAGTCACGCCACATCAGTTTGTGTTTGGTCGTAATCCTGATGTTCCTGAAGATCTTCTCAATGAGCCCCAGCGAGTAGTCAGTGCCACTGCAGCCCTTACAGATGAGGCCATTGATCGAGCCAACAAGATCAGGCTTTCAGCAAGGGAAGCTGTCATCCGCTTGCAAGACGATCGGTCCCTCCGATTGGCTCTTGCTGCACGTCCAAGGGTTGTAGAAGAATTTAAGCCTGGAGACATGGTGGCATACTGGCGTAATCAGAAGTGGGTTCAGGGTAAGCTGATGTTAGGGGGTAAGTGGTACGGTACTGCCATAGTGTTGGGTAAAGTAGGTCGTAACTATGTCCTTGCCCACCGAAAGCAAGTCCTTAGAGCTGCTCCCGAACAAGTTCGTTCAGCGACCACCGAAGAGACCACTTTGCTGAAGACAATGGATGTTGAGTTGCTAGGAATCAAAGATCTCATTGAAGGAGATGCTTTCAAGAGCCAGCAGTTTCATGACCTCACGTCCCAATCGTATCCATCGGTGGCCAACACGAACACCGGTGAACCCACATGCTTGGAACCAACTGAGTCTGAAAGGACTCATGATGCTCCTGCCGCGCGAGCCAGTTTGCACGTGCCTGACAGCCCAGTGCCACCGCTGGTTCAACAGCAACCAGCCGTGCCAGAGCCTGCAGTAGGTGATGTCCCAACAGTGCCTGAATCTCTCGTTCCTGAACCAGAGCGTAACAGCACTGAATTGAGTGATCAGGCAAGCCCTTCCAGTGAGGTGTCCTCTACTTATGGTCCAATGAGAAAGGTACGAGGGAAGAACGGGCCTGATGCGTTGTGGCGTCCGCCCTCCATGAAACAGGAGGATTTTGTGTCCATCATGCAGGAAGTTGCACCGCAGCTCATCAGTGATCTTTTACACCAAGAGCACTCTGGAGTTGCCGACTCAAGCATGTCAGCTAGTAGCCACTCAGGGAAACGTAATCACGAGCAGGGTGATTCCAGTCCAAGTGAAGAGCCTGCAACTTCCAAACAGCGCACCGCCTCTCCAAGCACAGAGACCATGTCAGTAGAGTGGTTGGATACATGTGACACCGCCGAAGTCCTCATTGCAGAATACCTTAAACATAAAGCTGCCAAAGAGATACCCCATAGTAACAATCTACCAGAGGTGCAGAAGAAAGTTGATCAGGGTAAGCGACTTGAATGGGAAACAATGGTCAACAAACCGGGGGTAGTTAAAGTTCACTATGGTAAACATGCTCAGAAGATTCGTGAAGAACAAGCCCATCGTTTCATTGGTAGTCGTTTTGTGTTGACACGGAAAGCAATGGAGGAAGGTCAGGTAGTCAAGCCTGACGATCCAACCACGTACACTGTAAAGGGGCGCTGGTGTTTGCAAGGTCATTTGGACCCAGATCTGCAGCAGAAAGCTGAAGAAGGCAAGCTTCAGTCTCCGACTTTGAGCCAGCTTAGTCGTATGGTGTTGATGCAGGTCATAGCCAGCCATGGCTGGGATCTTGAACTGGGAGACATAAAGAGTGCCTTCCTTGAAGCAGGATTGTTGGACGACAAGTACCGCCCGCTGTATGCCAAGCAGCCACCAGGTGGTATTCCAGGTCTCCCAGAGTCTGCAGTGATCGAAGTGTTGGGAAACATCTACGGACAGAACGATGCCCCTGCAGCATGGTTTGGAACGTTCAAACAAGCAGCCATAGACGCTGGATGGATTCAGAGTAGTTTTGACAGCTGTTTGTTTACCCTTCGATCCAAGCAGAGTAATTCGCTGATAGGAGTGCTGGGGGTTCATGTCGACGACACGGCTCTTGGAGGAGCCGGGCCTGAGTTCCGTTTGGCCGTAGAGAAGCTTCGTGCACGTTTTCCATACAGAAAATGGCGTGTCAACAGTGGGGAGTTTTGTGGTGCCTTTTATGAGCAAGATCCCAAGACAAAAGTCATCCGCATGAGTATGAAGAACTGCGCTGAAAAGCTTCGCCCAGCCAATATCAAGCGAGGTGTATCACCAGAGACACCTCTTGATGCTATGCAGCAACGCACTTTGCGTGCAATCAATGGTTCTCTGAATTGGCTGGCCTCGCAGTCAAGACCCGACATCTCAGCACAAACCAGCATCAGTCAACAAGCCTTTCCAAATCCCAAAATCCGACACCTTCGACATGCCAATAATGTGGTCCGAAGAGCCCGCATGCACAGTGACTTAACTATAACTTTCACCCCCATCAAGCCAGAAAAGCTGACTGTCGTGTGTCATTCAGATGCGGCCTTTGCAAATGTTGGTGACTATACCCAAGCTGGTCATATCATTGCTTTTACCGAAACTAGTCTACAGGATGGTCAGGTAGCTGCATGGTGCCCCATAACTTGGCGAAGTCACAAGCTCACGCGCGCAGTGAGTTCAACATTGGCTGCTGAGAGCCAATCATTGGCCACGGCGTCTGGTACAGTGGAGTGGATCATGCTGCTGTTGTCAGAAGTTTTGGATGGACCTTTCAAGTTGCGTGACTGCAGAGAGAAGCTGAGTGTTAGGAAACCTATCCTGGTGACAGATTGCAAGTCCCTTTACGATCATCTCATGTCACCATCGGCCCCAACTGCAATTGAAGATCGTAGGACTTCCATAGACGTAGTCATAATCAGGGAAAGCATTCGTTCTCTCTCAGCGTTCATGCGTTGGGTCCCAACCGATCGTATGCTGGCAGATGCTCTGACGAAGGATCAGGGCGACCCTCTGGACATGCTACGCTCGTGTCTAAAAAGCTCTGTGTATCAGATCTCACCTGAGGATCATGTGTTGCGAATGCAAGCCAAAGAGAGAGAAGACCGACTCCAAAAGAGACTCAAACCAAGTTCCCCAAATTAGATGCGTCATGTCTGAAAGTTAATCCATCTATGCTTGTGGGTGATGAGCCTTTCTGTGGAAAGAATGCATAGGTGGTCATTCGTTGTGGGGGTCATCATTAACGAGTGTGCTTGTTAAGCTGCAACTGCCAGGCTTTTTCCATAAGTTCTCAAATAGTCAGGGTCATAGCCAAGTACAGTAGTTTTTCCCTCATGTCGCTCTCCAAGGGATTGAATGCCGATGAATCCAAGATGTTGCGCTCCTTGCTGCAGCGTGCCCATGAGAATGGTTCCTTGAATGTCTTCTTGCCCACTCTGGGTTCTGAGACATCTGAGTGGTCAGAAGTCGAATCACTGGAGGAGGATGTGTCTGCTGCTATGAATGATGCATCCAAGCGCCGCCTTGTGAGCCCAGACCGCCAGGATGCAAAGCATGGTCAGACCAAACAGCTTTCAAGCAAAGCTGTATCCGCTGTTGGATCAAAGTCTCCGACGGAGGAAAGCTCAGTGAAGATTGACTTTGCAAAGATGAAGATGCCGTCTGATGTGCAGAGCATTGAGGATTGGGGTACCACCATCATGTCTGAAGGCAAGATGGCACCTCGCCAGATGTCATACGCTGAGCTGGCCTCGTCTTCGGAGGCAGATATCCAGCGCTATCTGCGTTGGCTGATGTCCAATGTCAATTCCAAGAACTTGCCGCAGTACCAGGACCTCTCTCACTACCTCCATGTTACGAAGTATGGTGAGGCCTCTGGGCCAACTGGATTCAACCGGGTCCGCAAGACCGGCTGATCGATCTATGGATGGAGCAAATCTGTGAAAGGTGTGATGAATGAAATAGCTTGCCTTGGGTATGACAAGCGCCCTGTGACCTTGCACCACCATATGGAAGTGGTATAATACAAATCACCGCCGGAGGACAGTTCTTTCAATTTTAGATTATGACCGGTGTGAAATCCACAGGTGCCTATCCACCTTTCCTGGTCACATCTCACAGGTTGCATGTACAGGGAACATTTTGGCTGAAGGATCCAAAAGGATGAGCCCGTGCGATCCCACGGTTGGGAGTCTCGAGTTTCCGCATATATATATATATGTATATAATTATTTACCACATGGGTCTCTTTACAAACAAATATTGACAGCCAAGAAGTTATTTCAAACATTTTTTAATCTGTGCTTAGTCTGGGGAAACCTTTGAAGGGTATCCGAGGTCAACCATGGTTTTACTATGAAACATAGGAACCAGCGAAACATGTTAGAATGGTTCCACTCTTCTTGGAAGAAGTTTTTTTTTTTGTACCCTCTGGTAATGACTAACGTAGCTATTGAACATGACCATTAATAGTGGATTTTCCCATTAAAAATGGTGATTTTCAATAGCTATGTTAAATTACCAGAGGGTATGGTTTTTTCTATTCAACATGTTTTGTGTCCACTTTCTTCAAATTCCACTTTAATGGATCCATGTTTGGGAAATTCTGAATATCTTTGGTCAGACATAAGGATGGATAGAAACCAATAGATAAATCCGAAGTTTGATGTTGAACATGGACCTAGTTTAGGCAAAAGATCCCCATTTCCTAGGGATACCCAACATGAGTCGCAACGGACTTCCCCGCACCAGGTGTATCCTTGCGGCGGACAAGTTGCAACGCGCCCTTTGGGTCGCAGATGGTCGCAGTGGCGCACCGTAAACATCCCATGGTTTCGGGGATTTCCCAGCGGCAGAGTTTAGCGATTGAGGCCTTGAAATCCTCCTGAAAACCATGTTTGTTTAATATCTGTGGATCTTCTGCCCCTGGCTTCCCAACAAGATCTATGGTCTATGGCTATTGTTGTCTACATTGCCCACCACTATCCGATCATCTTTAAGCACACCAAGCCGGCAAGCCTAGTCGTACGAAGCTGAACATGGTATTTGATCACAGGTCACAACATGTTACAGCTATTGTACACACCCACACACACATGCCGATGGACAGCAAAGATACGGATATATTACATAATGTATGTACATATGTACACACACACATATATATATATATGTACTATGTGTACTACGTGTACTATGTGTACTATGTGTACTATGTGTACTATGTGTACTATGTGTACTATGTGTACTATGTGTACTATGTGTACTATGTGTACTATGTGTATATATATATATACATATATATATATATATGTACATACACAAAGAACATTCTACAGGACACATGTGTAACTGTATGTATGATAGTAGTCTTTGGTATAAGATATCCAGAATTGCTGGGACCATTTGCACACTAACCCCTCAATTTTTCATGGGAAAGCCACTGGAATTCCTTTCCATTCCGCCCGTTGCACTAGGCCCTGCGAGTGAACCGGAAAAGTTCCGGCCAAGCACAAGGTTCCGGCCAAGCAGATGCCTTGAAAACCCTGGAAAATCACCATTCAAATAGCAGGTAAGTTGACAGGTGATACGGAATGATATGGAAAATCACCAGTTAAGTATAGTTAAGTGATAGGATATATGAATAGGTAAATCAAACTCAATGGGCAATATTCTATAGCTATGTCAATTTACCAAAGGGTATACGTAGTTTGAAATGTACTTGTAGTGCTTATACAAAACAAACAATAATCAGAATTAATTACGAAACAGTTTACATCTCGAAAATCCACAGAGCATGAAGAGATAATCCCTCATACATGAACAGATTTAATGAGTGAGTTCGATTGGAATGTTTTCAGTGACTTAAAACATGTATGTGCCTTGAAACATGGATGTTCACAAGGTGATATCCAAAAGCGCAGAAAATCTGTATATATCTGGGTTCCATGGATGTTTCGATACACTGCAGCCTTGCTCGGAACTGTTTCCTTGAAGTCGATGGACTCCACAAACAATGTTACCCGGCCTGGTTTTTTCGTTTACAAAAAACCATGGAAAATCACCATGTAAATCATGGGTAAATCATGGTAAATCCACTATTTCCACTGGGCCATGGCTTCAATAGCAAAGTATTAGTTAGTCATTACCAGGCCGGGTACCCTCCACCATGGAACATATGGAGGTGTCCTAAAGTCATGGGGTAACTCGAATCATCCAAGTCATTAGATCAGTGTTGAAACCTATGGTGACGACGACTTGGGATCCCTCATGACTTAAGAAACCTTGATTTATACATCCATTAAAAAAAACAATATCCAAATCATCATCCATGATTTTATGAATAATCATCCCAAATAATACAATTGATTTTCAATTTCACGATGGTCAGTTATTAACCACTATATATAATTATATATATATATATACATTAACCACTATATATTAACCATTATTAACATTGATTAACCATTATATATTAACCATCAATTTTCACTGGGCTTACTAGTCTTCCACCCTCCAACTCCACCCTGACGCCTGGCCCTCTGGGTGAAATGACAAAAAAAGGTGTTTTGTTTGGGTTGAAGCAACCACCATAGATATGCATGATTGCATAATATATGTATATGACATACTGTATATATATATATATACATATATCCATCATTTTTGGTTCAAAATCCAATACCAAAGTGCTGGAGCTCCAGTTTTGATGGTTTAATGCAATTCTTGTATGGGTTATAGCAACCGCCCGGAGAGATAGACACGTAAGTTTCAATCCTGAAATAGTGATACACATGTCTTTCATATATTCTTGGGGTTACCTAAAAACTGGTCAACTCGATCCATGTTTGTGAACATTTTATATCTTTGGTCAATACGAAGCATGAACAGAGACTACTGATTCAGATCCCTATAACATCGCTATACAATCCCTTTAAAATCCCATGAAATCCCAACCGGACCCAGTCAACCTTGACTCGTTCTATCATCCTGCTGCCAGGAAGTGCCGCAGATGAGCCAGCGCAGATGGCGGCCAAAGAAATCTTGGAAGCACTGGGCAAAGCCGACCGGGACAGCGGGCATTCTGGGCATCCTGGGCATCCGGCCGCAGAAATGGATCCATGGTGGGGTTATTAAGCCATTCATCTGGGTAAATTATAACGACCTCACTACGACCTCACTGGATTCATGGTTAGTAAGGGAAATCATCCCCAAATGGCCTTAATTCAGGTTAGTGAAATATTATAATTTACCCAGATTCATTTTGGGATAGCGGTGGTCTACAATCAGTCTGGACTGGCGGAATCTTCCTCCAAAACCATGTGAAGCTTCAAGCGTTTGGAATCGCTGCCAAAATGACATGTTTTCGGCCGGAAAATCCCCCAATGACACGCTTGGTCCATTAAAACCTCACGGCGCACCAAAGAATTCAGGTGAAGTCATCCCATTCATATGAAACAGCTATATTTGGATCCTACATACCCTCTGGTAAACTAACATAGCTATGGAAAATCACCATTTTTAATGGGAAAATCCACTATAAATGGTCATTTTCAATAGCTACGTTAAATTACCAGAGGGTACGTGGTTTCATTCCCTATACCACAGTCTCTGAGGGGTGTTGAATACATTTGAATACTGGGAATTGAACCGGCATTCAGCCACCTCTTCAGATTCTCCCCGTTTGAAATCTCGATTGTGCGGTTACGCTAAGGGACCCCAATGTTGTTTGCCCCGTACCCGCAAAAAAAAACTCGTATACCAAGCAATAAGATATTATTAATGCACACACACACATTGTATCTACACTGCGTCTACACTCATGTTATTGTTCCTAGTTGCCTTGAAGATGTTTGCATTTAAACGTGTAGATCTTTATTCATTTTTTGTTATACACAGAGTTTTATATTTATCATTACATCTAATTGTATATGTTTCTGTATACAGGTGTGTGCGAATATACAATACATATGTACATGGTTGCTGAATGTTGGTTCCAGTATTTGCACTTATACTGTTTGTAGTCGTGCATTTAATATGTTCCTCATATCGATAACAAAACAAACAAAACAGTGTCTTCAGTCGATTTGCAGATAGACAACCAGATAGATGTAGCATATATATAATTATATATATATTATATATGATATATGTATGTAATTGTATATATATATACATATTATATGTATAGACAGATACAGTGAGTTGAAATAGCTGTATACATGTATATACATGCATATAGCATACAACTAAGCAAATGTCAGCAGGACTTAACGGCGGATCAGCGTCACGTCTACCTACTGCGAGGCGGGGTCTTGTGGGTCTTGGACCACGGTGAACAATATGGGATTGGCGTTCATGTGTACGGGAATGATATGGAATGTGATATGATTGATTCAAGAATCGTTATAAGGTGTTGCCACCCTAGTTACGTTTGTTTGTTGAGAACTTCCATGAAATGTAGAAATATCTGCCAAAAACCCTAGTTCTTGACAGTTGTTGGATTTCTAAAACCAACTTAGCGTCCTGGGGGAAAACCTTGGGATATCACCAACTGAGTAGACCTGGTTGGTTGTTTTGGGGGCTTTGATTTGGAAGAAGTGAGTCACTGGGTTAAAGAAATGCCCAGTGGAACCGAAAAGGATGGTTCGGTACTGGCTTTACTATTTACGGTTTGCGGTTCGGCGGTATTTGAACCATCAAACATGGTGATTTGTATTGATGTGTGTGTTATTCCAATGTTATTCCGCTTTGGAGACTCCAATTTTTGATGGTTACTCAGTTACTCCAATTTTTGTTTATCACAATTTGGGTATGGGTCAATACCTATAGATACATTTTAGTGGGATGAACATCCATTTACCAGCTATTTTGGGGTTCACTAGGTACCAGGGTTTTGACCCATCCCTATTTCTGTGTGTTATTTTTTTTAAGGATCCATTCTTTGGATACTCCGAAACTTGTGGTGCCAAGTCGTTGGATGCCCGGCATGTTTTTTTTTTGGGGCGCCTCGTCTGAATACCTTGGATTTGCTGATGAAACATAGGGAATCTATAGGGAATCTATAGGGAATCTATAGGGAATCTATTTTCCCAATGGGAAATCCACTACTTGGGGACTTGGGAGTCTATAAGCTGTTGGTGCTTGACGGGATTTATACGACAGCCCAAATCCATGGGTTTTCCAGAAGCTTTCATTGTTTTGATTGGTCCGGTGGATTCTCATTGGTTATAGTATATACAGTATATACATTATATATATATATATCCGTGGTTATGTATATATATATATACTACCCCAAACTGGACGAAGAAGCATCCCTCTAGGGTAGTATGTATATATATATATACATCTATATATATATATATATGTATATACCTGCAAACCCTGTGTCTCGCAGTTGCTAAAATTGTGATGTGCAGTGTATGATCCTGTTTGCTGTTTGTTTGCTGTTGCCCGGATGGGGTTGGGTGGGCCAAACCTCGCGCGGACCTCGCGCGACATCGCGCGACATCGCGCGGGGCTCGCGCAGGGCGTTCAAATTCACCCATATATTTACCCCGCAATGTGTCATTGCATTTGCCGGTGCGAACTCACGTGTCAAACGCGCTGTGCCATTGGGTCCAACATTTAGCTTTAGGGATGTGTACACTTATGAGTCCAGCAACACAGCGAATATAGGGTTTGACCAAAAAAACAAAAAAACATAACAAACAAAAACAAAACCAGAGCGAACAAAAAAAAACAAACTAGAAAACCAAAATCAAGGAAAAACAAGAAACAACAAAAAGAAAGCAACACCCCAACAAGATAAACAAGGAAAACAACAAAAAACTGCGGAAAATGCAGATTTTATTTTTTTTGCTTTTATGTTTTTTTCTTGTTGTTTGTTTGTTTTTTTGGTGACTCTTAGTGTGGAGTTGTTTTTTGTTGATTCTGTTTTTGATTGTGTTTTTGTTTTTGTTCTATCAACTTTCTCTGTTCTACACGGAAGCATAAGTGTACATTTTGTTACCCACGTTGTGCCATTATATTCTCCTGTTGTAATCTTTCAACATCATAGTACGATATTGAGATTTCCTACAGTGTGGGCAAAGAATCCGATGAAATCAACCTATTCCGAAAAGGTCCCTGCGAAACGTGTGCCCATGTTGTTTTGATATGTTCTGGTTGACTTTTTGCGGGATGTCTGACTTCACGCGTTTGAGCTGTGCCCATGGGGATGTTTGACTGTAGACGGGCATGTCTGACTTAACACCCTCACCCTGTAGAATAGTTCATCACATCATATATATATATAGATATTATGTGTGTCCCATCTAAACCAAGTCATGTTATTGGTATTTGATTGATTATATCGCAATCATCTCATATTCCATGGTGTATATACAGTATATATATATATATACACATATCCTCATCAAGTCCCAATGATATCCCCTTCACTGTACCTCACTGAATCCCTTTTCATCTATATACTATCATTAACTGTATACCTATGAGATATCAAGTGGATTAACCATAGGATTATGTATGTACATCTATGCATATTAAGCGTAGGATCAACCATAGGATCAATAAAAAGGAAGGTAAACATAGGATTAAATGGATTCCCCATAGGATTAACTACATATAACGATACCTAGTGATGTATAATACATATAGATACATATTTATATAAGAATTACCCTCTGGTAAACTAACATGGCTATTGAAAATTGACATTTATAGTGAGTTTTCCCATTAAACATGGTGATTTTCCATAGTTATGTTAGTTTACCAGAGGGTAATCGTCATTGAACCATCGGATGAATCCAGAACGTTTGTCAGGCTTTGGCCGACGGCTGCCAGATATGCCTTCGACCACGGAAATGGATCTGGGGAACGAGGCCTTGGAAGCGGTTGGAGATGCTGAAGATGGGAAGATGGTCAACAACAACGAAGGTTTTACAAGTAAAAAACAAACAGGTTTTACCAAGAAAAACTGGACTTCCAGATGTAGGATTCGTGATCACCACCAGAGTCCACATCTTGAAGTGGATGGCTCACAGGGAGGGGAGGTATACACTTTTGTTTTGCTTCTAGCCATGAAACATAGGCAGCAAACACTGCCAAACTGGATCGACCCAACTCCAGCAGACTGTCCCAGAGTTAATATGGCTTGGTTTGAACATAGAGTACGCAAAAATAATTACTGATTACTGATCATTTTCTCCATTAAACTGATCAATACCTACACGATATAGACCGGTATGCCCTGTTCAACGACACCCAGATTTTTCAGGCCTTGAAAGCGGCGGTTCGAGCCAACAAGGTGCGGTTCGATGTGTCGCTGTTGACTTCGGAAAGATGGTCCCATTGGAATATGAGCCCAACAAAAAGAAGTTCCAGGATGGGCCAAAACCATACCCAGATCATCCATGTTGGGCAATGGAGTATGTTTAGCTTTTACCACCAACATGTTGTTAGTTTTGTAGGTAAATCTACACCGTGGATGTTGGTGGAATGCATCCAGGATGATCCTCAGCACATCCCTGACAACTATATATTCTGGCTAACATCTTGGGCGTGTGTGCACCAGTCAAAAAACCTGGGTTCTGACCCATTTCCATCCTTGCTCCAGAACCTACTGTAGGTCTCAGATCCATGTTCACAACAAACATCCATAAACACTATATATACCATTATGTTTCAAGGGTTTTTGGAGCAAACATCACTTCCCCAGGACGGCCTGACATAAATCTTCTAAATCGGCTTTGACATGTCAGGTGCGACGGATGCTGCAGGACTATGCGCAGGAGGTGGTCCAAAGTGGCGCCCTGGACGGGTTTTTGTTTGGCTGGGAATCCCCAAACGAAGTGGAGGTTTTAATGGTTTTAATGAGAGAAACATCCAACTAGTCCTGGGGGATTTTCCAGCAAGTCATGTGACTGATTAGCCTGGAGGATACGGGGATTTTTACCAAAAAAAACTTGGATGATTTGGCCGAATTTAGCCATCTCGCCATTGAAAATTGTAGGGTTCAACCACTAAAGTGTGGATTTCACTGATTTGGGTTTGTTTCAACATGGGCAAATTAATAGCAACAGCATGGGTATGATGACATACAGATGGTAACATGGTCTTACCAAGGGATGGAGTGGGGAGTGGGCTTGCAAATTCCTGCTGGATTTCCAAACCACCAACCCAATTTTTCCCGGGATTGAGTTGAACCCTGGCGTAGCAGTACGGGATTCCTTTTTGCAACTGAGGCGCACATGTTGTGGTGGACGACTTTCTGCGGAATCTTCAATCCTCTGGAGTGGTGAAAAGTGGCACCTCACCTCTGATAGCTGGAAGCACCATCAAAAATGGGGATGTTTTGATCCAATTTTGCAGCAGACAAATTATGGTGGGATTTGGTGGGATTTTGATCCATTGTGATCCAGGGAAATTGGTGGTTTCACCCCAAGCAGCGATTTACTATAAGCATCACATATTAGTATATTGCCAATTTTCAATGGGAATTCCAGGATCCTAAAATGGAGGTACTGTACCATATTTCAGGCCATATTTTTGTGGAGGTATTCGCTTGCATAGGCCTAAAAAATAGGCCAAAAATATATGGAATCGGTACCTCCAATCAATCGGATCCTGAAATGGCCATTGCCAATTTTCCAACCTGGGCATGTTAGAACCTCACAACCAGACCTTTTTTTGCGCTATAGATTTCATCGCCCGGTTGCTCACACATTTGTATGTTGGAGCTGTGTAGCCGTTTTTTGTGCGTTTCCTAAGGCCTTTAAGGGTCAAAGGTGCAAAAAATGATGGTTAGGAAGGGGAAACCAAGATGTAGGATGCTGATGGTCTTAAATTGGCTTTGGGACTTTATGCAGTTTGTGTGAAAGGTTTGGACCAAGGCTTTTCAAAATTGTGCACTCTGCACTCCACTTTTTCGCGAAAGAATGTGCCCAGTATGCACCAAGTTATATTGTCGTGGGGATTGAACAGCCCACTCCCCCCCAAAGAAATTAGACCCCCAAGAAGAACGATTTATTAACCGGTGGTTATCCACCAACAACCACTAATAGATCTAATAGGGGTGTATTAACAATCTGGGGAGGCTCACCTTGGGGGGTCAGAACTTTAGACCAAGGGACACAGGGAGTCTCGTGGTCATGTTTATATTGAAGCATCCAATTTTGTCCTGACCAAAAATGCCAGCTGCATTCACAATGATTCACATGGCCCTCCCATCTCAATTAGAATTACTCTCCGATAATCAAACACGTCTTGCTGGAAAATCATCCATTTAGTTCGATGATTTTCCCATTATACAGAACATCCATTTCTATAGGGAAATTTCCATTGCTATGTTGGAAGACCCAACTGAGGGTAACACTATTACCACCTCACATCTTGGAGATCCAAAAATGCTGTCCGAGGCAAGAGCTGGGAGGCGGCACTCTCTTTGCAAGATGCCGCGTCCTTCGAAGCCTGGGGAAGGGGAGCCCCCCAGATCCACAGTGATGTCGGTTGCCCTCTGGTAAACTAACATATATAGCTATATTGAAAATGGCCATTTATAGTGGATTTACCCATTGAAACTGGTGATTTTCAATAGCTATATTAAATTACCAGAGGGTAGTTGATATTGCCCCCATTTTTGAAACTAGCCATCCCTAGCCCTGGGCAAATCGTAGTGGACTGCCAACTGGGACCCCACCGCTTTTCAAGGATCGCCGGTCATGGCGATCCTGGCCGAGTTCCGAATCACAGCCAAACTGATCCCATCCCATCCCGCGCGGAATCTCAGGTGGCGAAAGAGTCGGGCATTTCCGCCATGGTGGTCATCTCTCCAGGCCCTGATGAATGTTGTTGATGGATTTTTCACTGGGATAAGCATGGCAGGTAAATACATGGGTCATCATGGCTTATGTATATATATATATATATACATATGTATATATATATATATATCTATATGTGTTGGTTGCATATATATATATATTATAGAGTCTAGAGGATATATGATTAAACAATAGTAAACATATATTACAATGTTTTTTCCTCACTGCACACTGAAGCGTCTGCGTCTGTGCGCTGCGGCAGAGCGCTAAATTCTCAAAAGTTCAAATTCGACAAATTTCACAGAAGTACATTTGCGCACGACCAAATGTCAGCAAGACGACAGGTT
The DNA here is from genome assembly GCA_947184155.2 of Cladocopium goreaui. Classification (NCBI taxonomy): domain Eukaryota; class Dinophyceae; order Suessiales; family Symbiodiniaceae; genus Cladocopium; species Cladocopium goreaui. The sequence continues at coordinate 31,892 of CAMXCT020000013.1, forward strand.
GGAAACTTGACATTACAAACAAAACGCCGCTAGCCCAGTTATGATTTTGGACAACAGATGGTTTTGACATGATTCTTCTAACAAATCAAAATGCTGATGCAAACCATACCAACTATATATCTGTAAATATCTGTAATATTCTGTAATCATCCAGTTTACAACTGGGTAACCGAATCATGTTTGTTCACACTGCAATTCTTGGGATGCACGTCCAAGTAGGTTGGATTTGGTGTCGATTTCAGAACGGTGTCCGAGTGTCTCAAGTGGGAGAGTGACCAGGACAGAAACTTTATGGGGATTCATCCAAAGTGAGGAGTACAAGGTGGTGCCCCCTAGATAGCTAAGTTGGTTTATAACTCCAATAACTATGGTTTATAGGTGATATATCTACAGTTAATGGGATTATAAACCAACTTATAACTTGGGGGGCACCACCTTGTAACAATCCACATCCATCCAAAAATGCTGACTGTGACATTGACCACCAACCTTGCAGAATGCAGTCTATCAGCGACCATCAATTGGGGAGATTGGTTTACTGCATCGATATGACGAAATCATGCCGCTTGCTATATGGATGTGTCTAAGCCCAATCATTCAAAACTACCAAAACGGCCATTCTAGTGGTGAAACCCATGGTTTTGGGATCGACCATTTTAAGAAGGGTCCATATATGAGCGTCCATATATATATATATATACATATATATATAATATCATATATATATAATATTTTAATATATAGTATATATTATATATATACTGTGTATATACATATATATATATATATCGTGTCTCTCTGTGGTGCATGGCTCTGTCCATGCCCAGTTGGTACAAGGAGTCAGAGCAGGCCCAAGGGGCGACTTCAGCTGGTAGGGCTCAGCCAGTGGAGATCTTCCATCTGGTCCGCTCCAGAGAACATACAAGCGAAAAGAGACTTTCCTGAGGGTACTCAGAATCACCTGATCTGCGGTCTGCGCCGCAAAAGAACATGCCGGTGACTTAGAACAGAGAAAACACCAAGTGGATCCAAGTGGTGATTCAGATTAACCTCTGCCAGCTAGCCAGCTAGTAATCAATACTCTCTGAGCAAAAACCTGGGTTACCCTCCTAGAATCAACATGGCAATTCAAAATCCACCGCATTTACTTCGATTATTTTCCAATCTATAAAATTCTATAAATATCCAGAATTGCACATGATTTTCCCAGCTATAAACTCCATTTAGAGGGCATTTTCCAGCTTGCCATCTTTGATGATTACCAGAGGGCAATTTTTATGGCACCGTTTCGACAGAGCCAGGCAAGGCCATCATGGACGAATTGATGGCCGCGCATATCGCATCAGGCTTTGCAAAGGGGACGTTTGTTTGTTGGAGAAAAACCATGGTTTTTACCAGGGAAAATCATGACACATGGGGAAAAACCATTGTTTTTACCATGGAAAATCTTGAAACAAACTGGTTTGTTGGAACATGTCCTCAGTTTTGGTCATGGTATAACAGTTTGTCCGCAACCTTAACGTTCACCCAGACTTATGATTGTGACATAACAGAACAATACGTTGATTGGGGAAATAACATCAACTTTATCTTCATGAGGGATTAAAATTCGCCAACCCCTATGACCAATGTTGAATGGGGTAATAACATCAACTTTATCTTCATGAGGGATCAAAATTCGCCACCTCCTCAGAACAATATGTTGATTGGGGAAATAACATCAACTTTATCTTCATGAGGGATCAAACATCGCCACCCCCTATGACCAATATGTTGATTGGGGAAATAACATAATAAACTTTATCTTCATGAGGGATCAAAATCAGGAAGGCGGGACATCAACTCCGGGCAAACGTCCAGGTTGCAGCGAACAGTTTTCATTGTTACATTTTTGTTTAACAGAGGCATGTTCTTTTTTTTTTAAAAAAAAACATGCAGTTTTGTTTTTCGACTCTCCATTGTTGTTGGTTGGCAACTAGATTGTTCTTCCTTAGTGTTCGTTGGTGATTGCTGGTGAACTTGTTGGCTTTGTTGGACACATCATGTGTGTTGGTTGCATCCCCAATCATGTGAAGAAATCATCATACAATCTGGGTAAATTATAACGACCTCACTGTTCTCCCTCACTGGAATCATAGTTAATAAGGGGAATCATCCCAAAATGGCCTTAATTCAGGTTAGTGAAATATTATAATTTACCCAGATACAATATGTTTCACATTCCCTTTTGTCAAACTTTCCATAGGTCATGTTTATACCATTCTTTCCATTTCATCTTTTTTCCTGGTGATTTTCGCCAAGAATGTGACAAAAAACGCCGACCCTGACCCGCCCAGGCACCGCTCAAGAGGAGGGAACCCATCGCCCCGTCTCACATGAGGCACAGCAGGGGAGGTTGAGAACATGATTTTTGGGATTTTCAAATTAAAAAAACCACCAGAATTGCTATATTTTGTGGGGGGAAATGATGATGAACCAATATCTGGTTGGTGGTTTGGAAATGTTTGGAACATGAAATTTATTTTTCCATATATTGAGAATGTCATCATCCCAACTGACGAAGTCATATTTTTCAGAGGGGTAGGTATACCACCAACCAGAAATGATTTTTGGGATTTTCAAATTTAGACAAAACACAGATGTAAGTTTCTCTTTCCATCCTGTTCTGCGGTTGAGACTTGTATAACTATGTTCAGAGATCTTTTCGGTTTCGGGCTGCTGAAAAATGGTTTAAATATAACTATAATACTGTAACCCTTTCTTGTCCCTTGCTGTATCGGTATTAAAATAGCTCGTTGGGTCGGAAAAAAAATCGTGACGTGCATAACTTCGGAAGGCCTGCAGGGATGATCTGGACATTTCATGGGAATCCAGTGTGGATTTTCAAATCGTGGGCGTGGGAGCTGTTCCAAAGTGATTCATGGAACTCAATCAACGAGAATGGAGACATGAACTTGGAGAATGGAATTCCATGAACTCAATCAGTTATCAATCAACAAGATATCAATGGAGACATTCCATGAATTGCTGTTGATAACTTGGAGATATTTGGAGATATATAAGATGCACACGAAAATATGGAGAATGGAATATGCACAACAACAGGAATCCGAGATGGATTTGTCGCTGGGGCACACTCATTACATGGCATTCTGGAAATTTAAGGATCATCAGCTTTGGGGATGCAAGTCGATAGTGTATCTGTTTTCCCGGACCATGGATCTAATGGATATACCCTAGCCATGGCTACAATACGGATCAACATTCTTGGTTCCCATTGGCGGTTACTCCAGTTGTATCCAATTCTGATCGACCCCAAATCATCTTTCAGCGTCCTCCGCCTTTTCGGGTGTGAGTCTTAGATCTATACACTTGTTGGACAATTTTCTGGTTGGTGGGTTCAAACATTTTTTATTTTCCATAATATATGGGGATAATCCTTCCCATTGACTTTCATATTTTTCAAGATGGTTAAAACCACCAACCAGATACACTTGTTGGACAATTTTGGGTTTCAATTCAAATTACCCATTTATAGATGGTTTACCTATTAACAATGGTGATTTTCCATGGCTATGTTAAATAACCAGATGGTAAAACTTTGGTGTTGCCCCCTATCATAGACTTTGTTGGACAGCTGGAACCCAGAAAACGACCTGCAAAAATGACACAACCTCGTCTGAAAAACATTGCCCTTTTCAAGCCCCACATGAGCTCGTCATTTCTATGTGCCACGGTCCAGTTACATTGGTTATAGTTGTATGTTTCCCTAAAATGGGAGGGTTATTCCCATACTTAAGTAGGTATGTTAGCAACTATTCATCTACTATGGCTAAAAATTATACTTTATTCATTTCTCCCCATGGTTGTGGGATTACGTAACATGTGAATCAACCCATGAAGGTTCCATGGCCGCACCAGGGCAGGACCTTCTCGAAACATGCCAACAAGAGCTTTCCGCCGCCGCCGCCCATGGACAGCGAAGCTTGGCACCGGTCGTCATGCCGACAATGTCGAGCCCGGCTCCGGGTCCGGAATGGGAAACCGAAGTTGCTGATTTCTGGTAGGAATTGTTGGCAGATGATACATACATATATATATATATATATCATGTTGTAATGGTATATATATATATATTTTTTTTTTCAATATGTATATCAATATGTAATGTTACAACAAATTACATACATCTGGTATATATATGTATATTAATATACATGTTGTAATTGTAATTTGGCCAGATGTTTGCTTTTTCCAAAGTCAAAAGAGGGGTATTAAAAATTGTATTTTTTCAAGGCTCCTAGGTGAAGATGATGAAGAATCTGGAGCCAGCTACTTTGAGACCGGGGACATTTTGATAGGACATTTCTGTGGGTTCATCAAAAACTACAGGAACCCCCCAAACAAATTCATGGTAAAAAGTAAAAACCATGGGTTTCGTGTAGATGTTCCATCCAAAGTACCGCAAAGGAAGATCATCTCTGACCGTTTAGCCATGTTTGAGATGGCTCAACCACGAAATGCCATCACAACGACGTCATCATACATGGGCATTCTTAATGGGGACTGCCGCAGAATCCGCTACTATCAGCGTATATAATCGAATCGTATACATATAAAAACAAACATTATATATATATTATATATACTAACGCTAGGATTAAGTCGTATCAGCTTGTAAAAGTCGTATCGGGAGGCCGTGCGCCTGGAAAAAGTTCAAGTTTGGCATCACCAAAACTTTTAGTAATTGAACGATTTCATTGTTTTGGGGCCGTGCGCAATTTTTGTATTGCGTTGATTTTTAAAGCTTATATTTAATCACTCTTTCAAGAGGGCAAACGCTGGTTGCTGCTTGCCGGCTGCTGCTGCTTGCCTGCTGCTGCTTGCCTGCTGCTGCTTGCCTGCTGCTGCTTGCCTGCTGCTGCTTGCCTGCTGCTGCTTGCCTGCTGCTTGCCTGCTGCTTTGTGCTGCTGCTCCTGCTCCTGCTGCCGCTTGCTGCTGCGCTTGCTGCCGCTTGCTGCCGCTTGCTGCCGCTTGCTGCCGCTTGCTGCGCTGCTGCTGCGCTTGCTGCCGCTTGCTGCCGCTTGCTGCCGCTTGCTGCTTGCTGCTCGCTGCTGCTGCGCTGCTGCTCTGCTGCTGCTTGCTGCTGCTGCTCGCTGCTGCTCGCTGCTGCTCGCTGCTGCTCGCTGCTGCTCGCTGCTGCTTGCTGCTGCATGCTGCTGCTTGCTGCTGCTTGCTGCTGCTTGCTGCTGCTTGCTGCTGCTTGCTGCTGCTTGCTCCTGCTTGCTGCCGCTTGCTGCCGCTTGCTGCCGCTTGCTGCCGCTTGCTGCTGCTTGCTGCTGCTTGCTGCTGCTTGCTGCTGCTTGCTGCTGCTTGCTGCTGCCTGCTGCTGCCTGCTGCTGCCTGCTGCTGGCTGCTGCTTGCTGCTGCTTGCTGCCGCTTGCTGCCGCTTGCTGCTGCTTGCTGCTGCTTGCTGCTGCTTGCTGCTGCTTGCTGCTGCTTGCTGCTGCTTGCTGCTGCTTGCTTGCTGCTTGCTTGCTGCTTGCTTGCTGCTGCTTCTTGCCTGCTGCTTGCCTGCTTGCTTGCCCGCTGCTTGCCCGCTGCTTGCCTGCTGCTTGCTTGCCCGCGACAATATAGCCCAGCCTAAAGTTGTTGCATGACAGCTGAAAGTATTGTTTCTCGTGCTAATTTAGATTTTGAAATTCTGACTTGCCGGGCCAATCACGAAGCAGAAGCAGAGGCCATGTGCATGTTTTTTTCATTAATTGCTAGTTAGGCTGAGATTGCTACAGCTTTACTGCCTACAAGTCATGTTCGTAAAAAAAGCCAAAGCTGGCCCACATCTATTAGGGCCTCCCTTTCTACCGGCTCAGGCATCTTCGCCAGCGGTGCCATTTACACCGCTTTCACCAGCGTCGCCAGCCTCCCCCGTCCCCGGCTGAAGAGCCGTTCGACCTATGGGATGAGGCGGCCATCCCCTCAGACGCGCCGACCTACCCAGCACCCACGCCCGTGAAGCGGCGTCGGCGCATTGGAGAGGGGAGCGACGCAGAGAGGAGCCGACAGCATGCTCTGCTTGTGATTTAGGCAAGTTCCAGTTGTCGAAAAAAAATATCACTGGCAGGTTTATTTTCTATTGAGCGTGAATTTTCAATTTGTGTGACAAGCGCTTGGGTCTAAATGCAGGATGCTCAGCATGGATTGGTGCGCCGTGATCCCCAACATCTTGGAGGATTCACGCCTCAAGCGGGAGCTGCAGTGCAACGTTTTGCTCAGTGTTGATTGGGGCATGAAAGGTGCCAAGCCCTCAATCATGAGCTTGTATAGCAGCACCCGCGTTGAGCGCCCCAACTGGGTCGAGGCGCAGCGATTTTTGTTTATCCGCACAACTTTCTAAATTCATGAATGCGCCCCGGTGACAACAGCTGCAACTTGCACGGCAGGCATTGGTCGGGAGGGAAGGAGGGCTCATGGTCTACGGCAGCAGGGAGCTCCGCAACAGCCCCACTGCTCTCAAGGCCCGTGAAGCAGTCTGTTGTGTGGGCGGGAAATAGGTTTCCAATCTTCTTTGTTTCTCTCTTTTTTCCTTGTCTTTCTCGTTCTTTCTATCTCCCTTTTTCTTTCCGCCTCTTTCTTCTTCATTCTCGCTGACAGACCTGGGAATGCAAGCCCTTGCTTTGCCAGATCCTGCAATACGCCAGGGGCAAAGCCAAAGCCTATTCGCGCATGCCGCTGCTCCTGACGCCGTCGCGGTCTGTGCCTTTGCCATCCGAGGCGCTTTCTTCTGCATGAAAATTTGCAAATCGCTTTCAGCAGAATATATTTCCCACCTGTACGTCAACGGGGCAAAGATGTTCTCCAGCCGATTTTCCCGTTTCGTCATCAGCATTGTGAATTTTGATACAGGCACTGGTCCGTGTGGCGCACGATGACTTCATTGTGGTCAGCGACGATGAAGAGGAAGTCAACACCACCGACGGCATATCAGACATCGGCCCGGCTGCAGCTGAGGCGGGTCCCCCTATATGGGCCTGCGTGTTGCGTCATGCATCGGTGTCCTAACCTGGTCTGCTAGCAGCTCGATATCATTCATTTTGCTTCAGTCCGGAGGCACTTGGCATGCTCGTGCACACCATGTACAACGATGAGACAGGGCTCACCCTCTACCCTGTCTCGCAATATCGTTGTGTGCTGCCGGACCATCCGCAAGACCAGGAATTTGCAGGCCAGATCAGGCCAGGCAATACGGTCGACGCGTTTTCCAAAATTGTTGTTTGCTTGCTGCGCTGTTCCTTTACCCGGCCATGTGAGGAAAGGGCGTCATGCAAATCTCCGAGCTGCCGGAACATGACCCCTGGGGGTCATCTGCATGCGGGAGTCCAATGTCAAGGTGGCATGGCCGTCCTCTGCAGGCACCTTGCGCCCGACGTTTGCTGTCAACATGGTCCAGGAGCGATCAATGCATGGGGAGGGCTTACAGGGGTTGCTTTCAGCATGTTTTTATGGGGGAAGCACGGTGTGCTCTGCTCACAGGACACCCACAAGGCCATCAAGGTGCCTGGCATCTCGCTGCAGATGATCCAGGTCATCATGCTGCGCATCCAGCTGTGCGCCTTGGATGAGGCGCCCGGAAGCATGAACTTCCCACTCAGACAAGCTCAAGATGATTGACCATACTATATCTATATCTATATCTTTATCTATATCTCTCTCTCTCTATATATATACACGCCCTTCCTGCACACACGCATGCTGCCACATATTACATGATATGCTGGTTGTTGTATAGGACCGCTGCGCGGCGCAACGGGCATTAGATGTTCTTCTTGCAGCTGGGCATGAGGCTGCGCAGGCCTTGCGTGCTACATCTTTTCAATTTATTTCCGAATTCTATTTCCTAACTTCCTGTATGTTTGAATTCCGTCAAGAGCATTGCCGTTCCGGCAGCTTGTGCGAGAAGCTTGGGGGCTGCCCGCTGCCCGCCCCAAAAGGTCCAAGGCCAACAGCAAGGCCAGCGGCGCACTGGCTAGTTACGTGCTAGCAGCAGCAGGCTTCACTCACCTCAAACAGGAATAAGAAACGGGGTTCCGTGCAAGCATAAGCTTGCATCTTTAACGCTTTCATTTTTTCAGCACAGATCTTTTGTGTGCACCTTGAAGAAGTAAAAATAAACTATATGTATATATATATATACATATACATACATGTGTGAATGGCTGCGCCTGTGTACGCACATGTTTATGTACGGCCCGCGTCTTATCTTCTACAATGTCGCGCCAACTCCTGCAGGTGCTTGCGCCCCGCATCCCAGCAGAGATGGCGCAGCTGGATGCTTGGCCACAGCGGCGGGTGCTTCAGCACTGCATCGAGGTGATCTACCAGGAGGTTTGGGCCCCTGCGCTGTTTCAATTTTCCCGCAAGTGACACCAGCCTTGGCAGCGCAGGACCAGATCGCTGACCCGACAGAATTGGCGGTCCTCCAGGAAACTGAAACGGAGAGCAAGCCATGGTGCATTTTGCGAGGCAGGCGACGCGGTATACAAACATAATTGACGTACACCTGTATAACTACGTCTTGCAGGCATTTGCGCTTTGCTGTTTCTGTTGCCCCTTATTAATTGTTATGCATTGCCGCGCCAGGCACCAAAGATGCCATGCAGAGGGGCGGGCGGCGCTTTTCAGCCCTCATCCAGGCGCACAACAAGAAGCCAAAGCTGCCTTTGCATGGCCTCTCCGGATGCGCGGTGATCACCTCCGACCCTTATGGCACGCTGGAGGCAGGGGCAGCTTCGAGTGATGTTGGGCACGCAACCTCGCTTGCCACAGAATAGATTCAAATGCCTTTCAGACAGCAGGTTCATACCCAGGACATGTGCTTGTCCCCGCCCTTTCGCGTAGGACCGGCAGTGCCATATCATTGTGGGTAATGAGGCTTGGCTCGGACGTTTTGTCGTTTGGTCGCACCCCATGATCCACCCATGGGACGTTCAAGTGTGGGATGCAATGCCTCCCCCGAAGGGGGTCAAGTATTGCTCCTACAACACCATCATTTGCACACGCAAAGGTCGTGGTGCGTCGGGTATTCGCAATGCCGACCAAGATGGTGATTTGTTTGGGTTTTCCAACGACCGGCGGCTCTTAGCTTTGTTCGATGCCTTGCCAGAGGGCGGCGGCGCCGCAGAATTCATTGCAGCCGGGGCCCGTGTTAAGAAGAGCTTGAGCGAGGTGCCGCGCAAGGCCCTGCCAAGTGTAGACGCTTACCGGGCCCACATCCTGCCCGTCTGCGGCCTTGTGTACGCAATTGCGGAACGGGTACTAGAGCATGTCTTCTTTAAGTCGCCTGATCCGCGCCAGGATGGCTCCCTGTTTGCTGCGATTGAATTACGCGCTTATACGCATGCTGCCATGGATGTGCCAAAGAAATATCTGGCAACTGAAGTGGTGAGCAAAGCTAACGCATGTCTCAAGGCCGCCGGGGTAAAGATCCGAGGTAAGGGAAGCAGAAAGGTTTCCCAAACCTTGAAGGCGCGCCTGAAATTCAAGCCTGTAAGGCGCGTGGATGCCCTTACGCTGCTTGGGAAGGAACTTGGCAACCACAGCAGGCTGGGAAAAGTGTGGATGCCTCGTTCTACAATTCGGCTATCTGCAGCAGCGGGCGCTGCTTACCGCCAAGCTCTTCTCGCAAGGGAACCAAGGGGGCACAAGGTTGCTACTTCGTGACTGGTGTGAGCTTGAGGAACTTATAGGAAAATTAAGTAACCTTTAAATTCCATAACATCAACTTCAAGTTCCTCAACATGAACTTCAAGTTCTTTAAGTTCATGGTGTAACTTATAAGTGGCACAAGTTCTGGGCAAGGAGTCGTGGAACTTAGAAGCAACTTATGAACTTTTGCCACTTATGTTGGCAGAACTTAAGGAACTTAATTTCTACTTATTTTTAGCTAATTTTAGCTAATTTCTACTTATTATTAGCTATTTTTTTACTAATTTCTATGTATTTTTATCAAAATTAAGTTAGTTTCAAACTATTTTGATTTATTTTTGAATTTATTTTCTTTTTATTTCAAATTTACTTTTTATTAAATTGCTAGTTTATTCTAGCAAACATCTACTATTCTTTCATTTTTGATGTACCTGATAAGCGGCCTTCGGGACGCTCCGCAAATATCAGAACCCACAAATGTTTGATTTGAAAACAGACCCGTTGCTTGTTTTTAGAGCTGCAACTTCCACAGTGCCTTGTGTTTTTGAACCACTTCTTTGGTGACATGTGGGTTTCTTGGTGGCCGTAGCCTTTTTGGAAAAGAGACGGCGCAGACTTGTTTTAGTTTTGTCTGCAATGGCAGACCTACTTGGCTTTTTGAGAGCAGTGGGCCGCTACTTGAGGGCTATGGCAAACCATTTGGACTTTGGAGATATGAGAGATGAGCAGTTTCAAAATTGCCGTCTCAGGATTCGCCAGTCGGCATCAAGTATGCTCACCCCGACATCACCTAAAGTTACAAGGAATTTGTAAGAGTCACGGAACTTCAATTTCTCACGTTCTTAGAGTTTTACCTTTCCGCGTTGTCAAGCCCCCCCGCCAAAAAAAAACATATACAAAAATTAGACCAGATACGCCCAGATACCTCCTTGGGATACCTCCAGATACCTCAGATACGACCCAAAAGCAGCCCAGATACGTCCAGATACATTCATCCAGATACGAGCTAAAAACAGCCCAGATACACCCAGATACGTCTCAGATACGTCCAGATATACGGCCTAAAACCGTCCCAGATACACCCACATACGTCCAGATACGTCCAGATACGACCTAAAAACGGCCCAGATACGTCCAGATACGTCCAGATACGTCCAGATACGGCCTAAAACCGGCCCAGATACACCCAGATACGTCCAGATACGGCCCCAGATAAACCCAGATACGTCCAGATCTAGATACGACCAAAAAACGGCCCAGATACACCCAGATACGTCCAGATACGTCCAGATACGGCTTAAAACCGGCCCAGATATACCCAGATACGTCCAGATACGACCTAAAATCGGCCCAGATACGACCATGTTTTTTTGCATGTGAACATTTTGCCTCCTCTTTAGGCCGCTAAAAGTTTTTAGAAAAACGCAGGTCAAACACCGTGATGGTGATGGTGATGATGATGATGATGATGTTAGTTTTGGTGACTGAAATTTCTGTCTGGTTTCCGGCAGGGCAAGTGTCTGGTTTCCGACGCTTGTATTAATTAATGGTGTTTCCAGCGTCTGGCTTCCGGCGCTTGATTGACCAATGCCTGGCTTCCGGCATTGGTCAAACACCGTGATGGTGATGGTGATGGTGATGATGATGATGATGCCAGGCCCCTAAAGGATGCCTTTTGCAAGTAAACAAATATACTAAAAAAATGAAAATTAAATTCCTTTTCAAATTAAACCTAACATGTGTCTAAGAAAAATATTTTTCTGTGCCTAAACCCAGGTATGCCAACACACTTCGAATTGCCTTCTTCCCTCTTTGGTTTTCCTTTGCTTTCTTCCGTCTGGCCAATTCTATTTAAATTTGAGTTAGTGTCTTTTATTGGTTTCTATTTTTTCTTAACTATTTTCTATATATGTTTAGCTAATTTCTACTTATTTTTAGCTAATTTCTACTTATTTTGAGCTAATTTCTACTTATTTTTAGCTATTTTTTAGCTAATTTCTACTTGTTCTACTTATAAGTAACTTATGTTGTAAGTTCCTTAAGTCTACATCAAGTATCTCAGCTAGCCTCAAGTTCACACCAGTCACGAAGTATGGAGGTGGACCGTGCACCATTGCCCGAAGTTTGTGCAGTTGTATTGTAGCGCACCGACTCTGCAAGCCGGGGAATTTTCACCTTGCATGCCGCAATTGCTCAGCCGAGCCTTTGAAGGGGCACAGGCCTTGCAGGACAAGACGTCCGGGCCGCCTCCCATTTGCTCAGTCCTGACTTTGAAGGACCGTAGTTTGTTTTGACATGGTGACCTGAGAAAGCAGCAAGCAGCAAGCAAGCAGCAAGCAAGCAGCCAGCAAGCAGCAAGCAGCAAGCAGCAAACAGCAAGCATGCCTGTACAAAGTGACGTATAACAATGCGTCACCCGTGCTTCAAGACAGCAGGCTCCGCTTCGGACTCCGATGCCAGCGACGCGTGCCCTACCGCTTCAGCTGCAGGCCGCATTCAACGCGCAGATGTCAGCGCATTGAAAACGCTAAATTTGCGCAATATTTGCTTTACAGCACCTTGTTTTTTGCAGGTCCTTCTGAGAACGCCGTCCGGGCTGCTGCTGCTGTTGCTGCTTGCTGCTGCTGCTTGCTGCTGCTGCTTGCTGCTGCTTGCTGCTGCTTGCAGCTGCTTGCAGCTGCTTGCTGCTGCTTGCTGCTGCTTGCTGCTGCTTGCTGCTGCTTGCTGCTGCTTGCTGCTGCTGGCTGCTGCTTGCTGCTGCTGCTTCTTGCCTGCTGCTTGCTGCTGCTTCTTGCCTGCTTCTTGCCTGCTGCTGCTTGCCTGCCTGCTTGCTTGCTGCTTGCCTGCTGCTGCTTGCCTGCTGCTGCTTGCCTGCTGCTGCTTGCCTGCTGCTTTGTGCTGCTGCTCCTGCTGCTCCTGCTGCTCCGTCAGTGGGTGAAATGATATAGTTCAATCAGATATCTGAACCGTCTCAGGAACCTTTCGAGAAGTACTCGTTCTTCTCCGAGTTGGGACAGGATGTGCAAGAGCTGCTTGGCTGTGATCCCCACGGACCCTTGAGATCTTTTCACATTTGACTTGTGTCTTGACTATTTTTGACGTACATATTATGATCATATTATGACCATATAGATATTAGATCATATTAGATTTCTCAGATCATACCGGATACCTGCAAATGGGCGCGCAATTCATGAATAGATCAGGGTTTCGTTTGGGGAGTCTTCAATATCATTTGATCTAAGAGATTCAAAGTTCCCAGTCACTCCTTTTTGCTGAGGTCGCCCATACACAAGGTAAAGTTGCAACCAAAGAGCATCCCGGTTAACTCGGGAAACGGATTGCATGGGTAGTACATTATCCACCCGCCACGGATTGGTAAATAAATAATTATATATATATATATACAATCTATATATTTATATATGAATATATATATATATATGAATATATACATATGCATGTAATAGACATATATGCATATAATATAGTATAATTATACATGATATATAATTAAACATAATATACAATTATACAATATATATATATATATGAATATATACACACACACATATACATATATATATATATATAGGTGAATACATGTTTTACGTACTAAGTAAGTAACCAGTTTGAAGTTATTGATTGCGTATCTAAGATAGGCTATGCAATACGCAAACAATTGACTGGAAAATCTCGATGAAGATCCTGCCTCTAGTTGTAGCAGAAAAGGACAGGTCAGGCTTGCGAAGGTTGCTGAAAGAAAGCCGCATCGAAGCCTCTGCTAATTTAACAGAGCTATTGAAAATCACCACTTTTCAATACTTTATATATATATATGATGTTATATGTAAATCCTCTATTTTTGGGGCCATCTATACCGTAGCAAACTGTTAAAGTACCAGAGGGTTGCGATGTCCAGGCTGAGTCTGGGCTATTCCGCCTCCTACTTATCCTTCTGGATCAACAACTCCCTTTGAGGCAGCACGCTCCGGTGATCAGAAGGGTTGGGTCAAGTTCGGTGGAATCTTGAGCCCAAAATGGCTGTTGAAAAATAGGACACATGATACAGAAATATGATGAAGCAATGGATTTTGGGAGACATCATGACAAGTCCATGGCTTGAGGGGTCCTTCGCAAGCTTCATACGTCTTCTGAAATTTCTCCTGGGTGGTCACTCAGATTCCACTTGGTGGACCCACAAAAGAAGATCATATGTACATCTGCATAGGCAGTGGCTTGATCGGATTTATGTTTGTGTCTACCCACCTACCTACATACTATCCGTCTGTCTATCTATATACCTATATACCTATCGATGTACTGAGGTACCTGTCTATCTACCCACTCACCCACCTGTCTGTTTGTCTGTCTATCTGTCTATCAAATAGTTTGTGATGTCCTATCTTATCTCATCGTAGCTGATCTTATCTTACCCTATCTCTGTTTGTTTGTCTATCTATCTCCATCTATCCAACATTATCATATCCTATCTTTTCCAGTCCTATCCTGTCTATAATCAGTATAGACACACACACATGTATTCATGCAGCCGAGAGATACTGGGGTTGCATTCAGCACGTAGGTACGGAGGTATAGGATACAGATTGTGAACCAATTTGGGCAAACGGTGCTTGTCGTTCCCTCCCAAGAAATGCTCTTTCCAGGGACCTCTTTCCAGTGAGTCGGTGTCAGAGTTTGCGTTGGAAGGGCCTGATGTGTGTGAGAAACTGGTGATGTTTGAAGGAGTATGGACTGTGATTGGAACTCGCAAGATGTTTTTGCTGAATCAAAAGATGGCCGGAAGTAGTCCGAATGAATTTCAAAGATGTTCAAAGAAAATGTCGAAACGAAGATCGTTTCGCTGGAAGCAAACCTGTGGTTACCGTGGCTACCATCAATACACCAGAGAGAGCGAGGGCAGTGTTCACAACTCGTGCAGGGGTTTGTCGATTGACAGTACCATGTTAAATTTACACTATATCTGATTACACAAAATTAATACATAGGCCATGTGTGGGCCTCTGTGGTTCAAAATTTGACCTTGCCAACAGTTACGGGTAAGAAGACTACTTTGAAACCTAAAAATTGGTGATTCGTTGTTAGCTGAGAGGATGCTGGATAATGTAGACAGCGACCATTGGAATCAAATCCTACAGCCCAACTGATGGGTAGTTGTAACCCATTCAACCCGATCAACGATACCTTGGACCCAATGACTTGCAGACCTTACAGTAGTTCTAAACCATGGTCCCCCGGTCCCGGCGGTCACGGTTTCTCCATGGTGGACGGTATCGAAACCGGTTGATGCGGCATCGAGTGAAGAGCGCTCGGACCGTCGAACCGGGCCCGGCTAGAGCCGAAAATTGGCTGGAAAATCCTCCATTCAGTTGGATGATTTGCGCAGCTACAAACCTCCAATTAGTTGGGGGATTTTCCATTGCCACGCTTGACTGCCGGAGGGTAAGCCTAACATACATTCTAACGGAGGGCTATTTTTTTTGATTCGCGGCAGGTTTTGGATTTTTTTTCGGGTTCCTGGTTCTATGCTTTCCTGTTTCTCTGATTTTCTGCTTATCTGCTTTTCTGCTTGCATTGCTTCTCTGCTTTTCTGCTTATCTGCTTTTCTGCTTGCATTGCTTCTCTGCTTTTCTGCTTCCTTGTTTTTTGCTTCTCTGCTTTTCTGATTTTTGCTTTTCCTGCTCCTTTGCTTTTCTGCTTCTCTGTTTTCCCTGCTTCTCTGCTTTTGTACTTCTGTGCCTTTCTACTTCTACTATTCTACTTGTTCTTTTCTTCAGTCATGTGTTTTTGCTGCTCTACTTCCTGCTCCTTTGCTTCTTTGCTTCCTGTCCTTACTGTCTCTTTGTTTTTCATTTTCTTTTGCTTTATTCTGTTCTGTTTGTATCCGAAATGAACATAGGTGAAACCCTACAGAAATCCTGATAAGAAACCCTACTTGAAACCCTATATGAACCCTAAAGAAACTCTAGAAACCCTAAAGAAACCCTAACCCTAAAATCCTAAATGAAACCGTAGAGAAACCCTAAGTGAAACCCTGAATGAAACCATACATGAAACCCTAAAGAAACCCTAAATGACACCTTAAATGACACCCTAAATGAAAGCCTAAAGAACCCTCCAGAGACCCACATGAACCTTTGAAGTACCAACATGTAGCAAATACATGCAAATACCATGGAAATGAGAGGTTGAAATGCCAAAATGTGACAAATACCATGCAAAATGGAAGGCAAACATGGCCAAATGTAGCAAATACCATGCAAGATGCAAAGTGACCATACCAAAATGTAGCAAATACCATGCAAAATGACAGGTTCTAGTTCCAAACTGTTTCAAATACAAGGCCAGGAAAGAAAACCAAAAAAAAAATCCAAAACCTGAGGCCAAAAAATGCCAAACACTATTCTACACCCCATTCTAACTAAGAACTTGACCCTGAAACAGGCTCAACACAAGAGGAATGTAGTCTTCAACCAACTTCCACCATTCAATCTCCTATTTGGCAGGGTCTATATTAGTTGGAGGGTGTATGAAAATTATGGTTCCCGGTTTTCGTACATGTTTCATCCCTGGGATGTTCCCGTCTATGGATTTGAAGCCTCCCGGCGCAGAAGCCATGGACATTCCTGGCTTCAGCAACCATCCTGGGCCCCGACTCCCCAACTCCCTTTGTTCCAAGTAGGTCTCAGCAATCGGGTCTCAGGAGAAGACTAATCCAGTATTTTTTCATTCATATATTACATACATCTGGGCAAATTATAACGACCTCACTGCGACCTCACTGGGAATCATGGTTAGTAAGGGAAATCATCCCCAAATGACCTTAATTCAGGTTAGTGAAATATTGTAATTTACCCAGATATATGCTCGTATTATATACAGATAATATATTCGTGTATATTCTATATGGACATACGTACAATATGTCTGTGGGTTGTTTTTGTTGGGAACCTCATGGCAATGCTGTAAGAGTTGCCACAAGAAAATCCACTCAGCCATGTGTCTACAATGGTTTGGCTTCACCATTGGGCATGGGTCTACCTGAACATACCTGGGCCATGTTCCTGTTGCAACTGGCACTAGGTTGGGAGGGAAACGATGGCCTTGGCTCAGACTGGTCCAATTTCTGGGTAGATCTGTGTGGGTAGCTCTGGATTTGTTGGTGGCCCAAAATCCAGTGCTTCACGATCATTTTCCGAATTAAAACTCTTATTTGGAGGTACCCTCTGGTAATCTAACGTAGCTATTGAAAATGGCCATTTATAGTGGATTTACCCATTAAAAATGGTGATTTTCCATAGTTATGTTAGTTTACCAGAGGGTATACCATGGTATACCGCATTTTCAGAAAAACCCATACATCATGTTGTTGGTTATATAATTATATACCCTATAGATCCCTATAGGAATTATCCCATACCCCATTACAGCCCCATTTATTCATGGTTAGATTCCCATTATACCAATGGTTTGCCAATACTGCAGCGTTTCGTCTCTCGATGTGGTCGACATACTGAGAGGTCCTACAACATGTACCACACTTCAATCTGGCATATGAAGGAATTCAAGTCGAATGATACCTCATAATTACATATTACAGTACATATACAATCATATAATATACACAATATTTTACATAACACAATCAATCAATACAAGCATATACACTTATAATCACACACACATGGATTCTGGCGGCGGCTGTCTTGACTTTTGCTAGCCACAAGCGTCATTCGCAGACGATGACCATGTACCTGGCATCGGGTATCCTACGGCATCCAGACCAAGATAAATCTGTTACTGTACATGTTAGTCGATTACTTTGATTGTTTAGATATGTTCAGATTCCTTGATTGTTTGAATTAGATTCTTAGATGGGTTTATTCAGCCACTTGTTTAAGAACCAGTGAAACTCACGTCCATGGCCCATTGAAGTATACCCCACACATCCTGGGCCGTCATCGCCATGGCGGATGATGCGGAGATGCAGGCAGGTTCAGTGATAAAAAAGGGATAAAAGGGGTGTTTGTACTAGCGAGTATTAAACATATGTATATATATACACAAGAATATATAAATCTTGACGATATGTGTTTATATATATATATGCATATACATCATTTATCTTTACTACACATGGTTTACAATGTGTATATATATATATATATGCATAATATATATATATATGCATAATATATATATATACACACTGGTACAACACATTTGGGACAATGGTGATTATAATGGATCCTCAATGTCGACTCTCAAAGTCATCGCAATCCATGACGAGCTAGGTATGTATTGATGTCAACAGTGGGGGGGGGTACCAAGGTGTTGACTCAAATGGGACAAATAGATGGAAAATAGATGGAAGCCAAAGACCAATCTTTTTAGATCTTCAGGTTCCATATCAACGGTTTGGTGGTGTAGTTGGGAGATTGGATTGATGGTCACATGGGACTTAGCAGCTGTGGATCGCAAGGAAACCCAACCCTGGCAGCCATCCAAAGCACCGATCCATCATCCATCGACCCAGTGACTTGTCCCTGTGTCTCCATTGCCATGGAGTGGTTGAAACCCCAATTCTCCTGTGTCATAGCCATTTTATGCCCATAACTGTGGATGGGCCAGCGAAGTCCTGCACCACCAAAAGGCTGGTTGAAACCCTTTAAATAATGGGATAAACCATCAACTGGTGCAGGATTTCGCAACCATCCACAGTAGTTCCCCTCTGCAGGCGGTGGCCCCTGGGCAACTTCTGGGAAATGAGGCCAAACGCCAAACGCGTGAAGGTGGAAGAAATTTGATGAAGTCCAGTTAAATGGTTCATAATAATAGTTATATTATTGTATATGATAATAATTGTTATTATAATTATTGTTTTACATGTTATCTTAATATATATATATGGCTTACCCTCTGGTAATGAAACATGACTAGCTGGAACATCATAGATGGAGGTTTTGAAGGGAAAATCACGAATAAGACTAGATCCCTAGCTGGGTAAAGCAAGTTTCCTCTTGGTAAACCCTAAATCTTCTAACAATAAAAAAGCCAATGAAACTGACGTTTTTTTTTGCTCATACCTGCCGTACCATGCTGTCCCCGTCATGCCCCAAAAAATCTCTGCCTCTTTCGTTAAAATTCCGAATGGTCCCCGGGGAAAAACATGACAGTGAACAACACACCGATTTGTGTAACAAGGAGCAAGCTGAATACCATTTGTGTGTTGGAATGATGATATATATATATGTATATATATTTATTTATTATAAACCTAGATAATTCTATATACATATATATACATCCACATACCTAAATATGTATATATATATATGCCTACATGATCGTTGCCTAACGGCACAAACTCATCAAATGCCGCGAAAACGGCAAAATCTGGAACCGTTCCTTTGCTCCGGTTCCATCCCTTTGCATGCACCGTTTGGATGGACCGTGCAAGGCCGGTAACGTCTCTGTGGGTCGCGGTGCATATCTCGAGGGTGGTCAAATCTATGCTGCATTGGCAGGGCAGCTGAGGCGGCTGGCAGCTCGAATTTTGTACTGGGTGATGATGAATTTTGATATGGTTGGTCCATTTCCAGTGTGAGAACATCCCATTTTTGATATGTTGTCCTTGCTTTCAAACATCAAACTGACTCTACCATGTCTGGTTTTCCGACTTGGTGGCCAACTTGGCGGTGAAAAATTGATTTAGTACGCGTAGGTAGATTCTGCAATACACAAGGCTATAAACACGGTAAGTATGGTGATAGCCCCTTTCTAACTGGTGTAGCATCAGCAATTATGACCTATTTACCCACGTCGACTTGTCACATAAAATGTGCCCCCAAGATAGGCAAGTTGATTATTGTTTCAAATATGGTTTATGGTAGATATGTTGTGTATCTATTATAGATATCTATAGTTGGATGGGTTCATAAACCAACTTTATGACTGGAGGGCACCACCTCGTACCAACAAACAAGTACCCATTATCACTATTACCATTATCACCATTAATGTAGACCCGTTCTAAAGTAAATCATAGTCTTTCATTAAGATCTGTCATTTTCTATTAGTTATGTAATGTCCATATAGTTATCAGCAGATATTAATTACCAGTTCCGCATACCTTACTGAGATATTCATGGAATATCCCACTACAAGGTGGTACCTCACTTCTAACTCGTTCAGTACTGTACATTTTAGTTCTCATGGCGTCACATTTCCTATAAAGCCGGACTTATGTTTACCAAGTTAGCCAGTGTAATCCCTACAATGTGGGGACCCCCAGTTATAAGTTGGTTTATAAACCCATATATAATTATATATATATATATAAACATAAATTCTATAAACTGTAGTTATAAGATATGTTGGAGTTATGTTTATCAACTTAGCCAGTTTAGTATGCCATGAATAAGCCCTATCAACATCTATTATTATGTTTTTTTTAACCATGATGGTGAATGATGATTGATAATGATTGATAATATAGATATTGAGGGATATTAACCATAGATTAACCATAGATATTAACCCCATTCAACCATATATATCTAATTATCTAACTGGTAGGATGAACCATGATTCCTTGCGCCAGGCGCAGCGAGACCATGCTGGAGGTGGTCCTGGACGGCTCCGGTGAGGCGCTGGTGCCCACGGTGGGTGCCACGGTGCTGGCGCGGGTGCGGCACCCTGGATGTGGATGGATGGGGATGTTTTTGTTGAGAAAAAACCACTACCATTTGGTTGTTTAACATAGCCATGGAAAGATCCACCCATTTTTAATAGGTGACCATGGCTATGTTAAATAACCAGATGGTACCCGGTTGGTGGTTTGGAACATGAATTTTATTTTTCCATATATTGGGAAGGTCATCATCCTACTGACTTTAATATTTTTCAGGGGGGTAGGTCAACCACCAACCAGCTACATCCTTTTGGGAAGATGTGGTGGATCTTGGTGCATCGCAGGAATCCTTTGGTCGCGGGGTAGTTCCTGGGCTGAATCAAGAAGTAGTCCACAGCAGCCGCAAGTACTTGGGGTTAGGATTGGGTATATTACCGTACCAGTCGGGCCCCCAAACAATACACAAGTTGGTTTTGAACAGTAGGTTACCTGGGTTTGCAAAGGTCGATCATATAAATCTTGTAACATGGGTTATAAATCGACTTAGAACTGCGGGGCAACACCTTGTAAATGTTGTTGTTGTTGTTGTGGTTGTTGTTGTTGTTGTTGTTGGTTGTTGTTGTTGTTGTTGTTGGTTGTGGTGGTTGTTGGTTGTTGGTTGTTGGTTGTTGGTTGTTGGTTGTTGGTTGTTGGTTGTGTTGGTGGTTGTTGGTTGTTGGTTGTTGGTTGTTGGTTGTTGGTTGTTGGTTGTTGGTTGTTGGTTGTTGGTTGTGGTTGTGGTTGTTGTTGTTGTTGTTGTTGTTGTTGTTGTTGTTGTTGTTGTTGTTGTTGTTTGTTGTTGTTGTTGTTGTTGTTGGTTGTTGGTTGTTGGTTGTTGGTTGTTGGTTGTTGTTGTTGGTTGTTGTTGTTGTTGTTGTTGTTGTTGTTGTTGTTGTTGTTGTTGTTGTTGTTGTTGTTGTTGTTGTTGTTGTTGTTGTTGTTGTTGTTGTTTTTAACACTTGCAAGTAGTAAGCACTGGTGCAGCTAGGGTTTTAAACTGGCATGACTCAGACATATTCAGACCCCCATGGTTTAATTCCCACAGAAATCCCTTTTGTTTTGCAACTTCCATCTTCGCATCATTCATTCAGTGCATCATTATTGATGGTTAATACCATACGATTATATATCCCAATGACTAATGGTATTACCATGTAAAACCATCTTAAAATATCTTAAAATTAGTAATAAGATATAATAGGCCATTCATATCCCCATGTTTTTTCGATGAACATGCCCCATGTCAAATTCATGGTTCTGGTTTTCATATCCCCATGTTATACGGTATTATACCAAGGTAATATAACTGTGGTAAATCAAAATAATAGAGTTTCTGGTTTTATAAACTTGAAAAACAAGTTATTTTATATAGAGCACATGAAATCACAATCATCAAAAATAAATCTTCAAAATCATAATAATCAAACATAGATAATACCAGTTCTGGTTTTCATATCCCCATGTTATACCAAGGTTTCCCATGATCATCAAGCCTCCGGGGCCGAGGTGGTGCGTTTGCAGCAGGACCGGGCCGAGTGTGTGGACACCCGGCGGATGCCGTTCACGAAGATTTGTCGTGGGGGATTTAAAACCCACTCGAGGGAAATATGGACTTTATATATAATATATGTATACATACATATGTATACATATAATATGTTTTAAATGGTTCAGCAAATTTTGGGGATCTTGCATGAGTTTACGAAAATTCAAGAATTCAAACATGTCAAAGCACTGTCAAAGCACTGTCAAAGCACTGTCAAAGCACAGATTCTTGGGATATGCAGTGATTGACAGTTATTGCGCGCTCCAATTTTAGAGGGATCAGGAGATCTAACCTGTCCAGTACATACAGTAATTAATTTCGTTAGTTGCTCACCTGATCTCAAGTGTTGATGATCGTTGATGGTCCATGAACAAATGCGGCACTGGTATGAGAGCATACATTCAAACATGTGGAAATCAAGCAGACACTAATAGACTTTGTTGAACATTCTTCTGGTTTACCAGAGACTATCTTAGTCTTCGATAAATGGTTCCAACTTGCAGAACAAGCGCCACAGCCAAGGTATAATTGTGGCTGTAGGTGACCTACCTCTCAGTGAAAAGGTCTGGAGAGTGGCTGCGTGAAAAACCACTGCTGGTTGATGCTTTTGGGGGTTATTACTGTATACTATCCAGTATAATGTCAACCCCGGATTAATAAACCATGGTTTATTAATTAGGGGGGTACTCCTCCAATAGTCATAATCTGATACTTAAATGGTACACTCCCAATTAAACAGCCGTTTGGGGTTTATTAATCCAGGGTTGACATTATTGGGGATCATCATCCATGAATTGGACATGGCGTTCTTAACCACCCAGCAGAATGGAAAGACGTTTCGTGTTTGTAAGACTGCTTATATAGAAGTGAGTTCAAGTCTGAGTCTGGAAAACCATGTAGAACGGTGTGGATTTTTAAGTTACAGGCTACGAGCTAGTTGCCCAGAGGCGGATTGGTTAACTATTGCATCCCATATGCAAACCATGGTGCTGGAATATGAATCCCAACATTTATCACAGAAATGACCCAGTTTTGTAGGGAAATATACCAGCACCATGGTTCGCATATAGGCATGTTAAGTTGGAACACCATCCGTGACAAGGCACGGCTAATTGACCAGGCACTGTGGATGAAGATAGATGCCACTGCGGACCGCGAACGACTTTGAACAGGTTATAACTGGGTCCTTTTGGAAATATCCAAGATCTTGGTATACAGACACACTTGGCTATGTTGGATTGAACAGTAGCCCATCACACCAAACCATCCGGTAAGATTGCTGACATGCGTATGCAATGGTTCATGAACAACAACCCTTCTTCCTACCCTCTGGTAATTTAACATAGCTATTGAAAATTGCCCATTTATAGTGGATTTTCCCATATAAAATCGTGATTTTCCATAGCTATTTTGACATAACCAGAGGGTAATTGAACATCCCCCCAGAAACCTTGGTTTTGTGGGGCATTTAACATATGTTGAACCATTTAGATGGGATTAGTGGCGTGGGATCCCCTACACTAGGCCTGCATCTCCAGCCATGTCTGGTATATTTTCCAACATGTGCGTGATGTTGAAGGCACGTGTAGGTTCATCATAACTTTATGAACAAAGACACACATACATGTAGAACATATATGTATATATATAATTCGTATATATTAACACACGCACATATATATATATATACATATATATATAATTATATATATATATAATTATATATATATAATTATATATATACATATATATATACATTATATACATATACCAATATATATATATACACATGTATATGTCAGTCAGACATGGATGATCTCAGTGTGTCTCAAGACTGTGGGAACCGCTCAAAGCTAGCGGCCAGGCAGTGCTTTAGTGCAGTGCTTTCTTGATATCTATCATTCTCTGGAAAACCATATCTACGGGAAGCGGAAACAAAGCCACCATTTCTATGGGAAATCACCTGCGAATCTATATCCACCATTTCCGGATGATATCCCCGGGGAACCAACGGCAATGCAGTTCCGTGGCATCATCCGGAAGCAAGACGTGCGCTTCTTCGAGGCGGAACTGAAGCATAAACAAAGTGACGTTTGGATTATTTGATTGGCAACTAGCTAAAAGTATGTCATTATTTGTATATGCAATATATATATATATACATACTGTACATACATATAGATATATACATATATGTAGTATATGCATGTATGTATATATATATGTGATATTATCTTATGGGAATATTTGGATCCTTCTCCATCTTGGCACATCAAATTATCCATGATGAGGTTTGCCTCACCGGCTATGGTCACTAGTCACGTCACTGGATTGGTTGAACCATCCATGGCTTTTCCCCATCATTAGCTGTAGCAATGGATTGGTGTTGGGTGTTTTTGCTACAGTGAATGTATACGAAATGTAGAGGAAACCACAAACACCAAATGTCCATTTGTGGTTTCCTCTACATTTCGTGTACATTCACTGTAGCTCACCAAGAATCAGCAACAATTTTTCGCCAGGATGCGTGTGATAGATATGTGGTAAGCCACGCCGTGAACGTCCCTGAGCAAATAGAAATACTACTACTGTACCTTTGGGTTCACGGGAAATCTAACTTTTTTGGT
Source organism: Cladocopium goreaui (assembly GCA_947184155.2). Taxonomy (NCBI): domain Eukaryota; class Dinophyceae; order Suessiales; family Symbiodiniaceae; genus Cladocopium; species Cladocopium goreaui. The sequence goes on from CAMXCT020000013.1 coordinate 56,463, forward strand.
GGGACGCTAACTTCAAGAAGATTCAGTTTCTTTCAGCTTTCTCTTTTTCATAGGGATTCAATTGCAAGTAGACTATGAAACGAATAAGACTTCCATGACGGACCTTTCCCCGGGCCCCCCGAAAAACACAGACAGGTGCATGATTATCTATCTACTGTAACTATATATCTATCTCTGTCTGTATATCTATCTATTTTTCTATCTACCTAGCAAGCCTAAAACCCAACATTTTGTAGGTTTTTTCCAAAAACCAGGTTTTTCTGCGTTTTTTCTGAAAATATGGGTTTTGTTCTAAAAACATGGGTAGTTTATCACATTTTATTTGCAGCAACATATCCCAACCCTTCCTTTGATAGCCCGCCTTGCTTTAGGTCACCCATAACCTCGAATAGCATCCTCAAGTCCAATATCAAGAAGACATAGAACTCCAAGTTATAGAGTCTGTGTATTAATCGACCGTCGACCGGAGAATTTAAATTGCATTTAGCTGTCTAGTTGTATGATGTTGTAACATTGTATGTATTTTCATTCAACCTTTGCGCAACTGCAACTCACATCCTTCAAAGGAATAACATTTGGGATGGGCTAAGTTTGCAGCCCAACCAATATAAATGTCATGTATGTACCTTCACGTACCATGTACATGGCAATAGCGATATCTATTTTTGCATGTGCGTTGAAACATTTGCAGAGGTCCGTTGAAGAGAAATTACTACCGGCAGAGCTTGATTTCATTTCGAAGATAACGCGGTGATCACTTTCCAACACCTGCAGTCCGATCCCGCCGCCGAAAAGGCCATTTTCTCACCAGAAAAGGTTTGAGTTTGACTTTATATCCATTCATGTAAGGTGACTGCAAGAGAGTGCAAGAGTGCAAGATTTTCAGCCAAATCAAACCCCGGAAAATTGCCCAGGTCGTGAATATGTAATATGTGTGTTGAATTTATTGGGACATATGATGATTTTGAAAATTTTGACTGAAAAAAGTTAGGTTTCTACAACAAAACCTGTCTTTTCCCGTAATTATCCCGTAATTACCCCGTAATTGACCCGTACTAAACCCGTATTTTCGGAAATTCAACAAAAACCTTGTTTTTGAACATCCGTAATTAAACCGTACAAAACCCGTAATTACGCCGTAAGAACCCGTATTTTTTTAATGGTTTTTTGGTGTTCATCCTGAATGGCCGCGGTAGCTGTTTTTGTGGGCTGATCGCTGTTTTGCCACAGCATGCCAAGCCGGTATCCAAAATTAGACGAGAAGAGAATGCGGCATACCCGTGAACTCTGAATTGATTTAGAGAAAGATTGCTCAGGCATCTGCGGCTATAGTGAATTCTTTCATCTTTTGGGCCTGTTTGCATTATGATCAAACCTTTTTATACGCATTGCTGCCTTTGTGCACCTCTGATTGGTGGATTTTGTTTGGGTTCGCTGGGCATGGCACCAGAACATGGTTCCACTCGTCACCGTAGCTACTTCACATTGGCTGAAGGTGATGATGCAATGGAAACGGCAGAATTTTCCTAAGATGAACACCCATAAAACTGAATGTGTTGGTGAAGGACCCTACTGGAATCTACTGCTGTTGGAACCACAGGGGATTTGTCAGTACCTACCATTTCTGCTTTCTCTCTTCCACTTGTGTTCAGCAATGCTACTTGCGATTATGATGGAAGAAGGAGAGTGTGGTGATTGGAATGTGTAAGGATAATTAACGATATGTGTGTGTGACAGTAGGGTGTGTGTGTGCGCGCCCTAGAAGGACTTAACATCCACATTCATGACGAATCATGATTTTTCAAGATTTGACATTTTTCAAAGAATCATTGATTTTCAAAACCATGGGTCTTGATGCAAAACCCAGGGTTTTTTCTCAGACCCCACGATTTCATAGGTTCTTGGTTCCACTGGTATATATATATATATATGAGTATATACAAGCTACCATATACATGATATTTCCCGAAAAAAGCCAACCAGATACAGCCACATAATTGTCAATTGTGCTAAATTAAATGCATGGAGTCGGCCCATCAGCTCTTTTGGCTGCAGCTCTTGGACGAGTCAAATCCGGCACAGCAATCCACAACCAGCTGAACCTTAAACATGCCACAGATATCACACACTTGTGAAATATCGCCATGTATGAACGATAGATATTTTGATGGGTTGAGACCCACTTACAATAGGCATATACGACCCCCCGTAGCCACCAGGATAGTAGAATTTAGCTCCATGGTCAGCGGTGACTTTGAAACGTTGTCATGGCCGTTACAGTATGTTTGTACAAATATATACAGCTATACTATTTCGTTTCTTGGGTTGGAAGCCACTAACCATTTTCCACCTAACACCTTAGCAATGGACAATCCTCAGATAAAAGAGTCTACCAGATTATCAAGCAGTATATAAGGGATTTTCCAGCCATGACGATTGAACACACATCATTGATGACCTGGTTCCTTCCCCCAAATGATATTCCAACAGTGAATGAATTAACACATACAAGATGGTGCCCCGCAAGTTGTAAGTTGCTTTATACATCCCATTGATATATTAAGATCCCCAACAACTGTAGTTAGGTCTAATCTAGTTATAAATATATATATATATATAATTGTATATATATATATCTACTTAGTCACACCAACTTAGCTCCGTATAATCCACTCCAACGCCACAGCTGACTGCGTGGGTCCCCTCGTCTCGATGCGTTCACCACTCCGCGCCTTGGTTCACGTTGCGTGCAGAGTTGGTTGGGTTTAGGCTTTAGGGTTACCACCCGGTGTCATCAAACATGGCCAGAAGGGAAATCCCCACCATAAATGGAGGTTTTAATGAGTTTTCATGGGAAATCCCCACCATAAATGGAGGTTTTAATGAGTTTTTTCATGGAAAATATATGGAAACATACAGAACAAACGACCGAAATGATGGGACTCGATCTTCAGTTTCCATGAAAAACACCGCAGTTTCGGGAGTATCTCCCATGTTCCCCATGTTCAGACAAATCCAGATGGGACTCTGATAATTCGTTGAACAGAGCAACAAACATGGCCGCACTCATCTTGTGGATGTCATGTGATGGCTGGTTTCAGAAATTCTATGATCGGATGATAAATGGGTAGTAACAGGTAATAATTGGGATAGAAGCATCGAAAGCGGATGTACGTTTTCATTACTCACCAGTTTGGAACATTAAGGTCCATTCCAGATTGCCGAAGCCACTTGGAGCCTAACAAATGTTTATGTTTGTTTTGTTTAGCGTTATCCTACATAGCCACACGTTTATTTATAGCTCAGTCGCCTATGAATCTGGTCGGTCCTTCTAGCGTGTCGCACAGATCAGGTCCATGATGTTCATGTTTGCACAGAAACAGACGTCACATAGATATACATAGATATACATAGATATACATAGATAGCAAACATGTGCAATGCTACCCTCTGGTAATTTAGCATAGCTATGGAAAATCACCATTTTTAATGGATAAACCCACTATATAAATGGCCATTTTCAAAAGCTATGTTAGTTTACCAGAGGGTATCCCTGAATCTATTCATGCGCACATGCATCCGAAGACAAGCTGCATGTCTCAGCAATCTCTGTGCCAACCCCCAGGACTTCACACTGCAGGATGTTAGTCGCTGGTTTTGGATGGAGCATGATGGAGCCATACATCGTCAATACCACAGCAAGGACACAGTAGACATCAACTTTTTCCAATGGTATATATATATATATCAGTACATTATAATAATATATATTGTATATATATATATATATCATTATACATATATATAATATATATATATCATTATACATATATATATATATCATTATACATATATATATATATACATACATATATATCGTATACATATATATATATATACCATTATATATAATATGTCAAAGTCAGCCGTGATCTGGAGCCTTCGCCACAGGCTTTGCTCAAGGTCTGGACAGGGACCACACGAGTTTCTTGGACCATTGGAACCGGAGTTGGGTTTTTCATGGGGGATGCCGGGATAGCCATTCTATGGTTAAATCTATGGTAAATCTATGGTAATCAATGGTAAATCTATGGTAAATCAAAAGAATGTGGGTAAATCTATGGTAAATCAATGGTTAACCACTGGTAAATCTATGGTAATCAAGAATCAACCATATTATAATGTGATTTTCATGGTGGGAAAACAATGCAATTTTTACCAGCCATGGCTGGCAATGGTTTTTATACCACCTATAAAATGGTGATGACTGGGTGATGGTTTATTATGATTTTATTTGTTGAATAGCACTTTTCATGAGGAAAATGATGGAATGTACATGAAGTGGATAGCACTTTCTCAGAAACAGAACCTTCCAGTAATAACCGAACTGTGTGAGGGAACGACCCCTGAAAATTCGTTGAATCTGTAACGTCTCCCGATAGGTTGTCCTGTGTGCATGTCTTGCACTTGAACTTGAGGGATCAGTTGAACATCTCATACATACCAGACCTTCCGCGGCAAGAAATCTGAATTTTGAAAGGTCCACCTAGAAGCTTGGCGTGGACGTTCGGTTTGTTTGAATTCTAGCGTTCTGTAATTTCTAATTGAACTTTGAACTAGGTTCATGGGTTATTCGTTTGAAAGAAACACTTGAGTTAGGCGCGAAAAAATTGAGTCCCAAACGGGTCTGTCTTCTACTGCATTGATCATTAGCTTCAGTGTCGGCGTGGGTCCGGGAATTCTTTTTGTGACAGTCGTGCTGTTCTTCTGGGTTTTGAGCCAATGAGCGAAGTTCAGATTCCTCCAGATGAACTCATCGTCACATGGGCCTCCAGAACGCGGACTGTTCACTTAACAGTCATTGCTATGTGATCAGCACGCAGCGCGCATGGTTGCGCCGCCGCCGCTGTCGCAATGTCACAGATTTTAAGGGCTGACGCCCCTCGTCGGCTCCGCCGGATTTCTCGATCGTCCATTTCATCGCAGTGTGGGCTTGAAAGCTTTTGGATGGGGACCTGCTTCAGAAATATATTCCTTATGTTTTTTGAAAAAAGTTCATGGAATAGGAACTTTGTTGGAAATAGACGGCTTTTTTGGGGAGCAAGTGAGTTCCCGAAAGCTCCTGCCACGGGTTTTTCCCGAAGAACTGCTGCGAATTTCAACTTGTTACTTCGTGTAAAGGTGCCTCTGTGCAAAGACTTCTCTGTGTAAAAGCTTTTGTGTGTAAAAGTTCCTGTGTGTAAAAACCACTTTGTGTAAAGACTTCTTTGTGTAAAAGCTTCTGTGTGTGAAAGCTTCACTGTGTGAAACGTCTGTGTAAAGATTTTACTGTGTGTAAAAGCTTCCGTGTGTAAAAACTCTCTGTGTAAAGTGTAAAGGCTTCTCTGTGTAAAAGCTTCTGCGTGTAAACGCGTCTGTGTGTGAAAGCTATATATCTGTGTAAAGACTTCTTTGTGTAACAGCTTCTGTGTGTAAAGGCTCCTAGACGTTTGTGTGCAAAAGCTCCTTAGAGTAAAGACTTCTCTGTGTAAAACCTTCTGTGTGTAAAAAGCTCCTTTGTGTAAAGACTTCTTTGTGTAAAAGTTTTTGTGTGTGTAAAAGGTTGTTGTGTGGAAATGCTTTTGTGTGTAAAAGCTCCTCTGTGTAAAGGCTTCTCTGTGTAAAAGCTTCTATGTGCAAACGCGTCTGTGTGTAAAAACTGTCTCTGTCAGGCCTTCTTCGTGTAAAAAGTTCTGAGTGAAAAAGCTCCTAGACGTTTGTGTGCAAAAGCTCCTTAGGGTAAAGACTTCTCTGTGTAAAACCTTCTGTGTGTAAAAAGCTCCTTTGTGTAAGGACTTCTCTGTGTAAAAGCCCCTGTGTGTGTAAAAGCTTGCTGTGTGTAAATGCTTTTGTGTGTAAAAGCTCCTTTGTGTGAAGGCTTCTCTGTGTAAAAGCTTCTGTGTGCAAACGCGTCTGTGTGTAAAAAGCCCTCTGTGTAAAGACTTCTTTGTGTAACAGCTTCTGTGTGTAAAGGCTCCTAGACGTTTGTGTGCGAAAGCTCCTTAGAGTAAAGACTTCTCTGTGTAAAACCTTCTGTGTGTACAAAGCTCCTTTGTGTAAAGAGTTCTCTGTGTAAAAGCCCCTGTGTGTGTAAAAGCTTGCTGTGTGCAAATGCTTTTGTGCGTAAAAGCTCCTCTGTGTAAAGGCTTCTCTGTGTAAAAGCTTCTATGTGCAAACGCGTCTGTGTGTAAAAACTCTCTCTGTCAGGCCTTCTTCGTGTAAAAAGTTCTGTGTGAAAAAGCTCCTAGACGTTTGTGTGCAAAAGCTCCTTAGAGTAAAGACTTCTGTGTGTAAAACCTTCTTTGTGTAAAAAGCTCCTTTGTGTAAGGACTTCTCTGTGTAAAAGCCCCTGTGTGTGTGAAAGCTTGCTGTGTGTAAATGCTTTTGTGTGTAAAAGCTCCTCTGTGTGAAGGCTTCTCTGTGTAAAAGCTTCTGTGTGCAAACGCGTCTGTGTGTAAAAAGCCCTCTGTGTAAAGACTTCTTTGTGTAACAGCTTCTGTGTGTAAAGGCTCCTAGACGTTTGTGTGCGAAAGCTCCTTAGAATAAAGACTTCTTTGTGTAAAACCTTCTGTATGTAAAAAGCTCCTTTGTGTAAAGGCTTCTCTGTGTAAAAGCCCCTGTATGTGTAAAAGCTTCTGTGCGACTTTTCTTTCGGGTCACGTTGTCGTCCAGTTTCAATCTGCAACATTGTTTCTTGTGGAAGAATGCAAAGAACAGGTGAAAGCATCGCAGGTTAAAAAATTGAACATAAACAACGCACAGAGTGCTGTAATATACAGCATTTTGCGCTGTCAGATGGCAAGAACCCGCGTAAATACCACAGTTTTAGTCCCCGAAAGTGGCTAAAACAGTGTTATTTACAGGGTTTCGTTCACGTCACGATCTTCGATTTTTTGAAAAACGCGTAAATACCAGCGTTTTTTGCGTTCATCAACGCAAAAAATCGGTTCAAAAAGGGAAGAAAATACTGTAATTTACACGGGGTTGGCGCCGCCACGGGCAAAAAACTGCGTAAATACCAGCGTTTCAGCGTCCAAAAGTGGCCAAAACACCGCTATTTACAGTGTTTCGTGCCTCCCACGTTTTCTTGAAATTGCAAAAACACTGTGAATACCAGCATTTTTTGCGATCAACCCGCCAAAAATGATGTAATTTACAGTGTTTTTTTGCTTGGCTTTCAAAAACACTGGTATTTGCAGTGTTTTGTGCATCTCGGGTCTAAAAAGTATTGGTATTTACAGCATTTTCTGCGTTTTTGCATTGCTCCCGCAAAAGACGTTAAAACGCAAAAATGTTGTAATTTACAGCATTGTGTGACTTTCGAAAAGCGAAAAGTCGTCCGAAAAATGTGTCAAAACGGCACTTTTTTCCGATTTTAGGTACCCTCAAAATCGGAGGGGGGGGGATTATGCTCTTGGAGACGCTTATGAGCGACCCGGATTCCGGCCAAAAAGCTTTCCCCCACCCTCCTGAAGGATTTTTGGTGTTTTTCCGGGCCCGGCGTCGGAGGGTCGGCGGTTTAGTCGCTCTGGGACGCTCGTGGGGCAAGCCACTCGTGTGGAGCCGGCGGAGCCGAATTCTGGACAGCCTATGACCAACCGCTGACCCAGCACAAACGCATCTGGATGTTTTTTTTCAGTGATATGACACTGTTCACTCAAGTGGTAGGCTTATGAATTGTCGTGAATCAGTCCTTTGTGATCAGATGAGATCCATGATGGACATGGTCCTCAGAATGTTGGTTCGTTTCAACTTCAAAGCCACCATTGTGGATATGTTGGTGGTTTCAATTTTCAAGTGTGCTTTGAAGAGATTGGAGGCTTTGTCATTTGTCAAAAAACTTGTGTAACTCCACAATTTCAGGGGTTTTTGCGGTATACCCTACATTTCGGTCCACATCCACATGAGATTATGAATGACATGTCCCATTCACAGCATATTCTCATGATCCATGCTATACCCCGTGTTTTCTCACACGGTTTTCGCCACGAAAACGGCCCCCATCGGGGCACCGCGAGCGGGGCCCCCGGGCCCCAGGCGTTCTGAACAGCTCGGAGAGAGATGATCCCACGGAGCTCAGCGAGGTGTCCTTCCTCTCGCGAGACAGGCGAGGTGAGGTGAAGCTTTCCGTCCCCGGAAAATCAGATCAAATAACTGGTTGGTTTCAAACATGGTTAATGATGGTTAATGATGGTTAATGATGGTTAATGATGGTTAATAGTGGTTAATAGTGGTTAATAGTGGTTCATAGTGGTTGATAATGGTTAATGAGACAACTGGTTGGTGGTTTCAAACATGGCTTTTATTTTCCATAATATATATTAATATATGGGATGTCATCCTTCCCATTGACGAACTCATATTTTTCAGAGGGGTTGAAACCACCAACCAGATAAGATAGTTCAGTGATGTAATAATATGGTGATGATAGTTAGTTCAGTATGATGATTGTGATGTATGTGATGTTTGGTGATTTTTTTGTGATAATGATTTTTCAGAAAATTGAAGATAGCTTCTGCAGAACAGTTGAATCCCATAGTGAAGTATTGTGGTGATGTATGCTGGTGTATTGATGTTCCATCTGTTGGAGGGTCAGAATTCGGCGCGAAGGGAAGTCTAGACCAGCTGCGGATCACTGAACCTTCTGGCTGTTCAATTGGGAGGTAGCATTTTCGGAGCAGATGATCACTGTTTGTGGAGGTAAACCACCTCTTTAAAATAAACAACAGTTCTGTACAGTTCTTACTTATCTAATTTTAGGGTACCTAAGTTTGAACCACCTCCGCCTCCGCCTCCTCAGAAGTTGAATAGTTTTAACATCGCTTCCTCATACATCCAAGCATGAGCCCAGGAGCCATTGGACTGAGCCACAAGAGGTGTTTCTTGACATTTGCAGACAAGAAGCACCATCCAAATTGGTCAATTTGAATATTTGTTCTCAATATAATTCTTGAACTCGTGACCTATGCAGCTTAATTCTCATATCAGAGTCATGGTTCGTTTTACCATTTTGTACCCCGCAACTGGGCAGTTGCCCAGCAGTTCATGACCACTTCCGACCTCCAAAAAGGCCCCAGCCTCGCAGGGATTTCGTGGACACAAAACACTTTTCCGACGATTCGGATGAGGACGCCACTGGCCCTACGTGGTTTTTGGGGTAGCCACCCAGAACTTCCATTCCTCCTTATTTAATTTAAGGAGTTTTTTTTTAAGGAATTCCACCTTAATTAAGGAGGAATTCCCTTAATTAAGGAGGAATTTTTCCTTAATTAAGGAATTCCACCTTAATTAAGGAGGAATTCTCCTTAATTAAGGTGTTTTTTTTTTGAAAATTCCTCCTTAATCTTTTTTTAAGGAGGATTTTTTTCACTGTTTTTAGATACATCTTTGACATCATCATTGCATCAAGACCAACCTTTGGAGGTTGCTTCAAGGAGATGCAAGATCTCCTTTTGGTGTTTTGATTTCCTGCATGTACTGTTTCTGCATCGCATCTGCAGTTGATTTCTCAAGATGAATAGAGCTAAGAACACTGCTTCTGTTCAAGACCTTTGCACATGTTTGAAAGCAGAGGTGGCTTGTTTGGATCCCAAGGAGTACTTGGATGTTGAACTTGATCAAGTTTGCAAGCATTATCGAAAATTTCTGGGCTTGATGTTCCAGAAAACAATTCGACCATCCAAAGACTGCTTGAAGGAAGCTGCCTTGAAAGTCAACCCTCGCGCTTTGAGTGACGAAGCGAAGAAGTGGTCTTCTGCAATTGTCGAATGTGTGCAACACATCAGAACAAAAACAAAATGGTCAATTTCAAGTAAGAAATATGAGCCTTGGATGGGTAAGCTTGTGAAGATCTATCTGGAGTGCTCAGAATTCCATGGGAACCGGCAGAAAGGCAAGTTTGTTCAGAAAGCCATTGCCAAGCGAAGGCTCATGAGACAAAGTTCCAATGCGAGCTCCATCCCACAGTTGCCTGTGAATGAACCACTTTTGCAAAAACTTCCTCCAGGCCACAGCTCAGAAACATTGGATAGCCAAGAGCATCAATTGATAGAAGTGTCGAGTGAAGAGAGCCAAGCGAGTCCTAAGAAGCCTGTGAGTGTTGGAACCTGGATCGATTCTACTGCCATGGTGGTATGTCGCTTTGTGGATAGCAAGGTGGAGAAAGCTACTATGAGTGAAGGACCAAATGGCTTCGCCATTGCTGCTTTTGGTGAAAACAAATTTGAATCTGAAATTCCCAATGAATCTTTGAAGATCTATAGGCAATCTGCAGGTGGGAAAAAGCCTGCTGCAGTCTTGAAAAGGCCTGCTGCAGTCTTGAAAAGGCCTGCTGCAGTCTTGAAAAGGCCTGCTGCAATCTTGAAAAAGCGTGCTGCATGTGAAGCAGTACTTGGCACTTCTGAAGAAGAGGATGTTGAAGCTCGGCCGGCTGTTGCAGTGGCTGATCCTGAACCTGCTGCTGTTGACTTGGCATCTCCTGAATATCGCTTGGAAGATTATCCTGCCAAAGGCAGTCGAAAGTATGGTGCTTTAGGTGTCAGACGAAATTTTGGAGACAAGAAACAAATCAAATCTTTCACTTTGAACAAAATTTCAAGAGAAGTTGGCTTGGATTTGGCCCAGAAATGCATTGCTGATTTGCACAATGGTGCTACTGAACAATCTGTGATTGAATTTTTGAATGAGGAAATTCGAAAGTGGAAGGTTGGACAGGATGTGGATTAGATTGGATGAAATTGCAAAAAAATGGCTGCTGATTTCTGTTGCATGTTTCAAGGAGGTGTAAAATCTCCTGAGAGTTCTCAATAGGAAAATAGGAAATAGTCTTTCCACTTTTCTGTCTTAAGGAGGTGCAAGATCTCCTGACATTTGGAACTTCAGAGTTTACTGCCTGGGTGGATTTCAAAAATGGCTTATAGACTTTCATAGGATGTGGTTTTAATGTTTAATGTTGGGTTGGAATTCTGGATTTGAGAAGTTTTGTCTGGAATTTGGAATGTTGAAATTGTTTGGCATGGCAATTGCAGTGTTGAGAATGGATTTTGCAACTGAAGCTGCTTTGGCTTTCTAGCTCCTGTTTCAGTGCTCGATTTTTTTTCTTGCTGTTGCTATGGGAGCTGGACAATCAAGTTCCTCTCGCAGGAGGCCTGGAGATGAGGAGATTGACCGTGTTTTGGAGCTGATCAGGCTACAAAACCAGGTGATCCAGGCATTGACACCTCATGTCAATGCCCAATCGCAACCTTTACCACCTCCAAATACACCTCCTCCAGCACCTATTCCAGGTGCCCCTCCAAGTTCTCATGACCCTCCAGGTGCTTCTCCAATGCCCCTTCCAATGCCCCCTCCAAGTACCCCAGCGCCTGCCACCTCGCCTTCTACAAGCTACTTGAGAACATTTCCTGGATGAAGGAATGATCTACACAGGCTGGAGTTTTCTGTGACTGTGGATTTGAAAGCATCTCATGTCAACCATGCACTGTGCATTATGTTCATCATCATGCCTCCTGATCAGGTCCTGCTGTAACCCCATATTCTCCTACATCACCTATTGATGCTGGAGAGCAAGCCGAAAAATCAAAAGAGGATGAGGATTCAAATGTAGATTGAGTCAATTGAGCTTCCCTGGAAAAATGATTGGAGATTATGGGCGCAAGCGAATCTTTAAGGAGGTGCCAGATCTCCTTGATAAACTAAATTTAAATTTAAGTAAAACATGATATCTGTGATATGAGCATTTCTGCATGGCTGAAGCTGTCGAGTCATATTGATCAATGCAGTTGTGATGGACCTGTAGAATCGTTTTTGAAGCCTTGATGGATGCACATGATCAGCTTTGGAATGATGATGAGAGCTGATGATCTGAACCTGAGGTATCACAATCATTGCACTAGTGTCCAATACTGGAATCAAAAAGGAGGTGCAAGATCTCCTTGGCCGAAGCTGATGCCCATCCATTTCCTTTGTTTGAGTGGCTCTTGGCAACTCTGGATACAATTCACTCAGGTCATGCATGATGACTGTAAAGGTTTCAAATTGGAAAAATAAGGAGGTTAAAATTGGTTAAAATTAAAATTGCCAATTTTAATTTTAACCAGTTTATGTATTACTTTTAAAGGCAGGATAGGTTAAAATTAAAATTGGCAATTTTAATTTTAACCAATTTTAACCTCCAATAAAAATCACTTTGGATCCAAGATAGAAACCATCGGATTTGGAACTGGAGATTCATAGACATCACAACTTACTTCATCATTACACTTTTCAGTTTTCAGTGAAAGGTTCAATGGAACCTCCAAAGGAACTGCCTCCATGGAGGAAGCAGCCACTGGCCACTATTGAGAAGAAATTTGTGAACCCAATGGACAAGCAGATCTCAGGCCAGGCTTTGGATGACAAGGGGGTCAGTAAGCCTTTGAAGGAGTTTCAGAATGTGTGCAACAGTCTGAATTCCTGCAAGAATGCCTGGGAGAAGGAGCTTGCCAAGGCCCAGGACCTGGCCTGTCGTTTGGAAATCAAAGGTGACCCAAGCTTCCATGCCAAAGGCAAAGGTCTTCAGACTTGGTGTCAAGAGCAGTTGAAAGCCATTGCCAACCTTCGATCCTATGTCGCAGCCAGTGAAGATCTTGCTCCTGAGGACACTTCTCCTGAAAGCCTTTCGAAATCATTGCCTGCTGCCAAAGCATGGCTTGCTTCCAGCCAAGAGAAGCTGCAAGAAGCAAAAGCCAAGGTGAAAACTCACCAGGCATTGCTGTAGGAGCTGTTTGGCCCTTAGATTTTGGAAAGCGCATTTGGTGCAGTTGTCAGTTTTGGAATGTGGAAATGCAGATTAAAATATCGCAGGGATCTGCTTGGAAGATGCGCAGCTGGTAACTGTCGCTGGAAAAAGAGCCTGCTTCTAAGCTGGTGTACAAGACTCAAGGAGGTGTAAGATCTCCTTTACTGTTTCCCTGTTTCAAAGCATTGGCCAAATTTAGCATTAACTAAATACAATGTGTAACTTCTTGTCTTCTGAGATCTTATGAACTTTTATGTTGACATGTTTTTCCAGCTCAAGCCATGTTTCACAAGAGAAAGGTAGATTTGTCTACCCTTAGGGAACCTGACCAGAAGAGGTTTCGACACAATGTGTCCAATTTGTTTTTGACCAAGACTGTCTCTGCTAGAAGAGCCAATGAGCTCATGAAAGATGCACAAATAGCTGGAGCCGCTGGTGTGAAAGATTTGGTAAAAGGTGCAGAGAAATCTGGCAGTGGTGAGAAGCAAGCCAATTGGGAAAAGAATTTGGCAAGGGATATGAAAAGAAAAATGTTGAAGAACTGCCCGTGGTTCAATGAATACATTGCATTGATCCCTTGCTACAATCCTGAAACACAAGCAGAAGAGATGAAGAAGATACCTTTTCTTTTGCCACATGAGATTCATTTTGTCTTCTCGAAGCGCTCTGAGAAGAAAGACTTGCTGCAGACTGGTGGCATGTGTGAACTCAGCAAAAAACATTTGGCGAACATGCAAATGCAGTTCCAAGTTCGAGAAGCCATAGGACTTGGCCTTTGGATCGATGGCACACCTTACAATTATGACAGAAGTCAAACTTTGGAATGCATCTCATTGAATTTTCCTGGCTTACTTCCACCTAATGGTACTTTGCGAATCCCTTTGTGCTGTATTCCAAAGCACTGGTGCATCAAGGGAGTAACTTTGTCGAAGATGTTAGGAATTTTGTCTTGGTCTTTTATTCACTTAGCCAATTGCACTTGGCCTTCAGCAAGGCATGATGGCAGCTTTTGGCACCCAGGCGGCAAAAAACGAAGCACATTCAATGGCAAGGCATTGCCTTTCACTGCTTTTTTACTTGAAGTGAGAGGTGATTGGGCTATGAGAAAAGAAGTTTTCCAATTTCCTGGATGGCGAGACAAACAAGGATGCTGCCATTTGTGCTTGTGCAAACCAATTGAAATTCGAAACTTTGAAAGCTGCAAGGCATTTGATCCTTTGGACCATTTCACTTTGTTGCAATCCATTTCCAATTCTGGCATTGACATCAATGAATTGTTTCAAACACCAGGACTGACAAGCAAACAATTTCTTTTGGACTGACTTCACATTGTGGACTTGGGCGTGGCAGCAGATTTTATGGGCAATGTTTTTCACCATTTAATTGCCTCTGGAAATCACTTGCCTGGCAACAATGTCAAAGAAAGGGTGAAAAGCTTGTTCCACAGAATTCAAAGCTACTACAAGACTGAAGGTGTGGAAAACGGGCTTCCTACTTTGACAGTCCTCATGATCAGAAAGAAAGCCAGTTCAAGTCCAAAACTTCGAGCCAAAGCTGCAGAAGCTCGAGGTTTGAGTGCTCTTGCAAAACAAATCTGCGATGAATTTTTGGCTGATGACAATGTGTTTGAATATACAATCAAGATGGCTGCCACAGAACTGTGGCAATGTTATTCTTTCTTGTCCAAGAATCTATGGAATCACCAGTCAATGCTGCTGCCTGGCAGAAAGTTTTGCTGGTGTGCAAGAGCTTGGAAAACGAGACTGACCATACTTAGAAGATCAAACCAAAGCACCACAGCTTCTTAGATTTATTGCTCCAGAACTCTTGTCCATCAGACAGTTGGACATATCGAGACGAAGACTTTGGTGGCTTCCTAGCTCACTTAGGAGCTGTGAAAGGTGGAAGCCACAACCCTTATTCCATAGGCATGAGTGTTCTGCAAAGTTTTCGAGCACAAGTGATTCCAGAGCTGAAGTGAAAAGTTTTGCTGCCAGGATCTGGGATAAGGAGGTTTCAAGTCTCCTGCTGAAGGAGGTGCAAGATCTCCTTGCAATTGAAAATTTAAGGAGGAATTTTAAGGAGGAATTTTTCAAAAATTCCACCTTAATTTAAGGAGGAATTTTAAGGAGGAATTCCTTAAATAAGGAGGAATTCCTTAAATAAGGAGGAATGGAAGTTCTGGGCAACCATGGCACATGGAAGGTCTGGAGTCTGGACCGTGGTTTTCCTATGTTTTCCTTGTTGAAGACAGGGACCGATATATATTCCATGTGAAAAATTGCAGCGGCTCTTGATATGGTTGAATTCTGGGATAAAACATGGAGAATGGTCAAGAATTTCAACCGATGTAATGCGGTAAAGCCAATTAGAAGCCACTACCAGTTTGACTAGAAATATATAGACATGGGTGGTAGAACCAATCCTTCATTTACAACTATCTTTGGGTTTACCACATTGGCAGGCGTTTGCTTGTCGTAGAAGCCTAACACAAGGGTTTCGGTAATGGGTATCATCATAGTCAGTGTGGATGGTGGAAACTCCCACGAATCAACTAGGGTTTATTTCGAATCCGCGAGAGGTGAGTCATAATTTGAATGGCTAACTCTATGTTGTGTTGGCAACGTCATAACTGATGTTGCTGAAGCATCTCAACCCCATTTGTCATTTAGTTACTTTGCCCCCGCATTTCCACAACTATGGCCATCCATAGCTAATCAGTACATCCATAGCGTGTACATCCCCATGTTTCCTGCTAAGGACACATCAGTTTGCAGCTTCTCCATGGATATCCGTTGTAGACTTTGACAAATGGTGGAAATAATGCCTAATCTTTCTAAGCCAGTTTAATGTTTTGAAATTTATCCTATCTCACCTAAAACCATATTCTTTGTATTTCTCTATGGGGATCTCATTTTAGCCAATCAATATCAATCAATTTATCAGTAGCTTGCATAAATTAGCCTTTTAATCACGCTTCATGTTTAGATCCAGATTTGAAGGTGAATCACCCGTTTCAATATACCCTAATCATCATTTGGATTATAAACACAATAGAACATATAACTCATATAAATATGTTTGTATATATATATATATACGTATATATAAAAGCAATGTATGCAGTGTCAAATGCCCTGTTACGTCATGTTTTGCTTGGGCATTATACTACCTTTGATTTGATATACTTGATATACTGGGGATGATCACAGTCATGAAACTGGGAGTCTCGTTCCTAAGCAACCAGTATGAAGGGACGTCCGAGGGTTTTGAACACTGCTCATTTGATGGGGGCATGACATATCCCACAATTTCAATTGCATACAATTGCCAAAGTGGGTATATCATACATCACCATTTGGTTGGGACATGACATACTGTATCCCATCAATGGACATACCATACCAGGAGGTATATATATATATACTGGTGATATAAGCTTCACTGAGACGATCACCAATCTGGCAGTTTGCAACGAAGGGCGTAATGATGATTGCATACAATATACTGATGATGTTATATAGTTATATTGTTTTACTATACATGTACATACTGTTTATATTACATGACATATCAATAGTGATATTACAATCAATGATTAAAGTACTGATGCCAGGTATGGCCCAATAGTATTTACTGATTGAGTGAATTCAGTATATATTACCCACCCAATATTCATTTTGATCCTGATACTATATATGTATATATATACACCGTATAGTGGTGATTTTAATGGCATTTATCTGTATATATGTATATACATTATACCAATTTTATGTACCATTATTTACCGATTGCATACCGGTTATATCTCATTATATACCCTTCTATACCATTGTATACCATAATATTTATATACCATTATATAATATTATATATATATGGTATATAATATATTATCGACATATATATATATATATTATGGTAGACACCATTAATATGGTTATTATATTTTATTTATAACATACTAATATACACCATACCAATATTAAGCCATCCCCCAAAAAGATCTCACCATTTTCCGAATCCAGGAGGACCACCTCCTTGGGCGGCGGCAGAATTTGCTGGGCTACGCCATGGCGTCGCAGGGGCGCTCAGTCATTTTCCCACTTTTTCAACGGGTCCATCCTGCGCTGACCAGCGAAAACCATAAGAAAAACGTAGGAAAAGGATAGGAAAATGGTGATTTAACCAAGAAGAATGGGAATTTCATGGGATTTAGAGCTGATTTCTGATAGCAAAGTGGACTTACAACTTGGTTGATGTTTGGGTTGATTAGGAGGATATAACATGATATCACTATAGTCAATGGATTTACCCCCCAACTTGTAGCTGGGGCTACAAGCTTCGGGAGACGAAGCCTAAAGGATGGTACGAATCACTGGTTATCATCAATTTATTACGACTACTTTCGCCAAACATATCCAAAAATCAAAGCAACATAAAGTCGATACGCCCTAAACGAAACCCTGGTGAAATGTATTGGGTCGATTTATGTTTGGTCGCCTAATTTTAAGAGGTATTTTTTTGATCGAAGGATGACCTATTGGGTCCACCTCAATTCATAGCACAGAGCTTCATACCTCCATATTGAATAATGAATCGCCGGGTTTTGCTCCATATCAATGATTTCCTGCGAAGAATAGAGAAGAGCTGGAAAAATTGCTAAGCACATTTGGAAATCGTAGGGTTATCTGAGCCGGGTAACTCTAAATCCACTGGATCAGCAGCTGTTTTAAACTGGATATATGTAGTTGGTCGTCATCCCGTTATATCCCTATTGGATACCACTCAAAATTATTGGGCTTATCTCCCTCTTGTTTGGATTGGTTCCATATAATTCCCAGTCATTTGTTGGTCTTATTTTCCCATTAACTGTATCCCCATTGAAATTGTTTATACCCATTGTATTCTGTAGATGCTGTTGGTTTTTATATACCCACTATCTACAAAGTCGATATATTTGATTAATGTTTGTGTTTATATCCACATACATATATATATATATCCATATATATATATATATCCATATATATATATATCCATATATATATATATCCATATATATATATATCCATATATATATATATCCATATATATATATCCATATATATATATATATATATATATCCATATATACATATACATTTAAATCCACATATATATATATACATATACATATAAATCCATATATATACATATACATCCATATATATATATATATACACATATAAATCCATATATATATATATGTATTTATATACATATAAATCCATATATATATATGTACACATATAAATCCATATACATATATACATATGTGTATATATGTATATAAATCACATATATATATACATATCGGCAAATGCCTGGGCTTTGCCCGGAACCGCAACCACGACAGGCAACGCATCATCATCATCATCATCACCATCATCATCATCACCATCATCATCATCATCAAACCCTTGTTGAAGATCTTCGAAGTGAAGATAGAAGTTTAACGGGGGTGGGAGGATTAAACCCTTATTGAAGATCTTCAATGAATGTAGAAGTTTAACGGGGGTGGGACTTTAATATTCCCTAATACCTTTGTTGATCTTCTCAATTGAATGTAAAGTTTAACGGGGGTGGAAGTTTAATATTCCCTAGGACCTTTGTCGATCTTCCCAATTGAATGTAAAGTTTAACGGGGGTGGGGGGTTTAATATTCCCTAGTACCTTTGTTGTTTTCCCCACAGGAATTTTGTGAAGTTGCATCAACATTTGTTTGGTAATTAATGGGAAACCTCTACGCTGCAACGCCTGGGCAAAGCCCAGGCGTTGCGCGCATATATATATATACATATATATATATACATATATATATATATATATCCATGGCCCTTTGGGCATATCATGCACTTGATTGACCACGATCACGTTTCACAGCATTTCAGATTTCACATGTTTCGCGTCATTTGTTTCACTTTCAACGTGCGACAGCGCCCTTTTCTTGACAACTGATTATGTGATAAATGAATGCATATATATATATATTTACATGTATCCATATATATATATATATATATATATATCCATAATTTTCCATATACATCCGTATATAAATATATATATATATAAATATTCCCGTTCAAGAATCCCTATCTCATCATTTAAAACAATTTTGGAATGTTCTTTTTTCAGCGATTCGCCTTGACAGTTGCGGAGTTTGCGCTCTTTTTGCTCTAGTGTTGCTTTTCCACTCCTTTAGCGGCCACCTGGAGCGAAATTGGGGGAACTTGCATGGGATACAATTGGGACATGCAGTGATGGGGCTCCAGTTCGTTAGCTAAGTTGGTGAACATGACTATAATAACAATGAGTGTATGATACGCCGATACGCAAATGATTCTATTTAGATGGGGTTATAAACCGACTTATAGCTGGGAGGCATGATCCTGCACAGTGATGTGGATAATGGACTTACAATGCTGATGTATCGGGGTTTTGAAGGGGGATACTGATACTGCTTGTCAAGCGTACAACATGGATTGTAGCTTTGCAATGGGGATATATTGTACTTGGGATATGGATATAGCCACCACAACGCAAGGCAACCACAACGTTAAGTTGGGTGTAATTTGCCAATCGTATGGACATCTACTGTAGTCAAATTTGAACATGTTTTAAGTGAAGACTGGAAGTTTAATTTTCACCCACAGCTATATAGGTCGCACTAGGTTGCTTCTAATCTGTAGGTGAACCATTTCCCAATTGTGACGGGGATCCCAGCGGGGAGCAGACTGGTGCAATAATGGGCGCGGGAGAACAAGCTGGATATGGGGTTGTCTGAAAATACGGTACTCCTACATCTATGTAGCGTTTTTTTTCTGATTGGTGGTTTGGAACATTTTTTATTTTCCCCAATAGTTGGGATGATGATCCAATCTGAATAATATTTTTCAGAGGGGTTGAAACCACCAACCTGCTTTTGGTTTACCAAATTTAGGATTTACTGCCGTTCTCCTTTTGCTCATTCAGCACGGCTTTCTGTTCTATGACCTCCTGTCGACACTGCCAAAAGTGGGAGGTCGACAGAGGAGGCCTTTGTGAGCTTTGTCGGGCTATATTTGGAGTACTCAATTTGGTTGGCAGGCCAGAATTCCTGCCGGAAGATTTCAAGTTTGCTTTGGATATCCAGACCCGCTTGCTAGGGAGATTGGCTAGCAACCTTGGATCTCCTGCTGTCTTTGCAGCTCTAGGAGATCAATCATTTCCTCAACATCCTCCTTCTGTTGGTTCAGGAGGGGAAAGGTTTCAGGAACAACCCCAGTCACGATATAGGCCAGCGGCAAGTTTACGCAACCCTTCACCATCCCCAGATCCCCGGGTGGGAAGTGTTTGCGCCAGCAGAGACCAGGATCAAAAAAGGAGAAGGAGAGAGGACTCCCGTGACAGCGAAAGATCAGTGATCCCAAGAAGGAGGAGAAACAGCCCATTAAGTTGGAAACCTTCCCTCCGCGAACCTGCAACAAAACCCTTGCACCTTCGCCCCGCCAAGGCTCCTGTGGTTGTACCTCCTCGGGCTATTGTTCATAAGAAGGCCGACTATAGCACAGCAAGGCAGCCCCCTTATCACAACAGCTCAAAGGCCCCAAGCAGGAGGCCTCCCTCACCTCCACCTAAACCTACTCACCCTCCTCAATCCAAAGGCTCAGGAGGAAAGTCCAAAGGCAAAGCGAGGTCCCCCTTCCAAGGCAAAGGTCAAAACATTTGGGCCTGGACCCCTTCTGAGCCAAGTTGGGGCTGGACAAAGACCAAGAAGCCCAAAAAGAACCGGGGCTTGAAAAGGGTCGAGTGGTGGAACGCGAAAAAGCAAACACTTATTGCGAAAAGCCACACGCCCCCTATCCCTGTTCCCGCAGCTGCAGCTAGCGTCTCTGACACTGCATCTGACGAGGCGTCTAGTCCTGAGGAGGTTTCGGACACGGATCCTCCTGCAGCTCCACCTGACCCGGACAAGGCAGGATTAAACAGCGCCCCAACAGCAGCAAAGGAATCTGGCACAGCAGATCCCACAAACAACACCCCCATAGAAATTCTTGAGGACAGGCCTGCAACTACCCAAGAAGAGCCCCGTCAGTCGTGGGCTGATGCCTCTGAGGAGGCCCGCGGCAGCCCGCCCCGGAATTCTTAAAGCGCCAAAGGCAGCACCCAAGCCCCGCTCCAAACCATCGGCCAAGCCAAAAACTTCTCCGCAAACCTCAAGGCAGAGACGCCAAGAGGCCCCAGAAACAAGTTCTTCATGGAAGCCAATCAATCAGATTCCCCCAGAAACATTGCCTCTAGGATCCCGGAAGCACGTAAAGCTGGCCTACGGGAGCGAGAAAGGCGAGGCCAACATTCTCTTGAAAGACCGGGTGGAGGACGCATATGGCCATTGGATTGGTGCTCAGGTGCTAGGGACCAACGTGGCAAGCCTGCGTCAATGGCAGCTCATGAACCCGGCGGACAAAGTTTATCTTGGAACCAAGGTGGTGAGAGAATCAGAGAAGGCAGAGGAGATTGGTTTGGGTTATCTGCTGGAGGTGAATATGAACGAGGCGACCGTGACAGAGCCTTGGGCCGAGAACTGCTCCGTTTCACTTCCAACCCCACCAGGAGTTGCGGACGAGAACCCCGATCTCCGCCAGAAAGCAATGCAGTTCGGCTTCTCCCCCGGCCAAAATTCTGCAGGAGCAGCAGATCCCCCATCCCCAGGCGAAGGTCCACAGGGGCAAGCAAAAAAGAAAAAGTCCAAGAAACAGCAGGTCAAGGAGATGGTACTGAAGTCAAAATGGACACCTGCACGGACTCCCCTCGACCCATCTTACCGCCGCCCGATCAAAATTCGCATGAGTCAGAAGCGCAAGGCCTCCTCCAGCTCAGGGTCAACAACAAGGAGCTCATCCACCTCAGAGGATCGAAGCTCAGATCACCAGGTGCACCGGGTGGCGAAAAAGCTGCCGGGGTATCTAGCCCGTTGCTGTTGCAAGGAGGCGAGCAATCTCCTGGCCCAGGATGTAGGGGAAGAGGGATCAACTTATGTGGTGATGCAAAAATATTATCGCCAGATCTTGCTGCGACGCGGTGGCAGTCGACCACTTCTTCGCGAAATGGCAACGTTGTCATGGGGAATGGACTTGCTTCTGCAAGGAAAGATTTTGCAGCTAGCCGATTTGTTAGCACAGCGACTGAAGGCATTGGAGTTGATTCAGCAAGGGACAACTGGGGATTTGGCTGCTCAGCTAGAACTTCTTCCCAAGGAGAGCCAAGGGCTCTCCTCTCAGGCGGAGGCCAGGATAGCAAAGTCAGAGTTTTTCCAAGAAACCAAGTTGGCAAATCAATTGAAAGGAAAAGGAAAGAGGCCTTTTGCGCCCCCTCCTCCCCAAGGGAAAGAAGGCAAAGGAACGGGAAAGAGTTGGGACAAGAGAGGGACAAAAGGCAAGAAAGGAGACCAGCCACAGAGCAAGATGGTGGAAGTAGGGCCCTAGTGGGGACAGCATGTGACATGCACAGGGCGCTGAGCCCACCTCCTGGGAATTGGGATCCTCCTGGCTCAAACAAGGAAGGCTCAAATTCCCAGAAGGGCACGCATGGATTCCAACGTTCTGAATCCAAATCCTTTCGACGCCATGGCGCATCTTTGCAGCGCGGCAGCTTGTGCAGGGAGGCGCATAGTGAGAGAGGGTTCGGATCACTTGTGGCCAAGGATTTGTTTGGGTTGGGCCCACACATGTTGCGGTTGCTGCCCTCAGTCCAGGGTTCTGTTGGCAAAGCTATGCAGGACACCTCCACGGAGGATATTTTTCCCCTCCCTTCACCCCTAGGGATACAGCCCTTTGGGTGTGAAGTTTTGGAAACCTGGGCTGAGGGGGTGGTAAGATCCTTGAATTGGTTGTCCTGTCGTTCGTTTTGTTTGGGCAAAGGTCCCCCAAGTAAGAACCAAGGGTTGCTCTTGCGGGAAGTTTTGGGAAATTTGAAGCACCCGCAAAGCTGGAAAGGGGTTGACCTTAGTAATTTCCACCCCCAAGACATGTTTAACCAAAAATTGGTTAATGCTTACGGGGTTGAAATTCATGTTGCACATAGCGTTCGGTGGGAGAACATTAGCCACAGCCTTCCCAAGGAAGGTGTTGCAGGCATTTTGCCGGCCAGAGATGTTTGCATAGGAGGCTTCAATGATTTCATCAATAACCCAGAGCAATGGTTAAAGCCTCCTCGGTTTCGAAGCTGGGTGAAACCCCCAAAAGTCATGGTTTCTGATGTGGAATGGCCTAGGGTTGTTGAAGGCCTCTTAGGCCGGGGGTTGTGCGGTATAATGCCATTGAGTGATGTGCTACATGTCGATGGCGCGCCCATACTAGGTGGGATGTTTGGTGTGCCCAAAAATGAGACCACGGCGGAAGGAATAGAAATTCTGCGACTTATAATGGATTTTCGACCTTGCAATGAGAATTTTCTACACTTGGGAGGGGACCTCAGTACCCTCCCGGTTTTGTCTCAGATGTTCCAGCTGGAAATTCGCCCCCATGAATCAATTGTCATTTCAAGTGAGGACATTAGAGCCATGTTCTACATCATCGGTTTACCTGACTGTTGGAGGCATTACTTTGCTTTTTCGAAGCCGGTTCCCCAACAGTTTTGCCCGCCTAACACCTCTGGAACATATGTCCTCTATAGCCGAGTATTGCCAATGGGATTTTTGAATTCGGTGGCGGTGGCGCAACACCTCCACCGTCAGGTGGTGGCGCAAGCTCTCAAAGGTTCCATCAGCAGCTCGTGGGAAATCAGGCGTGACCAAGAATTTCCCCGTGCTCGGCAATATTTCAGAACATATTTAGATAATTTTGATGAGCTTTGCATTCACTCCAAGCAGATTCTGTCAACAGAGCATTTGTCTCTGGTTGAGCTCCTTCAATCCAAGTATTCCGAGCTGGGAATCCCTCGGAATGAAAAGAAGGCCGTCTCAAATGCGGAATGTGCTGAAATTCAAGGGGCAATCATCAATGGCGAACAAGGGACTTGCTCAGCCAAACCTGACAAAATTTCTAAGTATTTGTCCTCCTTGGTTTTTGTACTCCAACGGAAGGAGGTCAGCCGCAAGCAGATGCAGATGTTGGTAGGTGGTCTGGTCTATTTGTTTTCATTTCGGCGTCCCCTCATGTCAGTCCTGAACGAGGTTTGGGTTTTCATATCAAGTTTTTCAAATGACAAGCAATATTTGCCGCTTCCCCCAAAGGTTGCCCAGGAATTGTTTGCTGCCTTCTTCTTGTGCCCTCTGTCATTCATGGACTTTCGGCAACCTAGTAACCCCGTAGTTACTGCAAGCGACGCTTCGGAGTCAGGCGGCGGATTGTGTGCAAGTGTTGGTTTGACGCAGGCTGGGCTTCATGCTAGCAGGGGCCTGGTACGCGGAGAAACCCATGAATCCTTCCAAGACGGGGGCATCCTAGTAATTTCTGCTTTTGATGGCATAGCCAGCCTACGGGTGGCGTTGGACGCCTTACATGCCAACGTAAGCGGGTACGTTTCTATTGAAAAAGATCCCGCTGCACGGCGCGTGGTTGAGACACATTTCCCTTCCACCATATTTGAGGAGGATATATGTTTGATTACGCCTGATCGAGTTCGGGAATGGGCAGCGCTTTTTCCCAACTGCAAATGTGTCCTCCTAGGCGGTGGGCCTCCTACTCAAGGAAGGTCTTTCTGGAATGCAGGGTGCTCAAATATGTGTCAAAAATTTTGTGAACTTCGATGCTGGGTCACCGAAACTTTTTCTTGGTGCCCTACATTTTCTTTACTGGAAGGTGTGTCTAGCATGTCCCTAGAAGATAGGCAGGAGTATTCTAAGGTCTTTGGTATTTTGCCTTATGAAGTTGATTCCAAGCAAATTTCTCTTTGCCGTCGGCCTCGGCTCTGGTGGTTTAATTGGGAAATTACAAAAAAGGAAGGGTATCTCATTTACCCTCCTGAAGCATCTCACTCCAGTGATTATGGTGCTATAGTTTTGGAAGCCCCAATTTTGCCTTCGACTTTTATCAAACCAGGGTGGAAGCTAACAAATCCAGAAGGCGCATTTGCAACTTTTTCTACTGCCCAGCCCAGCAAAACGCCTCGGTTTAAGCCGTCAGGCCTGGCCAAATGCACCCACCGAGATTTGCAGGCATGGAAATCCGACCGCCATCGGTTTCCTCCTTTTCAATACAATTATTCCAATGGTGTGATCCACAAAAAACATGGGTGGCGCATGTTGACCATTGAAGAAAAAGAGTCAATCATGGGGTTCCCCATTGGTTTTACATCTCAAGCTTGGAATAAAACGCAGCGATCCAATCGGCCCCAAGATTTTGATGATTGCCGAATGTCACTGCTGGGGAATGCATGGCATGTTGGTGTGGTAGCTGCCTTGTGTCAACCCTTGCTTTGCGCTCAGGGCTTTGTTCCAAGCAGAACAATGCAGGAGGTAATGAACCTCCTTAGGCCGGGCAACGCGCCGGATCTGGCAGGGCGATTGTTGCGACCCACTTTGGAACACCCTCAGCCATTTGCGGCGGTAGTCAGTAACCGTGATGATGAACTGGAGTTAGTTCGAAAATTATCCCACTTAGTTTCGGCTAAGGGTACAGATGTCATGCTCACTGCTGAGACAGAAGTTCTTCCAAGGGCCCATAGGCTCCGAAATTCGCTAACACCGAAACTGTGGCGATGGAAAACCATATGTGGTTGGAGGTGGCGCCCGACAGAAAATCTCCACCCCGAACACATCAACAAGTTAGAGATGCGCGCAATATATACAAGTTTGAAGTGGCGTCTCTTCCGCCAGAGAGTACCTGGCCAAAGAGTTTTCCACCTGGTTGACAGCATGGTGTCTTTACAGCTCCTGAACAAAGGTAGAACCTCCTCCAGAAAACTTCGCCATGTTTGCAAAAAGATTTCAGCCCTATTGCTTGCCGGAAATGTCCTCCTGATCCTGGCCTACACCAACACAAAAACAAACCCTGCAGATGCCCCTTCCAGGGGGCACTTGAAGCGAAAATGGTCCGCCGTCAAATAGTTGAAGCCAGGACTAGGTCAGGTAGGAAGGAACGCAGGCGAGAGTTGGGCACTTTGAAATCTTTAGTTGTAAGACCGGCTACAATTGTACGATACGAGCGGGCTTTCAAACATTTTGTAGCATATCTGCATCAGCAAGGGTCGGAAATTTCCCGTAGCAAGATTGGTTTAGATCATCAAATTGAAGATTATTTGGAATTCCTTTGGGAAGAGGGGCTCCCCCTCTCGCTTGCAGGTGATACACTTTCGAGTATCACCTATTTTCAACCAGCCACAAAACATAATCTCGCTGGGTCGTGGAAGCTATTGCGGGCGTGGCAAGCCCATGAACTCCCATGTCGGGCCCCGCCTGTCACTTGGGAAGTCTTATGCGTGTTGCTAGGTTGGTTTCATGGTTTGAGCCCATCCGTTTCTGTGGGTCTTTATTTGGCATTCCGTGCGCTCTTGCGCACCGGAGAGCTTCTCTCCGTCCAGGCCAAACACTTGGTGATAGCCGATAATGAGGCATCTGGGCTTTTGTATCTTGGTCTCACCAAAACTGGATCTCGAAATCCAATGGCTGGTCACGTGACTATTCATGACCGAACGTTGTTGCATCTTTTGCGACTATGGAAGGCCACCGCCGAACCAGATCAGTACATAATTCCATGGTCCAGTTCTTATTTCCGTGTACAATTTTCAAAAGCCATCGATCATACCCACCTATCTGCCTTGGGCTTAAAACCCTATTCGCTTAGACGAGGTGGGGCCACGGAGTTATGGTTGAGTACACATAACTATTCCCAAGTAGCCTATGCAGGGCTGTGGACTTCAGAACGTACCTTGAAATTATACATCCATGACAGCCTAGCGCTGCTGACTGACATAACGTTTCGTCCATCCCCTTACCAAAACAACTTAATTCATCATTGGCAATCTGTCAGCCGTGTTGAGCCTTCGGTGCACCGAAAGGGTAGGGGACGTGGAAGGAAGAGGAGTTAAACAACAACACTAAACAAAACTCCCAAAACAAAACTCCTCAACAAAATCCTTCCAAAAAAAAAACGTTTTAGAATGGTTTTGCTGAACCAAACGCGTTTGCAGAAGGGTGAACTGGCGGTGAACTTTCGATTGTACAGAATGTTATTTTACTACCAACCTTGTCCTGCATGGCAATTGCAGAAAAGAGTGAGGCTGTCAATCCTTGCTTTTGGTTTACCAAATTTAGGATTTACTGCCGTTCTCCTTTTGCTCATTCAGCACGGCTTTCTGTTCTCCCACCCCCAACCGCCGCTACAGTTCACTCTCGAGAAGGAAGAGGAGTTAAACAACAACACTAAACAAAACTCCCAAAACAAAACTCCTCAACAAAATCCTTCCAAAAAAAAAACGTTTTAGAATGGTTTTGCTGAACCAAACGCGTTTGCAGAAGGGTGAACTGGCGGTGAACTTTCGATTGTACAGAATGTTATTTTACTACCAACCTTGTCCTGCATGGCAATTGCAGAAAAGAGTGAGGCTGTCAATCCTATATTTTTTTGCATGGTCAATCATTATTTTCCCTATACTGTAATGCTGTGACAATGGCATGACTATGGGGTATGCAACTTATTTTCAAGTACCACTCCCCTATCTGGGGGGTGCCTCATCATTTGTATAGATATTACAGTTGTTCGAATCATTTGTTGGTCTTATATCCCAAAGATATCTATACTATTAAACTGCTTTGTATCTGTTGTATCCCATGATTTGGGGGACAAAATTCACGATCATTTGGTTCCGCAGATCCTAGTTTTAAGCTAATATAAGTTATATAAGTTATTGGACTATAGTATGTCATGTCTATAATCATATCTACCATTAACCTCAGTTAGCCTATCTACCATAAATTCCTGGTCAAGCTTCTTATAAGCCAACTTAGCGAAGAAAAATCAAGCACCGCTCACAAGCGAGGTTCAAGTTCATCAACCCTTTGGACTTCAGCCACGGCCTGGGGCAGCCCCAGCGAGGACGTGCCAGCGAGTCTGATGCTGGCAATGGCAAGGTGGTTTCACACAGTGTTTTGGGACCAGCATAGGCTGATGATCCCAATTGACTACAGGTCAGTTCAAATGAGGAAATCTATGATCAACCAGGAGATTTCATGGGGTACCCTATTTTCAATGTATCTTCGGACAAAGCGGGTTTGTTCATCGGTGTTGAAGGGCTATTCAGGGGGGTGTTTGACCGTCAGCAATGAGCACATCAATGAGCACAGCAATCACCACAATGATGCTTGAGTGTGAGTGGGGGTTTCCACAAGTTTTATGACCTCAAAACAATCCATTTACCATGCGTCCATCCATTTGATGTCAAGGTGTGGGGGTCTAGTCTATAGATTTTCAATTTTTGAGTCAGATAGATTACTTTTTTGCGAACTTCTGGGAGTCACTAGACAATCGAACTCCTGGGAGAAGCGACAAAGCCGCAAGATTTGACGTGTTCTCTTCTGAGGCATCCTGGCATCCTGGTTAAGGGTCTGGGGTGCAAGGACTTTGTAGATCTTGGTGAAGGTTTATGCATGGGAGTTCAGCGAGAGTTGCGTGGCGGCAAGGATGGCTGTGCTAATGCTAGTGGTCCAGGACCGACCCTGTGGGTTTGTTGGACCACAATGTTTTTCACCATAGACCGCAGAATCATGTTTTATTTTGATGAGGAATGCCCAGTTTTGTCTCCATGTGGGCAGGTTTAACTTGTCGGGTGATACAGTAGACCCCAGGTGGATGATCTGCAAGTTTCCCCAGGCCCCCTGAATTTCAATGTTAGTGTTTTATGTCTCCATGTCACTCCTCGATTTGATTTATTTCGTCCATTTGTGCCACATACAAGTACTTGGTGCCCCCCTCGGTTTGACTGCAATGCTCGAAACATACAGAAGTTCATTTGCTGCATGTTAACTAGGTGCTTGGGAACAGATTGCATTGCCATGCGTTGCCTACGAGTTTGAGCCAGATTTCAATACCGTGCCACCCTTGCAAGGATGTGCCACCAGCGTCTCTGGCGAAACTGACCAACCATGAATATCACCACTATTTTTACGTGAGATTGCCGGTGGTACTTGAAATTTTGCAGTCTATTCAGCAAGTGATGGACCAGCAATGTGTCCGCCTGCATCGTAACCAGCAGCAGCTGGTGGCAAACTCGTTACATGATACAACTATTGGGCTCACTGACATCTTGGAGTTTCTCCACGTCGCGCCTCCTGCGACTGTTTTGCAATCTGAACCACCTACAGCAGTGCCCCCGGAAACACAGGTGTATGTCTCCATGTCACTCCCAGTCACTCCTCGGTTTGATTTATTTCGTCCATTCGGGATGGGTATTCGGGATGTATAGGTTTGAATTATTTGGTCCACCTACGGTATCACCTCCCAGGTGCAAACCGATGAACATAGAGATACAACGTGGCACCAAATAGTTGGCTAAGTTGGTTTATAACCAGATTGCCTCAGCTTTAATTGTCGGAGATATATCGAAGTAGTTCAAGAGTCACATTTGGGCAGTGGAGCCTGGGAAACCCTGCCATGAACACAACCATGACTGGGAGAATGGTGAATGATGTCAATGTTTTAGGCATGTTGCTGTTGAAGTCCAAACTTTGTTCAAAAAATAGGCTCATACCTGTGTTTAAATGGACTGAATGATGCATGTTTTGAATGAATGATTTCAATTCACCTCTGAATCGGCTTCGAAAATTGCAGACACAGCTGTAAACCGCTTAGAGTTAGATATCAGATGAAATTAGTATTATACTGTATATGCATGGTTTCCTTCAAATTTCCCTTGAAATGGCTGACTCTGAAGAAGTTTCACCCAATGAGCGCCGACCCTGCTGAGGCTCATTCCGAAGTACAACAGCTCCGACCCGCTGGAGCTTTTCTCGGAGATGTCGGCCAGTCAGTGCCCTTTGGCAAAATTTTGGGTTGGTTCTTGATAGAGAATCTATAGGGAACCTAATACTTTTGTAGAGAATCCATGGGACACTTATGGTTTTTGAATCATTTTTTCATGAAATGAAGGGCTTCGCTGTAATTTTGCCCTGAATGCATCCAATGTCCTCCAATTCTGGACGTCGCTGGCACTTTGGCATGTAGTTGGACCACGGCTCATAATTCGCTGTGGTAAAATATGCATCTTTTTTTCGAAATCATTTTAGAGGTTATGATGGGGTGGGGTTGGGTGGGGGCTAATAACGTCCTGTTGTTGCATCCGCATAGACGTGTATTCTCTCGGATCCGTGGCTACATCATGGGGTGGGGTGGGGTGGGGGGGCGCTAATAGCGTCCTGTGTTTGCATTCGCACAGACGCGTCTTCTTACGGAATCCAAGATACGTCGCGCTCGGATGCTACGTTGGTTGCACATCTGCACGCTACGGATGCTACGTTGGCAACATGTCGGCACGCTTCTGATGCTACGTTGGTAACATATCTGCACCTACGGATGCTACGTTGATAACAGTCTGCATGCCACGGTTGCTACGTTGGTAATATGTCTGCACGCTGCAGATGCTACGTTTTGGTAACGGATGCCACGTTGGTTGCACGTCTGCACGCCACGGTTGCTACGTTGGTGACACGACTACACGCAACGCAACGGTTGCTAAGTAAGTGACACATCTGCACGCTACGGATGCTACGTTGGTTGCGCATCTGCACGCCACGGCTTGACGCAAAAACTTGGGAAACTTGAATGCAAGGACTTTCTTGCGGCATCTAGCCAAAATTTGATGAAGATGCGACTAGTTACCCGCATTTTGCAGAAGAGAAACAAAAACACTATTGCAAACATTGAACACACACGACAAGTAGAAATCCATGTAATTGCGATGATTTGAGTGCGACATACACATCACCGAAATGTCATTTTGACTCACGGCGAAATATGAGCCGTGAACCTAGTTTTCTGTTCTTCTGGATTTGGGGCGTTTCCCAATTGACTGATGGTTTGGGAAGCCACCAACAACTTTTGTCAGCTATGAAACTATGAAACTGCTTTTATTGATATTGTTTTATATTTATCATTGTTATTGATGTTTATTTATTGTTTATTTGTTTGGCATGACAGCAATGACTGACCCAAGGTGATTGTGTTTCTTTTCTATTGGAAAGCACTCGTCAGCTATACGTAGGTACCCAAGGAACTAATCCGCAGGAGTCAACCTACCAGGACCTACCAACAGTCATTCGTTGCTAACCCAACTTACGAATTTGATGAACATGTGCAAGAAACACCTGAATCAATCTTAATCAGGCAAACGGATTGCACAACAAATATGGCTTCCGTACTGTACCATGTTTTGCTTGTGTTCCCATTTTTTTGAAAAAACATGCTGGAAACATGCGCTCAGCGTTAATTAATATGCATGTCATTTTCTATCATAGTTTGCTGCACCGTTATAATTTCCTTGAGACATCTTGACACCATTTTTTTTGGGCCAGAACAAAGTACGGGATTCAAATAAATTTCTTGCAAACACCATCGCGGGACTTGCTGTTTTGCTTTCAGGTTTCAGAAGTGGTTCCATAGATATTGGTGCCAGCTATACAATCCATATTGCATTTTGTTTCATATCATGCCATCCCATTTCTGGCATCATCGGCATCATCATCATCATCATCATCATCATCTTCATCTTCATCTTCATCTTCATCTTCATCTTCATCTTCACCTCATCAAATCATCCAAACTGACTCACATTCGCATGCTTGGGGCCCCGATGGGGCACAAAACCGCCAATCAGCTGGTCCTGTGGAAGTCGCATGGACAAAACCTGTGCGAGGTGAAAGTCGATGTCGTTCAGTGACCAAATGCAGTGGCTCCTTGGCTCCGCCGTGGGAATGTAAAGATGTGGTATAGGCATAGGAAATTGACCATGCAACAAATATGTGGGATATGACTCCGCCATAAAAACTGGCCACAAAAACAAAAAATATGGTGATGAGTCCGGGATGGTTTAGGGTTTAGGGCTTCGGGTGTACCAAATTAACCCAATTGATGGATATTTGGGTGGTTCGTAAAATGGGGGATCCCAAAGTTACCATAGGTTTCAATACTAAGTCATGGTCATCCATGACCTGGATGATATGGGGACTTGTTGGAATGCCCCTTAATCGCTCCATGGATTCACACTCTTTGTTGAAAAAAAATTACCTGAAAACCAAAGTTAGGTGCAACTGGAGTCTCCTCGGAAAGGTTGTTGAATGAAGAAAACTGTTTTATTTTTTCCCCACCTGCCAGGTGAGGGTTGTTAGATTTTATCAGAGCTGTTCTCCTCCTCCGCCTCCGCATCCTCCTCCTCCATCTCCTCCGCTTCCTCCTCCTCGCAGTCCAGATCCCAACCGCGACTTCCAGATCGCAGTCCGCCTCCTCCTCCTCGCAGTCCAGATCCCAACCGCGACTTCCAGATCGCAGTGGGCACTGCCGGACCTCAACGGCGAATTCCAGATCGCAGTGGGCACTGCCGGACCTCAACGGCGAATTCCAGATCGCAGTGGGCACCCGACCTCAACCGCGACTTCCAGATCGCAGTGGGCACTGCCGGACCTCAACCGCGACTTCCAGATCGCAGTGGGCACTGCCGGACCTCAACCGCGACTTCCAGATCGCAGTGGGCACTGCCGGACCTCAACCGCGACTTCCAGATCGCAGTGGGCACTGCCGGACCTCAACGGGAAGAATGTGAGAAGATGTGTCAGATAGAATGTCAGAATATATGCCAGATAGAATGCCAGAAAGAATGTCAGAAGATATGCCAGATAGAATGTCAGAAGATATGCCAAATAGAATGCCAGAAAAAAAAATCATAAGATATCATAAGATATGCCAGAAAGAATGTTCTGAATGCCACAAGATATGCCAGAAAGAATATCAGAATATATGCCAGATAGAGTGCCAGAAAGAATGTCAGAAGATATGCCAGATATAATGTCAGAAGATATGCCAAATAGAATGCCAGAAAAAATGTCATAAGATATGCCAGAAAGAATGTTCTGAATGTCACAAGATATGCCAGAAAGAATATCAGAATATATGCCAGATAGACTGCCAGAAAGAATGTCAGAAGATATGCCAGAAAGAATGTCAGAAGATAAGTCAGATAGAATGTCAGAAGATATGCCAGATAGAATGTCAGAAGATATGCCAGATAGAATGCCAGAAGATATGCCAGATAGAATGCCAGAAGATTTGCCAGATAGAATGCCAGAAGATATGCCAGAAGATATGCCAGAAGATATGCCAGATAGAATGCCAGATAGAATGCCAAAAGATATGTCAGATAGAATGCCAGAAGATATGCCAGAACATATGCCAGAAGATTTGCCAGATAGAATGCCAGAAGATATGCCAGAAGATATGCCAGATAGAATGCCAGATAGAATGCCAGAAGTTATGTCAGATAGAATGCCAGAAGATTTGCCAGATAGAATGCCAGAAGATATGCCAGAAGATATGCCAGAAGATATGCCAGATAGAATGCCAGAAAAAATGCCAGAAGATAAGATATGTCAGATAGAATGCCAGAAGATTTGCCAGTAAGAAAATGTAAAGATGCCACCGTGTGGATCATTCGAAGTGAAGTAGTTTGATTTTTTAAGGGTCATGCTTAGGTCAAATTGTTTTGTAGATGGCAATACTTTTACCCCGTACCGGGTTGGGATGCTTGAGATCCCCAGCCACAGCAATCGCGGCGATCTTCCAGGTGGTGGCCAAAAGATTCCCAGTTCATAGTGGTCCAGGATTGATAAAGACTGGTTGGTGGTTTCAAGCATTTTTTATTCCATAATATACAAGTGCGCTCGCATGGGATAATCTTTCCCATTCACTAATATTTTCCAAGATGGTTAAAACCACAAACCAGAAGAATATGCAGACTATTCATGACCCCTCTCAACCATTCCAACAAATAGAATTTAATTAATTGTAGATCAATATAATAGAACGGTTGAAGTGTTGATACACTAGTACCATCAAGATACCATCAAGTACTCCCCGATATGGGTTTGTCTCAGACTGGGGGATTTCCCAACACCTTTCAAGAGGAGAAACAAAATTTAAAGGAATGACAGCAACAAACTATCCCATGTACTCCTTGTACTCCATGTATGATATATTTACAATTATTGCAGTACTTACATGCAGGGTCATTTTCGGAGGGAAAGGTGTGTGATACCATGAATGAGGCTTCGTCACCACAAGTTGAGACGAGCAACAGATGTTGAGCTTGTTTCGAGGACGGGGAACAGAAGGCCGGATTGCGACATTGAGGCGATATGAATGGATGACATTGTGATGTGTAGTGTTTGTAGTTGTAAAGAAATCATCCATGGTTTTGGAGATCAGGTTGACTATTCAAGTTTACACTTTACATTCAATTGGGAAGATCAACAAGGGTATTAGGGAATATTAAATTCGCACCCCCGTTAAACTTTACATTCAATTGGGAAGATCAACCAGGGTATTAGGGAATATTAAACTCCCACCCCCGTTAAACTTTACATTCAATTGGGAAGATCAACAAGGGTATTAGGGAATATTAAATTCGCACCCCCGTTAAACTTTACATTCAATTGGGAAGATCAACCAGGGTTTGAGGGAATATTACACTCCCACCCCCGTTAAACTTTACATTCAATTGGGAAGATCAACCAGGGTTTTAGGGAATATTAAACTCCCACCCCCGTTAAACTTTACATTCAATTGGGAAGATCAACAAGGGTATTAGGGAATATTAAATTCGCACCCCCGTTAAACTTTACATTCAATTGGGAAGATCAACAAGGGTATTAGGGAATATTACACTCCCACCCCCTTTAAACTTTACATTCAATTGGGAAGATCAACAAGGGTATTAGGGAATATTAAACTCCACCCCCGTTAAACCTTACATTCAATTGGGAAGATCAACCAGGGTATTAGGGAATATTAAACTCCCACCACCGTTAAACCTTACATTCAATTGGGAAGATCAACAAGGGTATTAGGGAATATTAAACTCCCACCACCGTTAAACCTTACATTCAATTGGGAAGATCAACAAGGGTATTAGGGAATATTACACTCCCACCCCCGTTAAACTTTACATTCAATTGGGAAGATCAACCAGGGTTTTAGGGAATATTAAACTCCCACCCCCGTTAAACTTTACATTCAATTGGGAAGATCAACCAGGGTTTTAGGGAATATAACTCCCACCCCTGTTAAACTTTATATTCAACTGGGAAGATCAACCAGAGTTTTAGGGAATATTAAACTCCCACCCCCGTTAATCTTTACATTCAATTGGGAAGATCAACCAGGGTTTTAGGGAATATTACACTCCCACCCCCGCTAAACTTTACATTCAATTGGGAAGATCAACAAGGGTATTATGGAATATTACACTCCCACCACCGTTAAACTTTACATTCAATTGGGAAGATCAACAAGGGTATTAGGGAATATTAAACTCCACCCCCGTTAAACCTTACATTCAATTGGGAAGATCAACCAGGGTATTAGGGAATATTAAACTCCCACCACCGTTAAACTTTACATTCAATTGGGAAGATCAACAAGGGTATTAGGGAATATTAAATTCGCACCCCCGTTAAACTTTACATTCAATTGGGAAGATCAACAAGGGTATTAGGGAATATTACACTCCCACCCCCTTTAAACTTTACATTCAATTGGGAAGATCAACCAATGTTGTTGATGTTGATGATGTTGCTGTTGTTGATGATGATGCTGCTGCTGATGATGATGATGATGTTGATGAATTGAGGGAAAAACATCGTCATCCGTTTGCCCAAACGAACGGCACGGGGAATCTCACAAAACATTTTGGCCCTGCGCAGTCAAAACGCACTTTCCCGGGCAGCACATCCGTCCTGGCCGTAAATAATATATAATATGTATGTAATATATATATATATATCTATATATATATTATATATATGAGTAACCGACAAACTTATTGTAATAATTACTCATTTAGTCTTGCTTCGCCTTGGCCTTTCTGAGGTTGCACAAAACCTTCATAACCGATAGGGGACGACCCTATCCCGATACCCCATTTGTGATACCTCCGGGAGTACTGAAATCCTCACAACCGATAGGGGACGACCATAATGCCATAATTTGCGCATGGCATTAAAATTTTGTCGGCTATTCATATGAGATGCGGTCAAAATAAGCGTAGACTACTTTGGTAAAGGAGGGTCCAGTTATGTTGAGAAAGTACACCAAACGATGTAAAGTGATAGGGCCCCCAAAAAACGATAACTTGTAACCATATGAGAGTGCATGAAACTTGGTGTAAACCAATCAAATACTGTTGGGTGCCTTCGCGCGATTGGGAACATTGATGAAGAAAATTCAACCTGCAATGACCACGTTGCTTGCAGTTGCCATACCATTTGTTGTCCAAGGTCATTGAACCGTTGCTTTCTGCAGGCAGTTTTTTTCTCCCAGGTCCCAAAGCAGTAGAACTAAACTCAACTATATAAATGCAACCGAATTCTGACTTAAATCAAACATAGTTTTAGAATGTTTTAAATCTATATACAGTAATCTGATTTCCGTCTATGTGCTTTAATTTGGTTTGAATTTTGTCATCCTTTGTTTCCTTTTCTGTGTCTTTCCTTTCTTTTTCCCTTTGTTTTTATTTCTAAACTATATAAATGCAATTGAATTCTGAAGTAAATCAATATTGATTTTGAATCCAGTTCTGAGCATTCCATTTATTTTGTTTTATTTCCCTGTTTTTGATTTGTCCTTTCTTCTTCGTTTCCTTTTCTTGTCCCTTCCTTCTTTTTCCTTTTATTTTTCACTTGCTTTTTGTTCCACGTCCTCTGTCTTTTCCTTTCTTGATCATCAAGGTGTTTTAATTTAGCGATAACCTTAGCGATAACCTTTTGTTGAAAAAGGGACCCCGGACGAGGGATAGCCTGATTTGATCCCAACAAGAAGAACTCAACAAAGAAGTGAACAGATTCTCAACACTAGGCCATCAGGTTGTTTTGAAACTTGGGGAGCCGAATGCACTTCTTCATAGCTACGAACGCTTTTGAGCGGGGAAGTGTGGCGTTTTCTGACGCCAAGACTTATCAAAGAGGAACAAGGGCAAGGTGATCCTGTTTTGTTTTCACATTGTTTTCATTTGTTTTCATAGAATTTTATAGTGATCTTACAACCGGTGGGAACCATTGATCTTAATTGAGTTCATCGTTGAGCTTGTAATAAATGTCCTTGCTTGAGAAAGAGAATGTGCTTGGATAGCCCCCCACCATGGTTGCAAACGCAAAGGCAACAAGCACCCCTGAATCCATTCCCGGCAGTTTAGAGATCTGAATCCGTGAAACCAATTCCGCTGCATTTTTGCATTCTTTGGTGTTGATTTGAACAAAGCACTGCAAGGCGATAGGGCCTCCTAAAACCGATAACTTATATCTTTGTACCAGGCATAAACAATTGATTTTGACGGCGGCTCATATTAAGATATGTATATATAATCACATATATTATATATATATAGAGTAGGAGTAGGAGCAGTAGCTCCTAGGTAGTCGCACTTATTATATTTTGTTTTTGCTTTAAGAACAACATGTGTGTATATATATATGTCTCTATATATATATACGCACACATATTGTATGTATATATTTATATTTGTATGTATGTCTGTATGTATGTCTGTCTGTATGTATGTCTGTATGTATGTCTGTCTGTCTGTCTGTCTGTCTGTATGTATGTATGTATGTATGTATGTACATATAGAGAACATATATTTATGTATGTCTGTCTGTATATGTCTGTCTGTATGTATGTCTGTCTGTATGTATGTCTGTCTGTATGTCTGTATGTATGTATGTCTGTATGTCTGTATGGCTGTATGTCTGTATGTCTGTATGTCTGTATGTATGTATGTATGTCTGTATGTCTGTCTGTATGTTATGATGTCTCTATGCGGATGTCTGTATGTCTGTATGTCTGTATGTCTGTATGTCTGTATGTCTGTATGTCTGTATGTCTGTATGTCTGTATGTCTGTATGTCTGTATGTCTGTATGTCTGTATGTCTGTATGTCTGTATGTCTGCATGTCTGTATGTCTGTATGTCTGTATGTCTGTATGTGTGTATGTCTGTATGTTGTATGTATGTCTGTATGTAGGTATGTGTATGTAATGTAATGTAATGTTGATCGTGATGTAATGAATGTAATGTAATGTATTGTATGTATGTAGGTACATATAGAGAACTTATATGATGTATGTACAAATATATATATATATATATATGAATGTTGATACACACTATTACGGCTGCACCGCCCCTGGGTTCCCAGCTATCCCATAGGAGGATGGCTTCCCAGCCGCGGCGGACGGAAACTCCAGCTTTCGGTGCTTTTGGAGGCGCCTTTTAAAATCGACGGGTCGTGGCATCGACGAATGGGGATGAAAAACTGGTCCGATTCAAACATGGTGATTTTTGATGTGATATAAAACTGGTAGATAGGATATGTGGCAATAGGGTCTAACCCAAAACAAAACATGCAATTCAAAATGGACAATTGTGATAAACCACGGGATATAATTAGATAATTGGTTATTAGAAGTGGCCTATTATACTGAGTGGAATTTGAATCTTGAACTGGACATTAAAAATGGCTTTTGCGACCAGAAGCTTTGAAGCTTTGTGATAATTATAAGATGATCTAATTGGCATAACCTGACATAATAGAGCAATGATCTGAATGATTTGGATATTCTGAAATGGTGTGTTGATAATTCTAGAAATATATATATATATATATACATGTATTTCCATACCGCAAGTATATCTGTCTCTCCCTATCTCTATACCCTCTGGTTATTTAACATAGCCATGGAACATGGCCCATTTATAGATGATTTTCCTATTAATACCTCCATTTATAAGGGATTTTCCATGGCTATGTTAAATAAGCAGATGGTATATAATTTGGGCAATCGAGTCAGACTTGGATAGTGATGGTCCAGCAGCATGCCACAGGCACAATTGGCTTCACAACAGCGTTACTGGGCTGAAAAAAGCGGCCCTTCCATTGGGACAGCTGCTGGGTATATAGGTGTGTATAACTATAAATACAAACGATTACAAGTGCACTATACAGCATAAAACAATTTTAGACGTCAAACTTCCGACAATATGGACAGATGAAAAAGCAGAGGTGGGAATAGTCAGAGAAGAAAAAGAGTCAGAAGAAAGAAGATGCAGGTGCGCGAAAAGGTTGAAAAGTCGCAAAACACTGTGTTTTCCCAATGTTTTGTGGCTCCGGCCGGTCGAAACGTAGGCTTGCTAAAGCGGCGGGGGCGCAGCCATCTGGGGAGATGAGAGATGAAAAATTGCAAGCTGTTGTGGCGGGAAGCACATTTCAAAGTCAAAATGTCACTTTTGGACCCAACGGCGCCACACTACGCTACACTACACTACAGTCCAGTACACTACACTACATCAGCCATCAACATCAACATCAACAACTACAACGCCACTGCCACTACCACTACCACTACACTGCAACTACACCTGCAACTACACTACCACTACGACTACGACTACGACTACCACTACCACTACCACCACCACTACACCACAACTACAATTGCAGCTACAACTATTCTACACTACCACTACCATTGCCACTACAACAGCACCTACTACAACTTCAACTACATCCACAAATACACCTGCACCTACAACTACATTACACTACACTACAGCTACAACTAGAGTACAACTACGGGCAAACACCTCGTCTTGCCCGCGCTTGTCGGCGGCCATCTTCGTATGTGCTGAAAACGTGGTAAAAATTGGAGTGTTTTTTGCATCATGGCTAACTTCATGTTGTATATCGGCACGCACAGCATAGGGACCTGTGCGAGTCTCTTACACATCATCATCATCATCATCATCATCATCATCATCATCGAACACTTATTGAAGATATTTGAGGATCTTCAATGACTGTACAAGTTTCACGGGGGTGGGAGAAATAAACCCTAATTGAAGATCTTCAATGAATGTAGAAGTTTTTAACGGGGGTGGGAGAATTAAACCCTTATTGAAGATCTTCAATGAATGTAGAAGTTTAACGGGGGGTGGGAAATTTATATTCCCTAAATAGTTTAAATACCCTTGTTGATCCCCAATTGAATGTAAAGTCTAACGTTTGATATCCCCAAGTGTACAGCATAGAAGGGGTGTGGGCGACACGGGGTGTTTGCGCGTACAACTACACCACACCACACCACACTACATCCAGCAGGTGCGGGTGAGGTGACCACCGCAACCACTTCAAAAAGCACACTGCAACCACCTTTCGGTCCATCAGTGGATTCGCTCTGTCATTCATTTTTCACAACAACCAAACTCCCCGATAGGTTTCCTATTTTTAAAACTTCCGCCGCCACCTTGTTGGGTACTACTTATTTATATATATATATATATACATATCCAAGAAAATGGGGTGAACGTGTACTTTTGGCTTGGAAACCAATTCCCCGTATTTCCCAATCGCGGCAAGAGCAAGGTGGAATACCATCGGATCGCTGATTCAACATATGCGATTGGCAGGTTCTATTTTGGTGTTTGTGTCATAGGGCTGTCCTCTGACGGGATTTCTTGAAATTGGTGATTGTCTGTGGAATGCCACAGCAGCCACCTACATGCAAACGAGCTGGCACACAGCAGCAATGTCAAGGGTGACAACAGAGAATTCGGAGCGGCTCTTCCAACTGTCACGCCAGGTGGAGGAGTAGCACGGGATGTGACATTTCAGCAGGGACTTGCGTATTACATATAGAATATGTGTATATTTAATGAATCATGCATGGTGTATCATATGCTGTAACTGTGCCATGTTCAAAAATTGATACTCTATATATATATATATAATTGCTGTGTATACATAAAACATCTCTATATACGCACTCCGAGATATTAAAAAAAAACGCGTTTGTGCAGCGTTTGTGCAGAACCAGTGGTCCGCATCATGGAAATGTAGGTACATGTGCGGCACATGGAATGATAAATTAAGTTCATACATTCAGAAAAATATTTCTGCTAGTTCAACACAACCTGGGAAGGTAGCCGTTCCTGTGGCTATGTTAAACCATCGGACGGTATGAATATATTTCTGTTTGATGACAGCGGATGGATCCAATGGTTGGCCTTACCACAGTTGTTGGTTACCCTGTGGTAAACTGACATGACTATGGAAAATCACCATTTTCAATGGGTAAATCCACTAGAAATGATCATTTTCAATAGCGAACTGTTAGTCATTACCAGAGGGTAGATGTGATTTCCGTCCAAGTGAAAAATATGTTTGGGTCGGCTGATCTGCACAACGATGCCACCCAGTCGGTGATCCGGGACTTGTTTTGCTGTAGATATGTCATCTGAAAATGGGGCTAAGCTACATTAACCTCCCAATCTATGGCCAAATGCTAGGGAAAATGGTCTTTGACCATGAACTTTGGCTGGAACCCTATTTTCAGACAAACTCACGTGATGCTTTGATTTAACTGGCAATTTATGCCCAAACTTGGTCAGCAGACCTTTGGGACCCTGGGTAGCATGTGAGTTGGACTCAAAGGGAACTAGAGACCCATCAAGAGTCAGCGGCGGCAACCTCCCAAATTGAATGTTGTGCCAACTAGTGTTGTGACTGCGCAGAATTCTCAGTTGGAACCTTGAAAAGCAATACATGGGATCACTTGCGGAACGAGAATTTTCTCACCTCAGCGTGTTGGCTTCATCGTGAACCCAACAAACGAGAATCACTGAAGACTTCAGTCCAACCACAACGAGGGTTATATCCGTATGGTGGTTTTACAAGTTTTAACCAGTGCACCATGCTACACCCATGATATTTTATCCCCAGCTGGGTAGTTTCCCCGAGGTTGGTATCTACGATTCTCCGCAAGCCAGCGTGCCCAAGTTGATTTGGACCTACTGGGAGAACTTGCACCAGGAGTTGCGGGCGAAATGGGCCATGGATTCGTAAACAAACACGGATCCATCTACGTACAGTAGCAATAGCATATATGATCCAGCCCTCCCAGTCTTTCCCCACCACCCCCAAAGAGTATGGGTTTACATGTCCAGGGGTAGAGATGTAACCGCCCCCCCCTGTGGGTGTGTGGGAGAGGGCTATGTCAGTACCCCAGTAATTAAGGATACATCATATATGCAGGTAAAAAAAGTAGTGATGATCCCCGACCCCCTTGTGGGTGGGATGATGTATAATATAGGGCATCTAGGAATTTTCAGCCTCGGGGTAGTAACCCCCTCGATGCTGGAAACAGCCATGTGTGATTATGTATAAATTAAGGCGCATGGAAAATTTTCGGCATCGGGGTAGTACCCCCTCGATGCCGAAAAGAACGATGCTGTTTATTGGGCATGGGGAGTTCTCGATGTCGGCATAGTAACCTCCCTGGTCCCGGGAACAATTCCCTTGATTGGATTCGGATTGATGTGGTCCAAAATCGGAAATGCACACACATGAACTCATAGAATGATCCTATATGTAATCAAACATTGGATGGGTCTGAATTCTCCCCTTTTTGGAAATTTGGAAATAATTCACGTTTGGGACTTCAAAAACGGGTTCTACGTGTAGAAGCCCGCAGCCCGCCTAATAAAAATCCCCAAGAAATCAATCCTCTGGGGCACTTTGGCGCCGCGCTTTAATCTTCGACTCGGTTGAAGCTGGGCCTGGATCAGGGCTGGACAGGCGGCCTCATGGAATGTGGGAAACCCATAATATAACACCGACCGTGTAGTTTTTGGGATTCTTTTCTAATTATACGTATATAATTCAATAACATCCAGTCATGCACCTCCATTTCTGGACAAAACCTTGTAGTTGCGTAGCACAACGGACCTTGAGCTATATAGGCAACCCCCAAAAAATAGATTCAACCAACAAAAAACGATTGCATAGATCATCAGTGGTATTTGGTATAATTAGGATATATATATATATATAATTTGGTGCATGTAAGGTAAGTTTATGGTACATATAATGGATATATGTATAGATATATATATATATATATATGAATATATATTCATTTATTTATATATACGAATATATATATATATATGCAGATATCTTTATATTTATATCTATATTTAAATATGTTTTTATTTATTTATTTTCTGATTTTTACTTATACATACATACGTGCATACATGCATACATGCATACATGTATGTTCTATGCGTATATCGTATACATCATCAACGAACCAGTAGATGGTGATTTCAAATATACCAGACAATGTTCCGTGAAAATGGCATGTAACACACACTACAGAGTTATACTGTTCATGAATAACAACGGCTGTGTGGATATACTATCATCCATGGAACATATTTCATGCATGGGGCATACAATTCCCATTTTATCCTACTAATTTTCCATCCATATACCATTACTATCCATCTAACCATTCGTTGTATTTAGTTATTAGGTAATTGAAACTTCATTTATTTGTATTAGCTCCCGGATATGCAATTAATATCCAATGAGTATTCCATGGAACTATCATTCATTGACCCATAGAACATCCAATTTCCAGAATTTGTTGGGCATTCTAGAAACGAACAATCATTCATTAATTTGCATGACTCCATTTCCAATTTCCAGAACGTTTTGCGAATTTTCCAAAAATGTCGGGCATTCCAAAAACCAGGAGAACACCAACTACACTGCCCAAGCGCAAATCCATTCGCTCTTGGCGCTCTGTGAACAGTCCTGGAGGACCTTTTGGCTGGCAGGTTGCTAGTCCAGTCAAAAATCTGGAGGAAATTCCTGCGGATTTTAGCATCAAAAATGAGGATTTAAGAATCAAGACTGAGGCATGGGTGTTTGGCCATCTTGTGATTTTTATGAGGGAATTGACATCCCCCACCAATAAAAACAAAGTGATTTGCCCATCAA
This sequence comes from Cladocopium goreaui, assembly GCA_947184155.2. NCBI lineage: Eukaryota > Dinophyceae > Suessiales > Symbiodiniaceae > Cladocopium > Cladocopium goreaui. Next base: position 100,345 of record CAMXCT020000013.1, read on the forward strand.
ACACTGGGAACTTTCCATTCCAAGATCGCGGTGAACGCCGCAATGGAAATCGGATGTGTTCCAAGTTTTCACAAAATTGTCCATGTTCGATCAAAAACACCAGTTTTTATTCAGAAAAAACGCAAAATTCCCAAGCAAAAACTGTCCATGTTCGACCTGGGCGATGCTGGCGCAGGAGACTCAACCCAGGATGGACAGTGCACGTCCTTGACCAGGTCTGCGGCTGGTCGACCGATGGTGAATTTTTGGCGGAAAGAAGGGGAAATGTGTGGGAAAAATGTATGTTTTAACTATGGGAAATGGAACAAAAACATACAAAAACTCTACTTACTCGAAAATCAGGAATCATCATGACTCATCTATGTATTTTCATGATTTATTCACCAAAGATTCGGATTGGACCACGACTTGGATGCATAGTACATAAGAAAACTGGAAAACAAAAACACAGACAGATGAGATTAGTTTCTATGTTGATTTTTCGGCCTTGTGAAGGAATAGCTGAGATCACACTGAACAATGACTTTCTGAAGGATGCGATATTAAGAGATATGTAAGATAGCGGTTCACAAGGGTTTTTCTTGGGGCAACGATGCGGAATACTTTACAGAATTTTACAAAAATGATAGGCTGGTTGGTGGTTTGGAACCTTTTTCTTTATCCATACATTTGGAAGAATCATCCCAACTGACTTTCATATTTTTCAGAGGGGTAGGTCAACCACCAACCAGAAAAATGATAGGTCAGGATTGATGACTTCAAAGGATTTCTTCTGTCCTTTGGGGTGATTCTCATCCGAAGATCTGATTTTCGTCCAGTTGGGTGCTACATGTTTTTTCGTCAATCCCATATGGTGAACATAGAAATTTACAGCATTGGTTTTCTTCACAAAGCCATTTTTAAAACTGGGTTCCACGATTTCTTCTCCAATTAATTCCAATTATATTGCGCAAGTTGTAGGAATAATGTGGGTAAAACAATGTCATAAACCTCCCATGACTGGGAATGATGGGAATGGTCCTCGCCTATGGTTATTTGGGGGATGGTTTATGATTGTTTTACCTACAGTAGTAACATACCTGGCCTATCCCGGGATGGTCCACATGTTCATGTCACTTAGTAACATTAGTTTCAATTAATTGTCATATATTTATGGTTTAATTGTCATATTTATTATATTTATTTATGGTTATTTGGGGGATTTTGTAACAGGAGTTAGTTAGTGCCAGATTTCACTGACCAGGAGACGGTTTGGCACTTTGTCTCGCGAGAGGATTTACCTCGAGGTGGTGCTCCATTTTTGTGCTTTGGGCACTGAGGGGAACAAGAATATATGTTGGTGTTTATACTTTAAGTATCTCAAACCATTACACTCTAATTTGTCTTTTTTTTAATGTTTGGTATTATTATGCTTTAAGTATCTTTAAGTTGGCATTTCATTCGAAGCCTTTTTCCAGTTTTCGTTCGTACACGAAAAATTGTGGGATAATAATTACTTGGACCCATACCACGTGGTTTCAGCTGAATCCTGCGAATCCACAGCCAAACATGATTGGCTCGGTGCCTACTTTTCAGCAATGGTTGACATGTTTTTGGTTTTGCTCTCTGGGTGGGGAAATAGGGTACTCCATGAGGAGGTACACTTAAATATGCCGAATTCTGGTGAACCAAAATGTTCTGAATAGGCTACTCCATGATAAATTGGGTATGCACAACTATTATCACAATTGTTGTTTCTTTTCAGAATTTCAGACTATATTTATATCGAATGAATTCTACAATGTTCACCATTCAAACGGCCGAAGATTCTCAGCTCTAAAAGGCTGATTCCCAGGGGCCTTGCATGAGCTCGTGTTAGGCTTCGATCGCTTGAAGATCCAACATCGGTCAGATGCCATTCGATTGGCACTGTTGGTCACTGGGTGCTCATTGGCCGTTGAGAGGTTGCATAAACGACAAATGTACGACACATAGATCATAGTTGGTAATACAGTCGATCAATGTAGATCATATGGTGGTAAGATTGATCATGGTACATCCTATTATGGTAGTTAATAGTACATCACTTTTTGTAGATCACAAGTAACTTGGGATACCCAAAATTGCTTTCCCCCCAGAGGTTTCAGGTGCAGGCTCAAAAAATTGGATACTGCAAATTGATGTTGGCATTTGTTGGCTTATGGCTTGGGGTTGCAATCAACATGTTCATTCATTTTTAAGGTCATTGTTTATGACCATGTCTATGACTATGACTATGTAGACCACCCCCTTTAAGGGAGTGACCAGTTTGTATGAGCAGTCCTGCTGGTTTCGGCACAAACAAAAAAAGCATGGGCAATACCCCAGGAAGCTGAATCTAAAACTGGAAACACGACTTGCAGGGTGTTCATTTCGATCTTCCATTCACTTCTACATGGAAGATCCACTTTGTTCAGATGTAAACATATGTGTATATATAAATATGTATATAAACATATCATATATATATATATAAACACATATATATATATAGATATGTATATACGCCGCATATCATATATATATATATATAGTGACTTCTTCAGCTTCCATGTGAAGTTTCCCAGAGAGATACTTTGGGCTTGGGCTCAACATTTTGAAGCTCACGCCCCTCCAAGGTGAAATATGGCGGTGTTTGGCTGGATGCCACGGTCGGCCCCTCCTGGGGCATGCTAGGACTCTGGAGAAGGATGGCGACAGATCTGCAGAGGGGTGATCATCTATAAATCAATTCAGGTCATACTATAGATCCAAAAAGTAGGTCAATAAAAATGGTCATGATATGCTAAGTATGTCATGATCACGGTACATCATAAGTAGCAACAGCATACGTGGCTTCCCCCGGTGTAGCTGGCCCGGTGAAGCCATCGACCGGGATGGTTTCGGCATGGTTTGGGATGTTTGGGCCACAAAAAAAACTCAACAGAGATATGGCACATGGCATCCGATGTCCATCATTGGGGTGTGGGCTTCAGTCAGTTGGCTTCTTGAGGATTTGAGATCTTTTTCTCTACTGTTCACAGTAGCACCAAAACAGGGAAAAACAACGATGGATTTCACCATGTTTTTAAACGGGCATATTATGGGGATAGTTATAGATGGGATTTTGATGGGACAGCAACAACTGGTTGGTGGTTTGAAAGTTGATGGTTTTAAATATGTGTTATTTTCCATCCTAAGTGGGATGATAGTCCCCAGTGACTTATTTACTTATATACCTGATACTATATATTTTATTATACATTGATACAGTATTCCTATTTTTCATGGGCATTGAAACTACCTGAGAAGTACTTGTTCGAATTCAGTCACATTTGATCTACTTAGAATGCCCTTTAGTAATTTGACATTGGGTTAATCACCCGTGTCAATCCGTAAATTATAATGTTGATCATCTATTTCTATGGGCCATGTTCATCAATTTTCCCATAGCTACGTTAAATACCCTTTGGTAAACTAACATAGCTATTGAACATGGCCATTTATAGTTGATTTTCCCATTAAACATGGTGATTTTCCATAGTTTTTTGTATGTTGACCAGGCCGGGTCACTAGACGCAACAAATCCCCAGGTCCTACTCCTTCGACCGCTGAGCATGATGATCCAGGACGGCTGACGCTCATGAATTGTCACATAAAATTTAGCAATTTCGAGGTTCGCCCATATTTGGACAAAGCAGCATATTATGGATTTATTTCGATAAGTTTGGGAGAATACAATCCATGTCATGGCACGTTTGGGATAAAATCATATAAAATATGGCTGGTCATATCTAATGAGGGGTTCTGTTCAATCATTTTTGGGCCCTAAAGAGTGGGCTTTGGGGATTCCCATTGGACATGTGTGTTTCAAGTCGAGCTGCGTATCCATGCATTGATGCTGAGATCCTTGACGACAGCTCAGTCACCCGTTGCCATGAGGATCTTGGACAGCTCCAGTGCACCACATCACCAAAATCCCCAGTGGGAGCTGTCCTTTCATATCACCTGTCTTTGGTATTGCAAATGAGACTTTCCCATTTTGTCAGGCAAATTATAGCAGTTCTCAAACCTGAAGCCCATCATGGTGGTTGCCCTTACTATCATGGTGAAGTCCTAGGTCGCCACAAGTTGCAAAGTTTCATACCAACTCCCAGGAGATGAACAAATAGAATGGCCTTTTGCATGTGTTTCACAGCGATTTGAAGCGCCATGGAGGTGTGTTTCCTGGCATCTGGCGAAACTCTGACCCGCCTTGATGCGAATGACTTCGAAGGAAGAACGGCCAAGGACGTGAAGCGAGCCTTGGAGGCCCAGGTTGGCGTGACCCGATTTCGGCAACGCCTCTTTCTGGACAATGGCGCCCGTGAGGTCGCGGATGATGAGACCTTTGATGCAGCTCCGGTGGGGCTCCAGCTGGTGGTCTTGGAATTTTGTGCACCTGATGAAGAGGAAGACAAAGAAATGATGTTCAAAGCCAGGGAGAACAATGTATTGGCGCTTGAGCAGTTGCTCCAGTCTCCACGAAATCCAAATGTCGAATATGGAAACGGCATTTTGGACAGATTGTAGCCATACATCTAGATTGTTATGTAATTAATAGATAATATAGGTGTTTAGATGTGTTTAGCCTTTTTGGTATTAGATGGGTTTACCGTTTGTCCCACTAAAAGCTGATTTTTTCCTTGGGGAGCAACAAGCCACCAAGGTATGACACTGCTGCACTGCGCGGCAGTACACGGGCATGTTGAGCCTGTACGCCTGCTACTGGAGGCAGGTGCAGAGAAAGATGCCACGACAAGGTCAGGCATGATGCCTTTGCACTTTGCAGCCCACTCGAATCACCTCGATGTCGTCCGGTGTTTAATCGAATCCGGCGCAAAGAAAGATGAGCTGACAAGAGCCACTGGATCGAGCCCACTGCACGTCGCTTCGGTGGAAGGCAACCTCCAAATCGTTCGATGTCTTGTGGAGTTCAAAGCCAAAATTGATCAGCCGACACTGAGTGATGGTTCCACACCATTATGTCTGGCCTCTGACCAGGGGCATCTGAAGATTGTCCGCTTTTTGCTCAGAGCTGGAGCAAACAAAGATGGGCTGAGGAGTGATGGCTCAAGCCCATTGCATTTGGCAAGTGAACAGAACCATTTAGAAGTTGTTCAATGCTTACTCCGAGCTGGGGCGAACAAAGATCAGCTCACAACGGATGAAGGATATACCGCGCTGCACTTGGCAGCTTTTCGCGGTCACATCGACATCGTCCGCCTACTCGTTGAGTCTCGTGCTAATTGCCTCCTAACTGGGCACGATGGAAGAACTGCTTTAAAAGTGGCATCGGACCGACGCCGCAGGAAAATTGTAGCTTTTCTCCGTTCTGTGCCGGAATTCCAAACAACCCCGGCCTCACGCAAAGCCCGAAGGGTCGGTAGCAAAGAGAACAAGTGAGAAAAGTTTGCGACTTCGATGCGGCCCTGGACCGGCTCTTGTCCAATCTCATGATGTATGAAAGAACCTTGCTACGATCATTTGCAACTACAACGTCAGAATGAGCGGTTGATTTGAGGCCAGCATAGAAGTGGAATACCGCAATTCAATGCAATTGAATGCAATTCAGCAATATTCAGCATATATTTCACATTATTTCACCATGTTTCATTAGACCGGGAGTCATGTTACACTTACGTCATCATTTTCATAGCTTACCAAGCTATAAATGCTCAATTTGTCAGTGACTGGGCAGCCAGTCCGACTGGTAATCCATAGGGATGGACCATTGAAAAAACCAACCAGTCATTCTTTTATAGGATGGATGACCATAATCCGTAGATTTCCATATATTACTATATATTCACATATATAATCATATACATATATACATTTATATATATATATATACATATATATATATATATTTATATATATATATATATATGTATATATATATATACATATATATATATATATACATATTTTTGGCATATATTTACCATATGATATACCAGCATAGACATACGAATATGAAATCTTTCTTCACCGGGGCCTTGTGGCCTTCATGGCGAGTAATTGAGCTCATGTATCGGCACAAGTGTCAATGTTCAATTCGAGGTCCCAAACCAGAAACGAACAATTTTTGACCAACAACTATTGGTATTTCTGGCTGGTTTGAGACATTTTCATAGATGTTCGATTTTCAAGCCTACTTGTACCTATAGGATGATCCTGTCAATTGACGAATATGTTCACTTGGGTTGATATCACCAACCAGATTTGCTTCAATGTGACACAATGTAGCCAGTTCCAATGATTTCATTGCCATAAACATGGTGCCATCACAACCTGACGTGTTTACAAATTCTCCAATCCAGGCATACCGTTTTTTTGTTTGTATGATATTTATTGATATTCAGCAATCGATATAACCTGGCTGGTTGGGAAATCACTTGTAAACAAAGCTGTTGATGGAAGATGTTGTATGTTTTTCTTGCGAAAAAAACAGAAACACAAATGCATTGCAAGTCTTGGTATTATAAGAGGATAACCCAACTTCTCATAGATGCCAGAGATTTGCGTCCCCGTTAGTCAGTGGTTTATACTTCACATATATATATATATGCACATACATCATATATACATAATGTAAATATACATAAGAATTTTTGTTTATTTTAATATATACTTCCATATCTGTATATCGTTCACATATATATATATATATATATACTGTATATTATTTATATACATCCCAGACTTCCCAACCTGCTGATTTTGCTACTGATCTCCCCAGCTACGCTGGCTCAGGAGGCTGATCCCAGCGTCAGGTTTTTCTATGTCGCTGGGACGCTGGGTACAGTTGTCCTTGCCGTGATGTCACTGTGGATGATATATGGCGAGTTTATGGTGAGTTTATGATGAGTTTATGGCGATTAATGGTGATTAACAATGGTTAATAATGGTTGATGATGGTTATTGATGGTTTATGATGGTGATTTCACTTACCCTCTGGTAATGACTAACAGTTCGCTATTGAAGCCATGGCCATGGCCCAGTCGAAATAGTGGATTTACCCAGCTAGAAAATGGTGATTTTCTATAGCTATAGTGACGGACAAGTACTTAGAACATCTCTGGAAAAAAACCGCACGGCTGGGATGTTCTAAGTGGGTACTTAAACATAGGTACTTAGAACATATCCAAAACCTATACTTAGAACATCCCAGGGGGAACCAATGGGAACCATATAGATGTTCGTTTGTCCAACTATACTTATACACGATATCAACTAAGACAGGAAGAATCTTCAGCGATGATCAGTCCTGTGTTCATAAAGCTTATTATTTTTGAAAGATATAATATATATATATACATAAACAAATGAGCTTGCATTTGGAAGACTCTGTAATACATATATTTATATATCCAGAATTCCAGCCAAAACTGAATCCAATCTCTTCCTGGGCATCCAGTTCCTTATCCACCTTATCTTGAGGGCTTGTGCATAGACTAGACTCCACTTGGCTGAGTTGTATTCTTGGTATTCAGGATGCCCACAGGTAGGTGGCAAAGACTGCACTTAGAACATCCCAAATTATGTTTTAAAAGATCTAGACGTGTGGTTCTGTTCCTTTTCTTGAGGTCTTGTGCATAGTCTCCATTAGGCTGAAAAACCTTTCATATTCTCAGTTTCCCGGATGCCCATAGATAGGTAACAGAGTCTACACTTAAAACATCCCTCATTATGTTTCACATGATCTAGACGCGAAATTCCGTTCCTTATCTTAAGGGCTTGTGGTTAGACTCCATTTGGCTGAAGCACCTTTCGTATTCTTCGTTTCCAGGATGCCCACAGGTAGGTGGTAGAGTCAACACATAGAACATGTCAATTATGTTTTAAGATATCTAGACGCGTGATTCATCGTGTTTCAGCCCCCTATCTTGAGGGCTTATGCAGTAACTTCATTTAATTAGTATTCGACCATGTTTGAGCCCCAAATCATCCAAAATTAAGCCATTTTATTTTTGAAACCTATGCTTGTTGACCAGACCTTTCCCTTTGCAGCAAAGACTGATTGGGATATTGTTGCCGAAGAAAAGGCAATGTTTTTCTGCAGCAGTGAGGGGAGAAAGTGTTCTAAGTATGGTGTTCACAAAGGTATTTGTGTGTATATATGCAGATTTACCAAAGTCACTGGAAATGTTCTAAGTATATATGGTCTGTTTATGTTCTAAGTATGCAAAATCAATGGAGATGTTCTAAGCATATGGTTTTTTCGATGTTCTAAGTGGGTACTTAGAACTTATTTGATGTTCTAAGTATATGGATTTTTAATGTTCTAAGTGCAGGTGCAGATATTTTGGACAAATATGATGTTCTAAGTAGTTGTCCCCTACTATATGTTAGTTTACCAGAGGGTAAATACACTATTTGTAGATATATTGTTGTTACTGATGACATTATATATATATTGATAAAATGTGTGCGTCTATGTACCGTAGATTATCATCTATACTTTATTTTAAGGGATCGTCTCAACCATGGTGAATGCATGTACAGTATGTGAATTGTAACTTGCCCGCAGACTATAGCATTTGTCGTCCTCTCAGGAAGGGTTGTTTTTTTCCAGGGCGCCCCAAAATGTCCCTAGATGTGGTAAATGAGTCACAGCCAAACATCTTATTTTCAGTTGGCAAATGACTACTGTTTAGCCAGATATCACATGTCATCCCATAGCAACATATGGTTGGTCGTATATCTCCATCATATCCCTTGATGGCTATCACCCCCATGATTTTTTCGGTGAAAATCCTATTTTGCTGAAGAAATCCACACCTTGTTGCCATCGGCCGTCCCCAAGAAATTTAAGCTCAACAAGTCCCCATTTATCCTCTGGTGATTTTAAACAGCTACGAAAAATTGTCCATTTATAGTTGAGTTACCTATTAAGATTGCGACTTGTGATAACTAGTTGATTTACTTGTGCTTAGTAGGGAATGTGAGAATGGGATCAGTGTTCGTAGTGATGGATTAGTATACTAATTAAGCACCATGTGCTAAATTGTTGTGGAGAATGATCAAATTTAAATATGTAAATAATCATTTTTATCATTTATAAACAGCAATTTCCATTAAACCCATTGTTGGTGACATATCCATTGTGGTTGATCAAATCCTTACAATATCTAACAATGTCGCACGTTGGGTGGATTCAAGTCACCATGTTTGTCACTTTAGTCCCCACACGTTTCGGGCGACTCGACATTGAAGTAGCGTGACAAGCACCATGTTTGCGATTGGTTTTGGTCAACAGCGACCTCGCGACGTGATACCAGAAATTATGGTGGGGAAATGCGTGATTTAGCCGGCCAATTTTGGCAACAAAAACTTACCTGGGGCCGGGGAGCAACCCCATGGGTTAGTTGGACATATTATAAATATTTTGGGTTGTATTTACAATAAATGAATCTTCATATTTTGGGTTGTACTTATAGTAAATATTACCATGGGGATATCATGGGGTTTACAACAAGATTCATTTATAATATTTACCACAAAATATCTTGTTGTAAACCCCATGATATCCCCATGTTCGTGGGTGAACCCTGGTAAACCTTACAGGAAATCCTTGGATTTCCAGGTCAACCGTGGACTCAAAGGTCTGCCAACTGTGGATACCCAAAAGCAGCTTGACCGAGTCGGGTCTGGCAATGCTACTGATGGGTTGGATCATGGGATAGCACGCATGATATAGCCGCCATTTCTTGCTATCTTAATATGGAATAATATGGGGATATTATTTTTTTGGATCTAGAATCCACATGATATAACATATATAACCAAATTTAGCAAATATCCACCAGCTGGCATTGGCAGTGCTCAGCTGGTCATGTTTTTTTTTGTCAAAAGTTCAAGTGAGTTGTGCCATGTTTGGAGACTTCTCTCAGGGGTACTCCAACCTATGGCTAAATGATAGCCTATGTAGATTATAAATTGCAATATATATACCCTCTGGTTATGTAACATAGCCATGGTGTAGATGGCCCATAGAAATAGATGGTTTACCTATTAAAAATGGTGATGTTCCGTGGCTATGTTAGTCATAACCAGATGGTATACACAATCTTCCATAGAGCTATGAAAGAATTGGAGGAAAAGGCATAGACCATCCCATAGCACTGTGTTTGAAGATTCGGAGACTTTGCCCTCTGTAATGGTAAAAACACAGCGGGGATAGCGTTACATAAACGATCAACATTTGGGTACCCGATTTCAGAGCAACACGCAGGTAGTGGTTAGGAACCCAGGTTGATCCGTGCAACATGCTAGATGAAGCGAGAAGAAGTGACATATGAGGAGTTGTTCATTATGTATATATATATATATACTATGATATACTATATTACACTATATTTCACCATACTATACCATATTATACTATATTCTACTATATTGTATTATATTATACTATATTATACTATTTTACTATATTATACTAAGTATACTATATTATACTATATCATATACTATATTATATACTATAGTATATACTATATTAGATACTATATTATATACTAAATTATATACTATATTATATACTATATTATATACTGTATTATACTATATTATTTACTATATTATACTATATTATGCTATATTCTACTATATTATATATATATACTACATTATGCTATATTATCACTTTTTATAGGGCACTATTTGTTAATTAGTTATATAATGTAGTTTTTCATTAGATATACTGGAGCATGGGCATCGGTGCACGGGGGCATTCATCGCCATGAGTTCGCCATGGGATCAAATCTGCCACCCCCTTCCGAACAATATATCGAACGGGATAAATGAGTAAATATATATATATATATATACATAGTCTCATAGTTTTATGTCGATATATATATATATATATATTTATTTATTTATGTGTGATAGTGATTGTATATGTATATATACACACATGTTTACCTACATCAACATATGGACATGCAATGAAATACACAAGCATTCCAAAACAGGGCGGGCAAGCGTCGCATCCAGTTGAGTTGATCAGGCTGTTCATCCCATCCCTGGGAAAGCTTTAAGACACACCACCAGTCTACGGATAAATAGGTCCATTGCTACATCACTAGTTCAGAGTCCAAATTTAGAGTTACATATATATATATATATTATAGATAGTATACATATATATATATATACCACATTTATATATAGATCGGCAAATGAACCGCGTATATACAGAGAGATATTTCCTTTGCCGCCTCGAAAATCCACCCTTTATACCAAATTTCTTTCCTGGGGAAACTTACTTTTCCAATTTTCCAACATTGTTCCGCCAATGCTCTGGAGGATACCAGGCAAATCAAACAAACCATCCACCAGCCAATGGGATAACCAGGGTGAAAAGCACTTGCGATCAGTGCGATGATCCTCCAATTTTACTGCTTCATTCCTGCATTTTGAATCTATGTGATAGTTACCACCCTATTTTAATTGTAAATAATTACCATTTGAGTGGTGAAAGTCACTTTATTTCACGGCTTAGCAAGACTCACGAGCATTTTGCCGGTAAAACCACACATCTCCTGTTTGAAAAACACCACATTTCACGGGTGAAATTGGTGAACCCCCCCCCGCGGCTTCACCCAAGGTACTCGGAACACCGCTACACCGCGGATTTCCACGTGGAGAACTGGTTCTTCGCGTCTCCGCCACAGGCGTAAAGGGGAAGCGCGATTTCGATCATGCTGTCATCCTGTTGAATCATACATATAATCCGTTCAGCATACTATAATCTATATGTATGTGCGTATATATATATATATAGAGATATAGATATACATATATACATATATGTACCAAATATGTACATATGATTTGCGATAGCAACCCTCAAATAGATAGACAAGTTGGAATCCTGGCAGATATGGGGTCAATATCATTGATTTCACATCCTGCAAAAAAACTGTCTATCGTTCTCGGGGCTACTATATACATATGTGCATGTGTATGTATGATATAGCTGCATATATCTTCAGAATTACCCGTTTGCATAGGTAAACGACATATGTGTACATAGTACATACAAATGTAGCATACATATGCATACATGCATTTTGCAGGTATGTAAGATATTAAAACTATTCATTGAAGTGGAAGGAATTTTATATTCGGAGCATCCTCTTTGGCATTTTGAAGGTAGTGAGAATGCTGCCGTATTATACATCTACATGTGCATATCATATGAATCTGCCTGAAAATGGTTTTCCCCCGAAAATCCGCTGGTTACTGCAATAATATGTTCCCCATTGAAATCGTTCTTTTGATAGTATATAGTATCCCCGTTTTCAGACAAACCCATATACGATTTATGATTTGTTGTGTTCCAGCTTGGTTCCCAGTGTTTCTTAAAACCCTGGTTCATCTATATAGTATTTTGGTATTATCCTTCTCAGACAGCCCGTATACATTTACATATATATCATACATATATATATATATACATAATCATCCTGGAATAGATAGAATTATAGATAATATTATCTAGCCATCTAACTACATCTATATGAAATAATATCTACCACAAACGGCGCCCCAGCAGGATCCGCTCACAACGCGCACCTTGAATTGTGTGAAGTCACTCGGCAGGAGAAAGTTTCCGCAGAGATTGATAAGTTTGCAGCGTGTTAAGATGTTGAGTTAAGCTGCACTCTGAACAATTGTGATTTAACCGATGTAACACTTATCTCTAGCAACTTCACTGGCCGACCTCAAAATTTGGAGAATGTGCACACACCATGAATCGTCCACCAAAATAATCTGTGTTCACGATTAATCAACGACAATGATCATTGATCATTGTATTTTTTCCATTTATAGATCATTATAAGTATACATATATTAGACTATGTATATTATTTTATTTTCCTACATCTTCAGATAGGGGAATTACGTATATACTTGATCATAATTCTTGATTTTGATCACTGGCACTCTATTGAGTGACCTTTATCAGCAGTATGATCACCATCGGTTTTCTTCATTCTCTTCTCGAGCTGACACAGTTGAGGGTCAAGTGGTTGTTTTCGAAGTAGCTGGAGGTCACAGTGTACATAGTGACCAGGAACTGGCAACATGAAAAACAAAAAGCAGCTTTGAAATGGGTCTGTGCAATTTCTGCAGGATAATTGCCTCAAGCAACATGGCAAGTTTAGTGAGGAATTAGGATCAACTACGAGATTTCCGCGTACATACACTATTTTCAGACAAACGTCATATGTATTGAGTACAGTCCTATGTGTTTGGGACTAACAGTGAACTTTCATCTTGGTATGAAGTCTGGGCAGGCTCATATGTTCTCTTCCTTGTACCTGGTTCTACCAGTTGCCTTCACTAGGGTCCTTTTTACAAGAGTCCAGGGTGCCAGATTTTTAAACAACTTTTTTTTTTGTGTTCTTGCTTGTTCTTGTTCTTCTAGTGGTTGTGGTTGTGGTTGTTGCTGTGGTTCTGGTGGTGGTTGTGGTTGCTGTTGTTGCCGTTGTTGCCGTTGTTGCCGTTGTTGCCGTTGTTGCCGTTGTTGCCGTTGTTGCCGTTGTTGTTGTTGTTGTTTAAAATTTAAAAATCCAGTCAACCCATTCAAAAGGTGACTAGACGCGCGTGTCTGACCATCTGGGATTTCTAATTTCTAGGAGAAACCAAAACAAACAAACACATATTGTTGGTGGTTCGAAATTAAAACATGCTTATTCTCAACCCTAGGATCATGATTATCTCAAGTGACCTATATTTTTTGAAGGGGGGAAAAGATCACCAAGTCGCCAGTCGAAATATGAACCAATTTCTGGGTGGTTCAAATCCAGTCAGATGGGGAAAAAAACGGTGATTGTTTGTATCAAGTTATATACCCTATTTCTGGAATTCACTAAGTCATCCAAGTTATAAACCTGCTTAGCTAACTTTTTTTTTAGTTGGTTCATTCATATTCTATCAAATCACCATTTGTTTACCTCCTTTGCGATCGACAAGCGACAACTGAGGCGTTTGCACGATGAAGGAGATACGAAACATCTCACGGACTACCCTGAGGTCTTTACGCCGAGGTGCCTGAAACTTGGTCCACAGGTGTAACACATATCATATGGATATAATATGGTATCACTATGTATCACTCATTATTTGCATATATGTATATATACATACGTATATGTGTAGTACTCTACGACGTATTTATATACGCATATATATATACATATATATATATATACAGGTACTATACACACTATACATATATATATATATGTGTTTTAACTATTAATTGTTGCCTGATGTCATACATGAGGATGTACTATACATTAGTGAATTAGAGTTATGGACATATGTAAAACTGAAAGACTGAAAGGTGGGCTGGAAATTGGTGGAATAGGGAATTGTAAACCGTTCTTTTACCGATCACTTGTTCACAATGGGCTTCCGAATGAGACTTTGCCGAATGGAATTATATCATTACTGTTCTTTTTACGAAGTTTCACTCAGGTGGGTTCGTCTGAAAAAAGTTACCCTCCAATCTCAATGGAGTACTACATGTTTCTCATTTGAAATGCTATATTGATAGTTATTGAGGTACAATATTTTTTTTGGACAAACCCAAGTATTATAGTATTGTTGTCTTGCTTTTTGATGCACGGGGTCACGGGGTCAAGGTCGCTTGTTCTCTTGGTAGATACTGAGCGTTCCATGCAGCTCAATTGAATGCTGCCCCAAGGAGTTGCCATGCGCACCCCTAGGTAGCCTAGGTAGTTTTTTTTGTCCATGACCATGACCTTTTTGGAGTGTGAACCCCTTGGTGAATCAGGATTTCTAACAAAATGGGTTTGTCATGTTGATCGAGGTGTGTTGCTCAAAACATGTATTGGACTTAGTTTATTCCTATATATATTCAATCCGTATACGGAATAATAATCCCAAACCACTGGAGACTTTAAATATAACATGACTGTACAGTACATTTCAATTTATGTACTTAGAACTGTTTTTCATGATTATACTCATTACTCATGTTTTGTATCACTATCATGATTATCAACACTATTACTATTGTTGCATGGTTTGTTATTATATGCATATTATATATATATGTACAATACTGAGAAGACTTCTAACACAACTACAAATCAACTAGTATCATTATATCAATTTGTGTTGTATTTATAGAATATCATTCATCAATATCTATAATAAAGCATAATATAACATATATCACCTATTTGCGCATTATATGATATCTATCAAATTTCCATACAATCTGAATATAATATCAGTTCTTGTTGTATCAGTCTGTATCAGTTTATTTTGTATCTATATATATATATATCATATTTACAGGGCTCCTATTTGATATAATTAAAATCATCAAAGCTCATAAATCCACAATAACATGTCTATAGTTACTGTAACTATACGCACAGTGCCCCCGTACCTTCCTAATATTCAATCACACCCCAAACGAAACTATGGGTTTAGGGGATTTCCACATAACGGGACCATGGAATGTGTTTTTTTTCAAAGCGAGCGACAGGCAGGTGGAGGACCTCCACGCTTTGGGCGAGTGGGCCTACATCGCCACGGACGCCTGCATCTTCAAGACCTTGGATGAGGAACCGGTGGATCCACCACGGCTTTGTTAAAGTGATGGATCCACCAATGGGAAATATTACTTATTACCCTCTGCTTATGACTAACATAGCCATGGTATAGATGGCCCATAGAAATAGATGGTTTACCTATCATAAATGGTGATTTTCCATGGCGAACTGTTAAATAACCAGATGGTAAAGCCTTGTACATCTTTGTACTGAGTTCTCTCCAGTGCCAAATTTGCTAGTGTGCATTTTAAGTTGTGACGGAGCCAAATTTACTACTCAGTGTGTGTGTTTCAAGTTGTGATGGAAAGGGTAGCAACTTTCAATGGGTACAGTCCGGAGTTCTCTTCAGCGCCACAGTTACAGCACCGAGAGGAAACTCTACAGCCGTAGAAGTGTTGCCCAACCCAGCTGACATGGCTCGCATCGTGGGTGAAGCGTTCCACGACGTCGTATACGTCTCAGAAGTTACGTGTCAACGGCCAGCAGCCAGCGCAGATGGCGACTTATTTTTGACCATCAGGATCTCACCATGCGCCTGCCTAGAGGTCCCTGCAGTCACAGACACAGCAGACATGGAGGATGCAACGGAAGACAAGTGATGGATCCCGGTGGAAAATGATAGCCACAAGGGGAATGCACCATTTTACCATGACTTCGCCAATTATACCGCCCCTTGAACCTGGGGTGTTGGGAGCAACCCAAAGTGACGTAGGAAACGTAGGAACGAATTCGCATTTGATAATGTTGTGCCATAGAAAATCACCATTTTAGAGCAAGGTGAATCATCATAAACCGTCGATTTCTATGGACTTTGCTTACGGAAAGTTTTTTTTTTTTCGGAAGAGTGGTTTTTGGGCCGGTGACTGTTAGGAACCTGAGCTAGTAACCAACCAACTTTCGTGGGATTTTATGGATGGCGATTGGTTGTCTAAAAAGGTCTCAGAGTTTCGTATTTTATTTATACGAAACATCGGAAAATCCGTATACTTAGTGATGATCAAGATGACTAGATAAGATTATATCAGTAGTACCGCACAAGGCGGTGGCGGAAGTTTCAAAAATAGGAAACCTATAGGAGAGATTGGTTGTTGTGAATCATGGATGGCAGAGCAAATCCACTGATGGACCGAAAGGTGGTTGGAGTTGTGTTTTTTGGAGTGGTTGCAATGGTTGCAGTGGTCACCTGATTGGTCACCTCGCCCAAAACTGCTGGATGTAGTGTGGTGTAGCGCAGCTGTAGTTGTAGTTGTAGTGTAGTGGAGTTGTAGTTGTGGTGTAGTGTAATTAGTGAAGTGTAGTTGCAGTTGCATAATATGGTGGTGTAATGAGTGCAGTGTAATGTAATGTAGGGTAGTGTAGCGTAAAGTAGCATGGTTGTAGCTGTAGCTGTAGTTAGTGTAGTGTAGTGTGGTGCGTGTGGTGTGGCGTTGTGTAGTATAATGTAATGTAGTTGTAGTTGTAGTTGTAGTGTAGTGTCGTGTAATTCAGTGTAGTGTAGTGAAGTGAAGTGGAGTGTAGTGTAGTGTAATGTAATTAGTGTTGTGTAAAGTAGCATAGTTGTAGTTGTAGCGGTAGTTGTAGTTAGTATAGTGTAGTGTAGCGTGGTGTAGTGTAGTGTAATGTTGTTGTAGTTGTAGCTGTAGTTGTAGTGTAGTGTAGTGTAATTCAGTTTAGTGTAGTGCAGTGAAGTGATATGAAGTGTAGTGTAGTGTAATGTAGTGTTGTTGTAGTTGTAGTTATAGTTGTAGTTCGTGTACTTGAGTGTAGTGTAGTGTAGTGGAGTGTAGTGTAGTGTAACTAGTGTAGTGTAGTGTAATGTAGTTGTAGTTGCAGTTATCGTTGTAGTTGTCTGTCTATCTGTCTATCTGTCTATCTGTCTATCTGTCTATCTGTCTATCTATCTATCTATCTATCTATCTATCTATCTATCTATCTATCTATCTATCTATCTATCTATCTATCTATCTATCTATCTATCTATCTATCTATCTATCTATCTATCTATCTATCTATCTATCTATCTATCTATCTATCTATCTATTATCTATCTATCTATCTATCTATCTATCTATCTATCTATCTATCTATCTAATCTATCTATCTATCTACCTGTTTATTTGCAAGCTTGAAAACGAAGCTATTCTGCGAGACTTCCTCACTTGTTGAACTTGACAACATCAAAGACGATGCAATTCTGCGAGACTTCCGCAATTTTTGAACTTGACAATATCAAAAACGAAACAATTCTGCGAGACTTCCTCTGATGCTCCAAAGTGCACCCTTCTCAGGAAATCAGCGCCCGGACCTCCTAACAGCTCTGATGAACATGTCTCTTGTACTGCGCCTGCCACGGAAAATTCATCTTTGCAGATCCTCTTCAAATGCCCCACGCCTGCCATCGTTTTTTGGAATTGCTACGAAACCCTCACGGTTTGCTCATTTGGGACAAGGTGCGCAATCCCTTGCGCCTGCCACGGAAAACGACATCTGAAATCAAAAGTGGCACGTGCATGCGGTGTTTTGTAGATTTTGACTTCGAAATGTGCTTCGCGCCACAACGGCGTGCACTTTTTCGACACCTCAACTTCCAAAAGTGGTCCAGACCTGGTGTATTTTGTGTGCATTTTGACTTCGAAATGTGCTTCGCGCCACAAGGGCGTAAACTTTTTCGACATCTCAACTTCAAAAAGTGCTCCGAACCTGCTTTGCTTTGTACATTTTGACTTCGAAATGTGCTTCGCGCCACAACAGCGTGCACTTTTCCGACATCGCAACTTCAAAAAATGCTCCAAACGTGAGGTGTTTTTATTTTTTTCACTTGCAAATGTGCTTAGCGCCACAACGGCGTGCAACTTTTCATCTCTCATCTGACCACATGGCTCCGCACGCCTTTAGCGAGCCTACTTTTCGACCCTCCGGAGCCACAAATCGGAAGTTTGACTTCTAAACTTCCTTCGGTAATGTTACATAATATATCATAATATATATAATGACAAAACGCCGTATATGTAACATGACCATAAAATGCCATCCACAAATGACTTTTTATATCTATATATGTGCGTCGGAAACCTATTGGGAATAGGTCTTTGGAGAAAAAACCTAAACGTGAATCCTGGGACCTATCTGGGGAAGGGTGCTGCAGCAGGGGTTCAAGATGTGTACAGCCAAGGTGCTGAAACATTGAGTTGAAAGCCTGAAAGGGCCTGATGTACCATTATAATTCAATTTCTTGAAAGTGCGATTGTCAACACAGCCGGCGCTGCTGAATCAATTTAGAAAAGACTGACAAAGTTTCCAAAACATAATGGCAAAAAAAATCAGACCTGACCACGGACAAATCGTGGACAAACCGTGGAACGATCTATCTAGAGCGTGGACAGGGGTACTAGGATTTTCGCCTGATTTTCATGTTCTTTCCCCCACAGCAAAATTTGGGATCCCCACCCCAAAAAATGGGCAACAATCTGGTCAGTAATATATTTAATAAATCCATGTATGGGATGATGGACATGTTTGCCTTGATTAATTCACATGCGGACGGGTTCACAGAAACTTAAGCATGGGCACGTGACAAGGGAAAAATGAAGTGCGTCAATAATCGTGAATATGAACCAGGGTTTTAATCTGGATGCTCTTGATGGCGCAAGAATTCAATCACATACAGTTTGAATTTTGAGCTATTAAATCATTGGTCCTTGTTCAGGTCTTTTGTCGTGCATTTAGGTCTTTAGGAGCGACCTATACCCGTTAGGACCTTTGACTCTTAGGGTATAATTGTCGATCTAAAGGTCACACAGGCCGCCAGGGTTCCAGCATGAGACCGCGCGAAAGATTTTCTGCGTTCGCGAAAGTATTTTTTTTTTCCGGGCGATTTTTTTTTGCGAAATATTTTAACATGAGACCGCCGCGAAGAATTTGAAGATAAAGGAACTTACATCAACTGCCACAAATCTATATGTATAATTATATATATATAATATATACACATATAATTACATTATACATATGCATACTATATATATATATACATACATATGTACAATGTACTTGCCTAGGCAAATGGTTATCCTACCTATTTTCGTGGTCAGTAACCTACGCTGGTAGCAGAATGCTGTGAACACATGAGTGATTTTTGCCTTTGAAAACTGCAGTTTGATGGTTCCTTTTTGATTTTTTTTGATGTTTCATGGTGGCAAGAAAAAGGCAGGGATTTTTTTCGCTTTTGTTTGTAAGATCTCTAAGGATGTGTTTTTGCTTATTACTGTACTTGTTTCGATTTGCGTGGCTCTTGCATCACTTTCCTGGGCGCCTAAGATATCTTGACGTATCATCACACAGATCCTGACGTCGTCGGGGCCAGTAACACTGGGGTCTCAACAAATTTGATCAGTCATAACATGCTGTAGGCACCAACGGTGAATCCCATCTAGTAAGCATGGTGATAGCTTACAACCGGTTTCTTCATCAATCCCATCCCCCTAATATTAAACATCCCCCAAATGGTTCCAAATATGTGATTTCATCCCCTACTAAACCATGCTTTCTCTTTGGGGTGTTTAATATTAAGGAGGATGGATTCATCAAACCTCTTCGCAGGATCGTGCTCTTACCGAGTGGTGGTTGAGCCCGAAGGTTCACAGACGAAACTTCTTGGGCGCCTTGACTTCGTGGCAAAGTTGGATAGCCTGCATCCCTGCGGAAACAAGGAGAAAATCCCATGCAAACTACGGGATTTGTCCATGGAACATCGTCCATTTGTAGGTGATGTTCCGATTCAATTGATTCAATCCTCCATTTAGCTCGATGATTTTCACATGAAAGGGATTTCCCAGCTAGCCATGTTTGATTACCGGAGGGTAGATTACAGAGAATAATTTTGATGTTCCCTGGCAATGCCACAGAGACACCCAAGGAAAGTGTTTTGCAAATCCAGCAGACATGGTCCTCAGCTATTGGAAGATTGTACAATGGAGGCTGTCTTGACATGGTCCAGGACACGGCCTCACTTGCCAATTACTATGTCTATATGTATACATATATATATATATATATGATGTTGAGGTCAATTGAAGCTGACCACCTGTGGTAGGCCTGGTCAAGTCTCCCTAGCGAAGCTGAGGACACTTGAACCCTCAATGGTGCGAGTCTGAGTGCACAGGGGTGACATCGCGGCCCTGAACTCTGGCCTTGTCTCAACAGCACACCTAAAATCCCATGAAATTGGCTTAAAAGTGGCATATGAATATGGATCCATTTGGCTGGTGTGAAAAAATGTTGAAAGGAGATGGAAAAAAACTGATCTCTCCTGTTTAATCAACAGTGATTCTCTGGCGGCCCAGGTTTGAAAATCAGCATCAAACCATGGTGGAACCTTGGTGTGAAGACTGGCATGCTTCAAGTCTGATACCCACCACAGTTGGTACACCAAAAAATGGAGCCATTCCATGTTCAAAGATTCTGAACATTACATGATTAATTACATAGTTGCTGGGCAGGAGAATCTAATTGCACTAATCGTGTATAAAAATTGAGAAGACATAGATACATGAATATCATGAATATCATGAATTAGAATTATGATGTTCTTCAAACAGATGAGCAAATTCTGTAGTTTTCTGTCTCATCGCTCAAGCTTGCAGATCCGGCAGTTTAAAGCTGTTTAAAGCTGGTATTGGAAGCTGGTGCATTGGCTTTTCAGTGTTTGATGTATCCAAATATCTCGTTGATCTATGTCTATCTGGCCTGACCATGGCCAGGTGTCCAAAATTGGCCCGGATAATTCACTTGAGAGATGAAGCGAGGGCTGTGATGGCTTGACTTCAGCAGAAAGGTTGGATATTTCCAAAGCCATGAAGTAGGATAGGAAGGGGAAATCGCTTCTGTTGGTACCTTTACTAGCCTTACATCATAATTTGCGCCAAAATTGGGTCCAACCCCAATCAAAATATGAGAGTGTATTAATGCGATATGATCTTCTGTCACCAGTGGCGCCATTCTTAAGAGGACTACGACAGGTTTGTTTCAACCCATCCGAAAGTAGTCAGGCTGCCGGAGGATGTATACAGAACATCTTGATTCAACCAACCAAATGCCCAAACGCAACGTACCAAATTTCAAGCGACTAAGACACACAAGAAAGCTGTCATGATGGTGATGAAACGCGTGGATTGCAACCCAGACTCCTCCATTTGGGTAAAGTAAAACCACCTCGCAACGCCCTCACCATACTGGTCAATAAGATGTCATCACCCCAAGGACATACCAAAAATCGACCAAATTCAGCTTTGAGTTTCAGCTTTCCCAGCCATGCAGATTTGTCTGAAAATAGGATACTTCTAAATCCACTGGTTAATCACCTTAAATTTGGGCTTTTTGTTGGGATATGCCGTTCAAATCCGTTCAGACACACCTGACCATGCTTTTCCAGGATATCAATGGCCATTTCAGATACCTAAATTAAAAGTACTGCACCTATACCATATATTTTTGGCATTTCTTTTGGCTTAAATTTCAGGGAATCTCCTCCAAAACCACGGCCAGTCAAAACATCAAAAACTGTATCCTACGGATCCTACGGCTTCACCATATTTCACCATGACATTCCGACTGAGGATATGTTTTACCGAATCAACCCTGAGATTGTGCAAGTCTTGACGGATGGAGAGTTGTTTTTGTTGAAATTCACCACCGAGATGCGAGGGGCGCAGCCTGGCTGAAGGATCTGAAGGGCTTTTCACTGTAAAAACCACCTAAGGCACCAGAAATGGTGGATTTCACTGGTAAAAATGAGGAGATACATACACCATTTTTAACCAGTTATGTTTCTGGAAATCACCATGTTTAATGGGTAAATCAATCCACTATAAAAAGGGTATATGGAACATAACCATTTTGATAGGTAAACTGGTTGGTGGTTTGGAACATGGCTTTTGTTTTTCCACATATTGGGAATAATAATCCCAACTGACTTTCAAGTCAACCACCAACCAGATTCAGAATTTGGGCGAATCTCAATCACCAAAAAACCACGTCAGGCTTGCAAGGGGGCATACTTAATTTTGACGAATGTAATATGTACAAGAATCTCTCGCACTCTCTCTCTCTATCTCTCTCTCTCTCTCTGTCTCTCTCTCTCTCTCTCTCTCTCCCTCCTCTCTATTAAAAATATACACTGTTTATGTATATTTATAATAGGTATATATATACAATTTAATACAATTTAATACAATGTAATACAATTTAATACAATTTAATACAATTCAATACAAATTGATACAATTTAATACAATTTAATGCAATGTATTACAATTTAATACATACATTGAATCAATACATACATTGAGTACATACATAGATTGAATACATACGTACATTCCATACATACATACATTTAATACATACATACATTTAATACATACATACATCTAATACATACATAAATTTGATACATACATACATTTAATACATACATGAATACATACATACATATTTACATACATACATGCATACATACATACATACATAGATACATACATACACACATACATACATACATACATACTTATTTACTTACTTACTTACTCACTTACTTTCATACTAACATAATCTTACATATTTACATACATACATACATAAATAAATACATACATACATACATAATCTTCAAAGTCTTACATACATACATATTAACATAATAATATATACATGAATACGTGCATACTTGCATAATCTAACATACATACATACTTACATAATCTTACATACATACATACATGCATACATACATACATACATACATACTTCCAAAGTCTTTCATACAGACATACATACGTAATCATACATACATCATCATACATACATAATCATACATACATAATCATACATTTATAATCATACATACATAATCATACATACATAATCATACATACATTAACATACATACATTAATATACTTACATTATCAAACATACATAAGCACACATATATCATACATCATACATACATACATACATACATACATACATACATACATACATACATACATACATACATCAATACATACATACATACATACATTAACAAAAATACATTAACAAAAATACATTAACATACATACATTATCATACATACATACATACATACATACATAGATACATACATACATACATACAGTATCATACATACAGTATCATACATACAGTATCATACATACAGTATCATACATACATTATCATACATACATTATCATACATACATACATTATCATACATACATACATACATACATACATACATACATACATACATACATACATACATACATACATACATACATACATACATGTTCATACATACGTCATCAAACATACATATCGTACATACATTATCATACATACATACCATACACACATTTTCATACATACATTATCATACATACATTATCATACATGCGTTATCATACATACATTATCCTACATACATTATCATACATGCATTATCATACATACATTATCATACTTACATTTTCTTACATACATTATCATAGTTACATTATCATACATACATCATACATACATACATTACCATACATACATTATCATACATACATACATACATACATACATGCATACATGCATACAAACATTATCATACATACAAACATTATCATACATACAAACATTATCATACATACAAACATTATCATACATACAAACATTATCATACATACATGCATACAAACATACATACATACATACATACGTTTAATAATCATACATACATAATCATACATACATACATACATACATACATACATACATACATACATAATCATTCATACATAATCATACATACATAATCATACAATCATACATACATACATACATACATACATACATACACACATACATACATACATACATACATTAACAAAAATACATTAACTTAAACATACTTACATTAACATACATACATTAACATACATACATTATCATACATACATTATCATACATACATACATACATAAATACAAACATTATCAAACATACGAACATTATTATACTTACATACATACATACATACATGCATACAGACATACAGACATACAGGCATAAAGACATACAGACATACAGACATACATACATACATCATACATACATACATGCATGCATACATACATACAGACATACATACATACATACATCATACATACATACATGCATGCATACATACATACATACATACGTACATACATGCATGCGTGCATACATAGATACATAGATACATAGATACCTAGATACATAGATACATAGATACATAGATACATGGATACATACGTACGTACGTACATACATACATACATTATCATACATTATCATACAAACATTGCGATACAAACAATATCATACAAACATTTTCATACATACATACACACACTACATTACATTACAGTAAATTACATTACATTAAATTACATTACATTGCTTTCATAACAAAACATAACAAAACATAACATAGCATAACATACATACATACATACATGCATACATACATATTTACTTACTTACTTACTTTCTTACTCACTTACTTACCTACTTACTTACTTACATTACTTACATTACTTACATTACTTTCATTGCTTACATTACTTACTTACATACATACATACATCCATGCATACATACATACAGACAGACAAACATACAGACAGACAGACATACAGACATACATACATACGTCATACATCATACATACATACATGCATGCATGCATACATACATACAGACAGACAGTCTTACATACAGACATACATACATGCATACATACAGACAGACAGGCAGACAGGCCGGACAGGACAGCAGACAGAAAGACAGGACAGACAGACAGACAGACAGAACAGACGACAGAACAGACAGAAAGACAGAAAGACAGACGGACCGCTAGACAGACAGACAGACAACATGCCATACAACATACATACATACATACATACATACAGTAACATACAGACATACATACATTATACAGACATACATACATTATCATAAACATACATACATACATACATACAGATACATACATACATACATACATACATACATACATACATACATACATACATACATGTTCATACATACGTGATCGATACATATCATCTCCCCATACATTATCATACATATACATACATACATGCATACATACATACATACATAGATAGATTACTATATATAAATATATAAACTTGATGGCTGCCGTCAGGTTGATCGATCCCATCTCCCCTCTGGAAATGTATGGCTGCGTTGAGAGCTCTTGGAGCATCGTTCTGTTGGCAACCTGGCGTCGAGGGGTTGATTTGGAGCTTTAAGCCATGGGAGTATCCCAAAATTATAAAATGCATGTTTTTTTTTCATGGCAAATCTAAAAGATGGATGATTTGGGAGTGTTTCCCCATTTTAGGAAACCTCCATTTTGACGCAGAATGGGGTGAGCCAGCAAGAGAAAATCTAACACAAACATGTACGAACGTCGAGGTTTCACACTTGCATATGTTTCCCACCAACATGTGGATTTGACCATTCTAAATCCCGGTTCAAACAGCCAAAAGGGATATTTAATCCATAAAAGTGAAGGAGGTTCACCAAGCAGCATGGAGATGTGGCCAGTTTCAACAGGCTTAGTTCGCTCCTGGCGCCTGGATCCAATCCGGGCCATGGAGAGGTTGAGTTCGCTGGGAAAATCATGGATATTCCATGGGATTGCCTGGATCACAAACACTGACCAGTTACTGGTCCCATCACTGTTGAAGTAAACCCGCACTTTATGTTTTGTTATTGGTACATCCAATCACTACAAGTTTCACTTAGCTACTGGGTCTGCCACTTGTAAGTTGGTGGCACCAGCCTCTAGCCACCTCTCAGTCGCAGAGATGACTGAGCATTTGGATAGATTGTCAACCAAAATTATCAGATGGCTGAGTGATTGCTGACCTTTTGCTGGGATTAGCCTGGGATACCATGATGATTCACCGTCGTGGTTATATTTTGGGGTTCCCTATTGACAAAGCCAGATATTACCCTCTGGTTATGTCAAAATAGCTATTGAAAATGGCTATTTATAGTGGATTTACCCAGCTAGATTTTCCGGTTCGTTATGTTAGTTTACCAGATATTATGAGAGATTTTAATATTGCAAGTCTAAAACAATTGTAAATTACCCTCTGGTAATTTAACGTAGCTATTGAACATGGCCATTTATAGTGGATTTTCCCATTAAAAATGGTGATTTTCCATAGCTATGTTAGTTTACCAGAGGGTACGTTTCATGTAATTACCAAATTTGTCTGTTTGTCTAGCATTATTGTAATTACCACGTAATTAAATGTGATTCCCATATGCCATATTTTTTGGCATGAGATTGTTACTAGTCTTGAAACATATGATATTACATTATATACATACCTATATATATATACACGTAATAATACCTATACATACCTATAATTACCTATACTTACCGCATAGTGCATATGGCTATGGCTCAAAACCCTGGTACCCTGGCAAACGCTAAAGCAGGTGGTAGATGAATGTTTATCCCCCAAGAAATGGTACATGTCGGGTGAGACATGGGCGACGTTGGATGAAGCCGTTTGTTTTCAGCTTTGGTACAGGCCCCTCATGAAACATCTTGACCACTGTGTGTAATATGCGTATATGGAAATGATAAAGTGTGTAAACGCATGTGTATATATATATATATGTATATATATATGTATGTATATATATATATATGTGTATATATATATATATGTGTATGTATATATATATATATACGTGAGTGATCGTGAATGTAACTGTGAAACCACCAGTCATGCATGGATTTTTTATTGGTGACCAGTGGCTGCTTGTTTCAGGATCTTCAACTATATGACCATATATGACTATATGACACTATATTTTATTTCCACCCCAGACAGAGACATATCAACGATTGTTTGTCATTGTATAATGCCTTTCCGATTTTTTTAGGAGGTTGACAACACCAACCAGATTTGTACGACCTTGAATTTCTATGAATTTCTACCCATGATTGTTTCAAAATCTGAGTAAGCTATGACAAAACCTTGGTCAATGGATGATTGAACAAACCAGAAGATTTCCGCGGAATCTGTGTTTTCCTGTCAGAATTTGACCATTTGACCATGGAAGGTTTTCCCGTTTTCCATTTTGCAGTGGATTCCGCTGACCAAGCCACGGTTATACAATCATCATTATTGTCATGTCTACAGCCCCAAACATGGAACCCACATAGTTGTGGCTATATCCTTAAATGCGAAAAATCATCAAACCCTGACCGACCACACAAGATTGCGGTTCCATGTTAAATTCCCGGAGTGTGCCAGCATAAATCACCCTAAATAATAAGCCAGGGGTCCACCATTTCAATCCATTTCTATGGTCTGATCAAAACTGGCATCAAAATCATCATCTCAGGCTGTACCCTCTATACAAAAAACTATGGAAAATCACCATTTATAGTGGATTTTCCCATGAAAAATGGTGATTTTCCATAGTTTTTTGTATGTTTACCAGAGGGTAGATCCATGGCCTGATCTAACGATCTAACGACCAGGCCATTGGCCTCTCAAACATCACCAAGTGCGACGAACTTCGCAAGCCTGGCGCCAACGAGTGGCTTCCGGTGCCGGGTCCGCGCCACTGAGGCGCTTGGGGCTTGGTGGTTTTCGTCGTGGACAGTGGACGGTGTTTTTGGGGGAATGAACTTCTGTTGATTGGTGATGATATCATAGTAGTCTGATATACTTCATTAACTATGATATATGAAAATAATGGTAATTATATGATATAACACTGGAAATGATGATAATGATAATCATAACGAATAATAATGATTCTGATGACGATGATTTTCCCAAGAATTATAGAATTTCAAGTTGCCTCGTTTTAAGGTTAAAAAAAAATAGTGCACCAAGAAGTAGTATTGCCCTGTTGGAATGCTTTTTGTCAACTGACGGCAGAGGGGTGTTGGGCACAACCACTTGTGAAGCCTTTATTTCCATACGAGGGTTGTTTTGGTACATTTTGAGCACCTTCCACCTGCAGTTCATCCTTTCGTTGCCAATTTCTGGTTCATTTCCTTTTCTGTTTGTAATCAGAACATGCATGCGCTTAGCTAAACATAGTTAAACCATGTGAAATCAGTTTGGGGACACAGGCGTCCCAATGACTTGGTCAAGTTGGTCAAACATTGACCAACTTCGTCAAGTTGGTCAAAACTTGGTCAATTTGGTGACAAATTGATCAACTTAGTCATTTTTGACCAACCCAACCGACCTTTGACCAATTTGACCAAGTTGGTCAATTTTTTGACCAACTTGACCAACTTTTGACCAACTTGACCAACCTTTGACCAACTTGACCAAGTTGGTCAATTTTTCACCAACTTGACCAACTTTTGACCAAGTTTGTCATTTTTGACCAACTTGACCAACTTTTGACCAAGTTTGTCATTTTTGACCAACTTGACCAACTTGACCAAGTTGGTCATTTTTGGCCAACTTAACAAACTTTTGACCAAGCTGGTCATTTTTGACCAACTTGACCAACTTTTGACCAACTTTTGGCCAAGTTGGTCATTTTTGACCAACTTGACCAACTTTTGGCCAAGTTGACCAAGTTGGTCATTTTTGACCAACTTGACCAACTTTTGACCAAGTTTGTCATTTTTGACCAACTTGACCAACTTGACCAAGTTGGTCATTTTTGGCCAACTTGACAAACTTTTGACCAAACTGGTCATTTTTGACCAACTTGACCAACTTTTGGCCAACTTGATCAAGTTGGTCATTTTTGACCAACTTGGCCAAAAATTGGCCAAGTTGGCGATTTTTGACAAAATTGGTCAATTTTTGGCCAAGTTGGTGATTTTTGACCAACTTTGTCAACTTTTGACAAAGTTGGTCATTTTTGACCAATTTGACCAGCTTGACCAACTTTTGACCAAGTTGGTCATTTTTGACCAACTTGACCAAGTTGGTGATTTTTGACCAACTTTTGACCAACTTGACCAACTTTTGACAAATTTGGCCAATTTGGTCATTTTTCACCAACTTGACCAACTTTTGACCAAGTTTGTCATTTTTGACCAACTTGACCAACTTGACCAACTTTTGACCAACTTTTGACCAACTTTACCAACTTTACCAACTTTTGACCAACTTTTGACCAACCTGACCAACTTGACCAACCTGACCAACTTAAGGGCACAAGAAGTGTTTGCAGCCAAATTTAGACCATTCAGAAGTAGTTTTGCTGGTAAAATTTTCAAAACTTACCACGAAAAACACTTCTGAATGGTCTAAATTTGGCTGCAAACACTTCTTGTGCCCTTAAGTTGGTCAAGTTGGTCAAGTTGGTCAGGTTGGTCAAAAGTTGGTCAGGTTGGTCAAAAGTTGGTCAAAAGTTGGTAAAGTTGGTCAAAAGTTGGTAAAGTTGGTCAAAAGTTGGTAAAGTTGGTAAAGTTGGTCAAAAGTTGGTCAAGTTGGTCAAAAGTTGGTCAAGTTGGTCAAAAGTTGGTAAAGTTGGTAAAGTTGGTCAAAAGTTGGTCAAGTTGGTCAAAAGTTGGTAAAGTTGGTCAAAAGTTGGTAAAGTTGGTAAAAGTTGGTCAAAAATTGGTCAAAATGGTCAAAAAATGACCAACTTGGTCAAAAGTTGGTCAATCTGGTGAAATTGGTCAAGAATCACCAACTTGGTCAAAAAT
This sequence comes from Cladocopium goreaui, assembly GCA_947184155.2. NCBI lineage: Eukaryota > Dinophyceae > Suessiales > Symbiodiniaceae > Cladocopium > Cladocopium goreaui. The sequence continues at coordinate 130,769 of CAMXCT020000013.1, forward strand.
TGAACAAGTTGGTCAAAAATCACCAACTTGGCCAAAAGTTGGTCAAGTTGGTCAAAAAACACCAACTTGGCCAACCGTTGGTCAAGTTGGTCAAGTTGGTCAAAAATCACCAACTTGAACAGAAATTGACAAAATTTGTAAAAAATGACGAACTTGGCCAAAAATTGGTCAAGTTGGTCAAAAATGACCAAATTGGTCAAAAGTTGGTCAAGTTCGTGAAAAATCACCAACTTGGTCAAAAGTTTGCCAAGTTGGTCAAAAGTTGGTCAAGTTGGTCAAAAGTTGGTCAAGTTGGTCAAAATTTGGTCAAGTTGGTAAAAAATGACCAACTTGGTCAAGTTGGTCAAAAATGACCAATTTGATCAAGTTGGTCAAAAGTTGGTCAAGTTGATCAAAAATGACCAACTTGGTCAAAAGTCGTCAAGTTGCTCAAAATTTGACCAACTTGGTCAAATTGTTCATTAATTGGTCAAGTTCGTCACAAAATTGACCAACTTGGTCAAGTTGGTCAAAGGTTGGTCAAGTTGGTCAAAAGTTGGTCAAGTTGGTCAAAAATGACCAACTTGGTGAAGTAGAGTTGGTCAAGTTGGTCAGAAATTGACCAACTTGGTCATGCTAGTGAACAACTGGTCAAGTTGCTCAAAAGTTGGTCAGGTTGGTCAAAAGTTGGTTAAGTTCGGCAAAAATGTGAACCTTAACTGATCTTCACATGTGTGAAATCAAGCTGGACAATGTGACCAATCAAATCGTGGTTGAGATGAAAGCGGACCGCGGGTGACCCCTGCAAACACCCCCATTTTTGCAGTGCTCCTCTGCACAAGAAATATGTAAATGTTCATAGTCCCCAAGTTATGATGCCTAAAAATAGTGCAATCCAAAGTTTTTTATGTTTCAGGAATTAGCACCACAAGAAGTAGTTGAGACACTTTTCAAAGCGTTTTTTCATGTACCACCCAGCCGATTTTCAAAAGGTAGGCCCAAACACTTGTGGCCTCCTTAAAACATAGCCACTCGAAAGTCTACACCAAGAATTACGCATAATTATAGTCATATACCATAGACTCCCATAGGCTACTTCGAGGCTAGCTGCGGCTAGCTGGGATCCTGATCCTGGTTTTCTGAAGGGGACCATTCCTGGAAAAACAAACCAAGGGCTGTGCACAGCGCTGCTGTGTAGTTTTGGAGTGAACTATTCACCAAGTTAATGATATCACAGTGGTATTTTGATCTATTTTGGTGATTGCAATACCATGGAGATACTGATAAATCCATTTTGTTAGAGGGATTGAAACGTCAGTCGAGATCATACAGACATATACAGACACTATCTCTAAACAAACAATTTCATTTTAATACTTTATTACTATTATTATCATTATTATTATTATGGTTTGAATTATTGTTGATATTATTATTGTTTATATTATTATTACTATTATATAATTGTATTATTATTGTTACTATAATAGTATTAAACTATTATTATTATTATTGTTATTTCTTATGTTATTATTATTATTACTATTATTATGCATTCTGCATATCTGTATGTATATATATATATAACATATGTCAATATCACATAACCCATCATGTACATCATGTAAACACATCAAGTAATTTATGTTAATTATAACTGTAATAATCCACGAACTGGGTTTCTCCATTTCTCATTCCACGAGTCCGTTTTGCCATGGCGGATCCCATCTTGAATCACTAGTTTTCACTGAATCATTTTCAGACAAATCCATAGCTGCATGTTTAAACATGTGTGTAGTGCGCAATATATATATATATATATATACACTCTGCAATACTCCGAAGCATACTGAACCTTAGTATTGTATCCTTTGTCATGCATTCAATATTTGGCAAAAGGGACTGCATTTGAATCAATGTTATCTGTGAATTCGTCATTTTATACATATGCTATGCTGATCAAACATTTGACATGCTACAAATTTGTATGACACGATGGACATGATTGAATCTCTCCAGGATGGGTGCTCCGAGTTAGAAACTGGTTTATAAACCCATCCAACTGCATACCGAGTTACCCTTGTTCCAACCCAATTCATATCCCTGGGGCAACTACTCGATTTCTTCTCGAAAGTGCGTGCCACCGTGCCTGCACCCCGTGCAGGGTCATCACAGTGACCACCCGAACACAGGGAATTCCAGTTTTCCAAGACATCAAAGATGCTTTGATGCGCTTACGGAAGAGGTCCATGATATCCAGTGATATCCAGTGATTGGTTAGAAGTGCGGACTCGAAGTTCTGAGAGATTCTCATGCTGTTGATGTTCGGAAGTATCCAAGTATCATTCGATGTAATTAATTATGGTCAGAAAGAAACTCACATCCATGGATGGTCAGCTCCGAAACTCCCATGCTTTGATTATCTTCAATGTGATAGAATGGGCGAATATAACATCATCAATTGAGAATTTTGAGGTAGTAAGTATAGCTTCCAGGTAAGCTCATTTTTGATCATCGCAGTGCCATGGATGCCATGGATCTCTAAGCTATGCCGCGAACAAAACCCTCCCGGCGAACGTCGGGATAGACGGTGAAGCCATTAACTTTTGCAACGGCGCAAGTTGGGACTTGGAGCATCATCCCACGCGAATATGTGGTTACCCTCTGGTAAACTAACATAGCTATTGAACATGACCATTTATAGTGGATTTTCCCATTAAAAATGGTGATTTTCCATAGCTATGTTAAATTACCAGAGGGTAATAACCCTGGTGAAAGTAAGTCATTCGTGGCTCCCATTTTTAAATGGAATATCATCCCAGTTACGAATGGGACTTACTACGTGGGGTGATCCTCCAAAAGAGGTCTGTTTTTTGTTCAGGTTTTTTCTTCCCAAGGTTATGTCATTTTTAGTGGAAGTTTTAATCCATTTTCACCATGGCCAAAGTTTGATGCATGGCTACTTAGTGGTAAGCTCTTTTGAATTCTTATGATACACATGGTAAGTCCTCTTGACATTTCAGACAGACTTAGTTTGCTGTAAGTTATAAACCTTTAAACATCTTTAAACCGTAAAGAACCCCATGGCCACAATCTTTGGGCTTGTCCAAAAGGTGCCGGTACCCCAAAGCTTTATGATTCTTTACAGCCCTGAACTTCCCAGCAAATCATCGATGTTAAATGTTGAGACCGAGCCGGCGAGCCCCGACGTGGAAAGGCGTACATGATGGCGAGCAAATGATGGTAAATTTAATGGTATTTTATGGTATTTTACTGGGATTTAATGGGATTTTATGGTACTTTAATGGGATGTAGAATAACTATCCCAAAGTGACCAAACATTTTAGCTGGTGAAATACATTGGAAAGAGCTTTGGCAACCGTTGGGTTCATCATAGGACGACTGTTCCAGATAGGCGCCATGTTCGGATCAGGATCTGACGCACAGATTTCAGCTGCTCCCATTTGGTGAGCTGCCCCTATGTTTTGCTCGGCCCAGAAAATGCAGACATTGGTTGAACTGTTCAGGACCCGTTCCGCGGTTCCCCACTGCCCATTTGGTCAAGTGATGTCAAGTGTTTCGCTGCGTTGAGGGAAATCTACACGGAACCTTGCCAATTTGGGTTTAGAAGCCAATCAATAGGACTTTGCTGCAGAACTTCCTCACCAAGCTGATCCTTAAATCCAGATAGGTATGACATGGTATGACTATTTTGGGATTGTTTGGGACAATGAGTCCTACTGACTTAGTATACCCGTGTTCTTCGCGGGCTTTGCAAACACCCTTCCATATCATGGACATTTGATTGAACATTCTGAACTTGGCGCATTCTCTCGTTGTAAATGGTGTTAGTGTCCCGCCAAGATTGTTGATTGAGTTTGGGTCAAATGACATGTTTTGGGATGTTTTTGGGGTGTTCAGCCCTGAATGTTCCAGGAAACCCTCTACCCACGCCGCGGTGGGTGGGAAGGTCGAACAAGCATCAACAGTATGAGATAAGAAAGATGAGAAAAACATAGAAAAACTGTTGGTAATTGATGATGGCAAAGTTTTGGAGGTCTTGCAGTTTTTTCTCTCCTCCAGAATTTCAGCAGGGTTGTCCAGATATCTCAGGCACCCTCACATTTCCCATGTGTTGTTTTGGTGCTTACATATTGTGAAGATATAATGATGCCCACCAACCAAAATGCCACCCTTGGAGGGTTTGCCCGCAACAGCAACGGGCGACCCAAATTTGCTATCTTGATTTAAATGGGAAAGATATGGAAAGATCACTTTATAGACCATTGAATTTGGAGCTAACTTGTTTTCAGACCCCTTATCAGGCAGGACTCATCTGTGCTTCACCGCTATGACCAGTGTTTCATGCCAGGTGGATAAGCTTCAAATGACCGACTGCTTCCGCAATGGGGACTTTGTTCGTGCTCAGGCCCATTGCGAGTATGCTGAGATTGATCATTTTGCAGGAGGAGTCATTCATATATATATATATATAGATTATAGATATGGGATAATATATATATATATATGTATCATATAAATGTATAATATATATATATATATATTGGGGACGGTATGTAAGTTGATGGTGCTTAGCAATGCCCTCAGATGTTCACTTAGTTTAGATGGGTTTACTTCTGCCTTGATTGGGGCACACATCCCACTGGAAATCGAAACGCCATGGCATGGCCCAGTCTTCTTGGTTGATCCGAGTTTATTGATGTATCAATCCACTTTTATACCCATTATATAAACATAAATAAACATAAATCATGTCAAATTCCCAAGTTTGATGCTTGTTCAAGACCTAATTACCTGCATCTGGTAATATCTGGTATCCCCAAGTCTGTTGGTGAATATGCCCATTTCTATTGCTGCAATTTCTCTTCGAATCCCATGTTTGATGGTTGGTCATATCTTGATTGCCCTACTGTATGCGTTTGCCCAACGTTACCGTTCTTGGATGGATTTATGGGACAAACTGCAGCAAACCATGTTTTTGTTTTCATCAGAAGGTCGATCGTAAAGTCTCCCTTCATCATCCTTCATCCCCAATGCGAATGGAACTTCCGTAAAATTCGATTGATTTCTCCAATTGGTTTTCCATTCGAATGTGATATCTCCATGGAATTTAGGCATTTAACACCCAATTTAACCATCAAATCCCTGTCGCAAAGTTCCTCGGTTGCAAGGTCCTTGCACTGGGCGATCATCGCTCATATGCCGCCCCGGCGAGTCGGAGTTGTCTGGTGATAGCAACCTCCAAAATGATAACAAGGATTCACAAGGTAAAATCCTGCTAAAAAAAGTCAAATTACTTTTCTAGTTGTTTAGGGGTTAACCATGCCCCAAAATCTGATGCTGAATATGGTGAACCATGATTTTCTCAGTTGTTTGAGGGCAATTTAGACTTTCGAGCATTTTGAGTATGTTTGTTTTTTCAACTTTGGAGTGTTGTTGGTTTGGTTGATACACGGACTGGACTTTTATGATTTACAAGTTAATTAACTATTTACTGTATATCCCAAAAAGACGGCTTATTTTTCTCTTGCTTCCAATCTCAAGCAACACTGCCGTTTTGAGACAATGATAATTTTTGGAAGTTCGATGAACTCTTCCCTCAGGACCCTGACTCGCAAGCCTCTGCACAAGAATGGAACACTTATTCATCCGCTAAAACGAGCTCACATTATACAGGATAAAAAGGCAGTTTGGTTCAACCCAAGAATGCCCAAGAACATAGCCAACTCTCAGTGGATAAAAAATTACCTTCCAGAAGATGGACTGTAATGGCTGTAACCCACATAAAAAATCCTTGAGATAATTTATATGTCATTGACAGTCATAGATATACAACATATTAGTTTGTGTGGTCTCTGTAAAGCAGCAGCTGATTTCCTGCTCCCTGCTCCGTCAGGTCTTAACTACTGCTGTGGGAGATCACTTGGGAGTGCCAAAGCTGGCGATTTTGGACCGTGGACCGCGGTGGGGTTTATTGTGAAGCTGTTTGGGTCTTAAATGTTAATAACGTGGCAATAGGTTCGAAAGGTGAGGAAAGAGGCTACTTTTTTAAACTCAAAGTATCTTCTGAACACAATTGGTCAGATCACGACTATATATACAGATCAAATATCCAATCAATAGTCTAAGAGCAATAATCCCATTCCCCTAATATAAAAAAAAACACAAGAAACCATGGTTTAATACATGGATGGAATGATGTCCATGATTTTTTGGGGTTAATCTTGATTCGAGAGGCTAACAAGGTGGGGCCCCATAGTTAGCGAAGTTGGTCTTGAGGTAGGTTTAGTTACTATGGTTTATGACACTTGTAGATCTATTTATAGTTGATGAGGGGTTCTCAATTTGAAATTATAACTGGGGGCCCTGCATTGTAGATATTCTCCCGTTTATGAATCAGAAAACGTAGGGTACTGGTCAAGTGCTTGTGAAGCACAAAACTGGATGGTTAGATCCGGCAGTATCTGGATGACCAATGGAATGCTTCCTGGAATTTGAAAGGAAGATGTGCAGGAACAATTCTATTTGATGGTAAAATCAATGGTGTCTAGAAACAGTTTCTGAAAATCATTGAACAGGTTGCAAATCCGTCAACGCCTATACTGCCTATACTACTTATCTTGTTTGATCTTGTTTGTGGGTCAAAAGACTATGGAACCCATTGGGACCATTTGATTTGGGAGATGAACATCCATAATCCACTGTGTTTTGGTGCGAAAAAAACGCTACTGGCTACTGGTGTTGCCAGCATTTTCATCCATCTTTACGGAAATCGATGCCCCATCTGAAGTACCTTGGGATCTGGAACCCGTGAACGCACCCAGCAAGGCTCATTTCTGAATGGGGGTGGATCCCTATTTCACCTGTTGGGGATGAACATCCATAAATCCCAAGTATTTTGATGTTCACCAGGGTAAGGTTTGACCGTTTGACCGTTTGACCCATCAATCATGATGAAAGTATATCGGGTGATTCAAGCAGAATTGCGTAAAGTTACAGTACCTCCAATGAATCATACAACATATTCTGTTCCCCAGTTCATATTCAACACCCCCGAGTGGGAAGCATATAGTTTAGTGGTGAAATCACGCAATGGAGGTGATGGGATTTTCCATTCATATACATCATTATTCATTCTTATCCATCAATATCCATCAATATCCATATCAATATTATACTTGTTGGTGGTTTCAAACATGTTTTTATTTTCCATTATATATGGGACAATCCTTCCCATTGACTAATATGTTTCAACATGGTTATTGCACCACCAACCAGTATAAGCCATCAATATCCATCAATTGATACCTTCTCAATATCCATCAATATCCAGCCTGTGGCACAGATTTTTCTGCGTTCTCGCGGAAACGAAACCGAAACACCGCCGCAGCCTTAAGGTGATTTTGGCGCGCTCGGCTGCCGGCGCGCCACTGGCACCCATCAGTTGGCCCCGGGGCTGCAGCGGAGGGTGGGCCCATGGAAAATGGACAACAAAAATAGGGGATGTATCATGGTTCATATATATATATATATATATAGTTGATTTATCTTTGCCAAGTCGGTTAAGTAGGTTATAAGTTATAACCTCTGTCAAACTAACATAACTATGAACAATCACATTTTTTAATGGGAAAACTCACTATAAATGGGCAATTTTCAATAGCTATGTTTACCAGAGGGTATATGTAGGGTTTATAGTTCGAACTGATGAAAGTTATTTTTACCAACTCAGTCACTGGGGGTTTATCCAGAACGAGAAGTGGCTGCGAAAGTGACCGATTTATGGTTCCATTGTGGACAGATTAAGCAAGCAGTAAAAAGAATGGCGGTTTTGAACTCTGCTCAAGTGAGGCATTAATGGCATTAACATGAAATATCCATCAACATTAAGGTCAGCGTTGGGTACAACATGTGTACAACATAGTACAACTTAATCTGTTGTGAATTCGATTGAGATTCTACCAGGAAAAAGAAATGCTGGGCATCTAAGTTGTGGTATCTATATACAAGAATCGTGCGATATGAAGGTGGATCTTATATAATGTGAATATTACAATATTTTGATTGCGTCTATATTGATTATATGCATACGCATATATATATATATTATACATTGTTAATGTGTATACATGTAACACTATATATATATATATAGAGATAGTCTAATATAATACTAGACTATATAGAACATTATATATAGGTAACCCTATATATTACACTACACAAATATATAATTGTATATAGCACTATATATATAACACTATATATGTAACACACACACACACATATATATATATATACATAACCCTAAATATATGCATTCATATATAGATATACACGATTAAAGTTTAAACAATAGTGTGTATTATAATAATATATATGTATATATATATATAAATACACACACGTAACAAATTGCAGCCAACAATATGTCACATGGTTAATGTGGGAGCCACAATACCGTGAACCATCCCCACAAATTTTCCGACGGGTAAACTGTGGAGACCACATCACCATAGTGTATATGGACACTCTAGTTCCCATAAAGATTGGTAAAAAAGTACGTGTTTCAGCTTAAGCAAGCTTCGTAAGTTACCATGTTGAGCCAGACCATGTGCCTTACGACCACTTGGCGAACTGGAAGCTTTGCGAACTTGAAGCCATCGCCCATTTAGTTCGATGATTTATATACCCTTTATATAAATTATATACCAGAGGCTAATTAATAGGCCTTTATAATTATATATAATATGATATACATATGCCATTTATAGGACATACATTAATATACACGTGTATACTAATATACATACCAACGTATCCGAGCGCAACGCATGACCAAACCAACATCCTCACCTCACATGCCATGTTTATCGTTTATCTTGATGGATCCAGGGGATCCCAAGGGACATTTCCCCTACCAGAAATGGTGAACAATTTTGGACTTTCCTACAGAAATGGTTCTGTTTCATTACTTCCCTCTTCCTATTACAAAACCTCCAATAAAATAGTAAAAACTACCCCAGGTTGTTTGTTTTGGAAATTCAGATTGATCAATATGATTTTTACTTGATCCCCTTTAGAACAAGATTTCGAAAATCAAGATCCAATTTGAATTCTGAAGGTTCGACCCTTTGATAATGAACACTAGTTTAATTAAGATAATTAAGGTTTTTAATTCAATAATATAGGGGAAAGCTTGGAAATATATTTTGTTGTAGTATTTTTATGATTTTTCATTAGATTTCAAGAAGGAATTTGATCGATTTTGTTTAAACTAATGTTTTTGATTTAATATTAGGGGAAAGCGTCGATATCCAATGTTTGGCAATGATTTGATTAGATTTTAGAAAGGAATTGATCGATTTTGTTTTTTTTGATTTAGGTTTTGGATTTAATATTAGGGGCAAATCCGGGCGAAGGCCGAGAGCAAGGCCATTCCAATCATATTCGAATAGGTCGACAGGGTTTTAGGCAACGTATATCCACGTATCATAAGATAAAATGTTGGGGTTGCATTGGAACAGCCAAATTTCACTCTAGTTTGCCGCATGAAGCCATACAAATAGGATAATGCGATAAGCCATCTACCAGCCTACCAGCTGGTGCACGATTTCTTCCATCCACAGCATGGTGGGTTTTCCCAATGACAATCCCATGTAACCACCATAGAATCATCACAAATCTGCTGAAAATGTTGTTTTCCATTTCATCCCTTAAAATGCTCCACAGAAGGTATGACTGGATCCAGCAAATAATAGGCATGGTCCACATGGTGAACGATCAGTCTGATCAGCATCCAAGGCAGTTCATGAAGTGCCCCATCACGGGGAAAAAGGAGTCCAGTATGATTATGTGGGTGTCTGAAAATGGAGGTACCCCAATAAATCCCCAATAGATAGCTGGATGTTTTACGATTTACAATGGAAGTCCCAAAAAATAGAACGATGTGTGTGCACCCCGATTTTACGAAACCCCCATTTGGGTGTGCATGCAAATATTGAAAATGCAGAAAAATGATTCAACCATGGTGGTTTAAATCGATTTATATAATATAATATGATTGAATGGGGGTATAATGGATACATTATGCCCGCTCGGGTATGGGGATAACCCGAAAATGATCATGTTTTTGGTAAAGCTGACCGTGAATTAATCAAATCATTTTTTTTTTGTGGTATTTGGCTGATAGAGGGTTGATCAAAATATATGTTCAGAAAATTGGGTTGTGACCAAACCAAACTTTTGAGAACCTGGTTTTTTTCGGGACCAACTTGATCACGTAAATCAGTTGCAGGGACAAAACATGGCCGACACTGGCCAATGATGGGCAGTTCTGGGAGAATACCGCAGAAATTTGAGAGTCTTTTTGATGGGCGTAAATGATGGGCACAAAGTGGGTAAATTATATGGGTATGGGTCAATACCTAGAGATACATTTTTAGTGGGATGAACATCCATTTACCAGCTATTTTGGGGTTCACTAGGTACCAGGGTTTTGACCCATCCCCATATAGAATTGTGTTTCTATATTCAGCCCATTTCAAATCCCTTGTGCTTGGGTTGTTGGGAGTAACTCTGTAAAGAGGTCTTGATATTGGCATGAAGTATCCAAGGATGATGGCTCTTCAAGGCTGGTTGGTGATATTTGTTCCCTGGAAAAACCATTGGCAGGCAATGGGGTGCATGTGTTTTGCAGTGCCTCTCCATCGAGAGTAGTTGAATTCTCCCAGAGATCTTGCATTTGTTGAGATCCCTCATCAGAATCTATCATTAGACGGGGTACTTCAGCAATGGCCAAACTGATGTTTGTGTTAGCCACGCCTTCGGGATACATCAGCGATGGTGAAATCACGATTTTGGTCAGCTATCCCATGGCTATGTATTTGATTACCCCGTTTTTGTGCCATTGCTGTTGCTGAATGCCCCCATTCAAATTCATCATTTGCGTCTCTTGGAATTCTCCCATTCTCCTCTTCGTCATCGCCAGTGCTACTCTTAATATGCCCATTCTGAGTAGATGACGTGACAATTAGTCCTCAAATTCGGATTTGGAAAATGAATACTAAACAGAAAAAGGCAACACATCTTGACAGTCCTTTTTTGTCCTTTTTTTGGGTTCCCTGGATCTAACAGGTCACCCAAAATCCTTGTAGTTGCTTGCCATCCATGGACAAAAAAACCGTTTAACCAGCAAAGGATGACTTGTTTATGGACTAGCAAAGATTGACCTGTTTCAGACACTTTCATTTTTAAGCAGGACCTACTGTCCGTTGTCCAACACGGCCAGCAGGAGAAGAGGAAGGTGGCCAAGCCCATGTAAGTGCAGGCCTTCTGACTCTTCGTCTCACATTGTCGTAGAAAAAGGGCACCCCAAAAAGAGAATGCGCCAGTCACCAGGGTTTTTTGGTCGGTAGGTTGCTGAGTGAGTTTTGGTGAATGATAAACGGTTTCATTGTTAGTCACAGAAAAAACAACACCTATTTATCGAAGACTCTATTTTGAAATATAGAAATCTAAGATTATCAGTAGATATGACAAATGCATACTCATGTATTATCACTGATGGCTCAATGGGAGTCGTGTGTTGAAGCCTTGAGGCGGCGAGTGAATGAAAGCGTCCAATTACTCCGTTGAGAAGACATGTTGGCATGTGTCAAAGTCACCCATGTTTTTTCGGAGAGAGAGAGAGAGAGGGAGGTTTATAAGTTAGTGGCAGCTATCCCCAATAATTATAGCCTATAGGTATTGATATTCACCATCTTTAATAGGTAAATGATCCTGTTAATGGGCAATTTTCCGTAGCCATGTTAAATTGCTCCGCCGCAGCTTTTTGTTCTTTTAGCACAAGGCAGCACTCGGAATGGGCCAAGATGCCCGAAGGGGCCGTCTCCAAGCCACGCAACTGGCGTAGAGACCTTATCCCAGAATTGATTTCAAGGAAAGTTTTTCAGAGCAGCCCCATGTTTCATGTGAAACAAACACTAGCTTCCTCTAGATTTTTCGCTTCATTGATCAATATCAATCCATTGACTTAGCATATCGTAGGCTCCAATTTGATCCGCCAACCAACCGCAAGACGCTAACCTGGCATCAGCACTACACAGGTTATGCAACATGTGACTCAGTCAACTGCCATAGTCATACAGGATTGGCATCCCACTTACCCATAACTTACCCATGCACCCAACACCAGCAATAAAAACTGTAGTGTTTAAGATATGTTCAAGCACATGGTACCACAGATACTTCTTTACAGTATATGTTACCAGTAGATGGTGGGGCACAGCCGCCATGGCACAGGCCTGGGAGGGAGCCTGGCGGGCAGGGCAGGGCAGGGCAAGGCAGGGCAGGGCAGGGCAGGGCACAGCATAGCCAGGGGTTGATTGCGCAGACGCTGAAGAAGCTGTCGGAAGAGGAGCTGATTGCGTTTCCGCAACCTGCGTTTTCATGTTCTGTTGTGTTTGTGTTCTTAGATTAATACCGATTAATACATCACTTAACATAAATGAACAGTAATTAACATCGCTTTGAGTTTTTTTTTGAAATTACTTTTGAGGTGTGGTTCATTTAGTTGGTTCTCACTTTTTCTGAATGATGCTAGCTAACATGTTTCGTTCGGAAGCTCCATGGCTGCCGATCCTGAAGAGTACGTGTAGTAACTTAACACAGGATGAGTGACAAATTAGGATGATATAGATATCATATATCAATTGAATGGTGGTTTCAAATGTGTGATACGGTGATACATTTGCAGCCCAGATCATCATCCTGAGTATGACTTACACAATTTCAGGAAAAACTGCACATATTCTTGTTGGTCAAATAGTTGACACAGTGGCTTGGTTTGTGATTCTTTTTGGCCATAAATGGGCATTAAGTAATACTACCCAGCTATTTTTTGGCATGGCGACTCGCTGGGTCTTTCTCCTGCGATTCGAACAGCGCAGGACGATCATCGCCATGTTCAAGCAGCAGAGCCAAGACCCAAGACCCGACGAGAAATTGGACCAGAAATGCCTGATTTTCACCCATTCTTACATGAGAATAATGTTGAACATAGCTTGCAAAAAGGGATGGAACATTGGTGATCTGACATATGGGGATATGGTAGGCTTTACTGTAACCATCTGTAACCCGTCCCCATCTCAGTCAATTCGGCCTCGAAAGGGGAAACACACACTCAGAAAACACATACTTAGAACCTCGCTTGACTGGGGGAGTTTCATCAATACACCAGCCGGAAATCTTAAGCGAAAGTCACCATAAAACATCCATGTATGGATGAGTTTTCCATTATCCATGAGACATGACATGCGTGTTTTTTGTTGCCAACCAGCCTTCTTTGATTACCAGAGGATTTCGCACGATCTTGATGTTTTATCCCTTCTTCGTGCGTAAGTCCACCAGAGTTGATGTGAATCCCATGATATTCCCGTTAAGTCACATGTTTTCATGGCTGAATAACCATTTGTGCTTGGCAAGTTGCAGCAACTGCAAGCCCCGGCCCTTAGCCTTGCTAGGTGGGACCCCCGTTCAGTGGAGCTGAATACGGCCTTGAAAACGAGGATGTTGGCAGACTAACGGGTGGTTTATACTAAACAATGACGTTTTATGGGAATGTCATTGATATACATAATATATATATATATAATATACATAATGTATACATATTGGATTTATATTTATGATATATATATATATTATATTGTTAGGGGATAAGCCCTTCATATTGGGTCTCCAAAATTGATACATCCAATCCATTTCCACCAGGGCTCTGCCGATGGCGTGACAGTTCCAAACCTCATTTCCAAACTAGGTTTTAATGATCCTCCAAGCAGGTTGTACTTGGGCATTGGATAGTAAGTGGGACAGCCTGCTTTATTTTCCATTGGTCACAGCTGCGCACTGTAGAAATCAAAGCTGACCTTGGACTTTGCATTGATACAGTGGACCAAGATTGTCTATTGCCATTATGTCGACCCTGAGAAGCAAAATCATGTCCGTTTCTGATGGTGTTTTAATAAAGATATGGCAATGCCAATAACAGAATGAGGTTGGAAGATTGAACAACTTCTCAGATTGACAATTTGCACTTGGATGTGCGTTCCAGTTGGACCAGTGATTCATTTTCTCTCTTCTTTTCACTCAGTTGTCAAGGGAATGTTTACGCCCAGTTCCATGGCTCAAAATGATCTACCAACGGGTCTAACACCATCTTGGTGGCGTTGCGAGATGTTGCGAGCATATCCCCCCACCCAAAGCGGTATTAAAAAAAAAGTTATCTGCCGCACATACTTGGGTGTAATGACTATATGTAAAATACCCCGACATATCATGTGTATCTATGTATTTATGTGTGTATATATATATATATGATATAATATATATATATATATGCATATATGATGTATCGCATATCCCAAATTACAATATGGTTGTCTGAAAATAGGCCAGCCCCAAATCCATTGGTTAATCACCACATGGTTTCACATTGAGGATTTCCCCCCATTTGGTACCACACTCAAATTGGAAACAGCTCCTTACATAGCACATTTTCATACATTTCCCCATGATGTTTGGTTAAACCCCCATCGTTTGTCGACTAACTCCTATATATCATATTCCTGTCAACCACTATGCCTGCGAGGTGGGGCCTCTTTTGTTTTAAGTTTATAAACCGCATTCACCATAGTTATATCTACCATAAATTCAAAAATGAACAGCTAGTGAATTGAAACATAAGTCAAACTATTACACTATAAACCACCATTGTTCTAGCTTAAATCACCATTTTAGCCGGTCAAATCACCATTTTTAGGTGGTTAAATCACCAATTTTAGCTGTTGAAATCACCATTTCTCCTTGGGACCCACCGGGTCCCACCGGTCCTTCAGGGATCCCCCCAGGATTCCTGACTCAGTGGAGCAGCGCTGTCGTCAAGCGAGAATACGAGGGAATTGCGGTACCTCGGCGCAGGGCGGGAGTCCACATCACTGGTGACCGAAAAAGTGGTTTCGATGATGACATCTAGCCTTGCTTGAGATGTGTGATACACATGTGTATATATATATATTATTCACTATTATATATTAATATAATATGTATACACGTATGTATATATATATATATTATTATGCGTATATATATATATATATACATATATATATACATATATATAAGTATATATTAATATAGGTATACAGTATATATATATATATGTTTATATCCAATAGTTTGTTTGATTGTTAAAAGCTTCTAGCCCTACGGTTTTAGTGTGATTTAGAGATTTATGTAAATATACATAATATGAATACATGAGACTACATGTAGAATCTTCTGCGGGGCGGTGGTTAAACCGGTTTTGTTTGTTCAGTGTTTGCCGGTGGTTTCCGTCCTTGACGTTTTTGGCCTTGGGAGAAACAAACTATCAACATTTGGGAGATCACCGGGTAACATTTTTTTTTGGACCCGGTCATGGTTCTTTTGGCGAATTGCATCAGATCCAATAAAGATCTATAAAGATCCCAATGATCAGTAGCACTTGTCCGTTTCTTCCCACGGGTAAGAAACCCTGCCTTGCCTTAGGTCTCTTTGCGCAAACTCATCACGTCCGCATCCTCGGCGTGTTGGGAGATGTTGGGAATGCCAATTTTGTGGAGCAATAAACTCTTGAAGAATCATCATGGTTCCCATCTGTTTACCGTTTATCAGGTTAAACAGCACTTTCTGGTAGCGAAACAGGGATGAATCTTCGAGGAAGTCGCAGGAACATGCAGGAACCATATATGACTGCGATCATTTGTCATTCGCTCAAATCATTCAGGCCCTAAATTGGATGGCCGAGTGCAAATTTTGTTCAAGTGTTTGGATCTGTACTCGTACCTCGTTTGTCCCCCATTTTGTGGGACCTTGGAACAGCATTGACATGTCTTGCTAAAGATTCCCAGAGGGTGCCAAGCAGATCCAAGATTTAACGGTCTGTTTGTTTGCTTACAGTAAGTGATACTTGAATCAGAGGATGGTTTTTAAGAGCCGAGTTTGTTTGCTTATCGAGAACTGCCTATCATATGTGGCTTACTGTAGCGATCTTTTTTTGAGTCGACACATTGTATCACAATCGTTTGCAAAGTTATGGTCTAGGATTGCCATTCCACTCTGCAATTTCAGAATTCCATCAGTTGGTGAATCATTCCCCAATGCTCTATGTATGGATTGTTTACCAATATGTTTCCCCAACATGGCCCAAATGTAGGTAATTAAATATTTCAGCAGCATGAAGCATAGGGGACATTCGTTCTGAAACTCTGACTCTGGTCCAATATGAATCCAGGATTTGTAGACCCCTATCTGAGGTACCAATTTACATGTTCACGTCTTCGTTGGCAAAATCCCTCGTGAATCTGTCAAATCTGTCCATGATTTCCCATAGATATCCTCAATAGATCCCAACAAGAATCCCGATCCAATTTCCAATCAATCCGTACTTCATTTAATCCAGGATTATGGTGGATATCCATTATACATATATATATATATATTATCCATTGTTTGTATCCACATTTTTTTACACAATAAACCCTGAACCCCATGATTGTATCATATTTCCTCCCGCAAAAGATCCCGATGAATCACAGTTAGGTCATTTATTCCAATCATATCCAATTAATTATTATAAACCGTGAAATACAATATTAAATCCACCATCGTTGTTGATTAAACCCTAATGTTTGGATATAGATTTGAATCCGAATCTATATGTTCATCCAATTGTGTCAAATTCTTTGAGGCTTATCTTGAAAAAAATAGTCATCTATCAATGCATATTTTCCAGTTCGCTATGTCAGCTTACCAGAGGGTACCCTCTGGTAAACTAACATAGCTATGGAAAATGGCCCATTTATAGATGGTTTACCTGTTAAAAATCCTGATTTTCTATAGCTATGTTAAATTACCAGAGGGTAACATCTTATTAATCACCATTAACGCCATTATTCTCCATTTCCCCAGAGGCCTGGGCTAGTGCAGATGAGCTGCTACACATCTGGGATTACCACAAGGAGAATCCAAAGGTGCCAGTCCGACGTGGGCAACGTTGCTACATCTGAAAAAGAGTGGAACGATCCATAAAATGAGAAATGAAGCTTGGGGAACAATCCATAAAAGAACAAATGAAACTTGGGGAAGAATCCATCAAAAATGACATGAACTTGGGGGAAGAATCGATAAAATGACATGAAAGTGGAGGAAGAATCGATAAAATGACATGAACTTGGGGGAAGAATCGATAAAATGACATGAAAGTGGGGGAAGAATCGATAAAATGACATGAACTTGGGGGAAGAATCGATAAAATGACATGAAAGTGGGGGAAGAATCGATAAAATGACATGAACGTGGGGGAAGAATCGATAAAATGACATGAAAGTGGGGGAAGAATCGATAAAATGACATGAACTTGGGGGAAGAATCGATAAAATGACATGAAAGTGGGGGAAGAATCGATAAAATGACATGAACTTGGGGGAAGAATCGATAAAATGACATGAAAGTGGGGGAAGAATCGATAAAATGACATGAACTTGGGGGAAGAATCGATAAAATGACATGAAAGTGGGGGAAGAATCGATAAAATGACATGAACTTGGAGGAAGAATCGATAAAATGACATGAAAGTGGGGGAAGAATCGATAAAATGACATGAACTTGGGGGAAGAATCGATAAAATGACATGAAAGTGGGGGAAGAATCGATAAAATGACATGAACTTGGGGGAAGAATCGATAAAATGACATGAAAGTGGGGGAAGAATCGATAAAATGACATGAACTTGGGGGAAGAATCGATAAAATGACATGAAAGTGGGGGAAGCCAATAAACGTTTCACATTTTTGGGGCCTTACCTTGTGGGTAAACAGACCCCACGTTGAGCTTCGATGCTCCTCCGGTGGACTCCACTGTCATAGAAAGTATAGATGTCAATCCTAAGATTTCTCTAAGATTGAATGTAATTGATTAACCTACCACTCAGGATACCTAAAGATGTGAATCCGAAGCTTAGGCTATTTCACATAGACCAAGTCTAAGTAACTTGCCTGTGGTGTTTGTGGCTTTATTTCAGTGATCTAGAAGATTACCATCCGGTACTCAAACATGGCTGGAAATCCTCTATAAATCAAGGTTTTCATGGGAAAATCAAATGGTGGATTTTCCATTGCTACCCTCCGTAAACCAACATAGCTATGGGAATTTGCCCATTTATAGATGATTTACAAAACAAAGATCATTTCCAGTTCGCCATGTAAACGTTTACCAGAGGCTATACGTTACCGGATGGTTTCTCTGGGATACCCTCTGGTAATTTAACATAACTATGGAAAATCACCATTTTTAACAGGTAAACCATCTATAAATGGCTGATTAACTATGGAAAATCACCATTTTTAATGGGAAAACTCACTATTTCTATGGCCATGTTCAATAGCTATTTTGACATAACCAGAGGGTAAATATAGCTAAACCATCATAAATCAATATACATCATCTAGTTCTATGGTTCATTATCCATAGCTATCCATAAAACAACCATAGCTATGTTAGTCATTACCGGAGGGTAACTGCAGGACATCGCCGCGCCACCACCGAGGTTTTGGTGCTGCCGGCCGATTCGGCCATCGTCTCGGTGGCGCTCTGTCCCCCACGTCTTGGGGTCTTCGATCAGCAGGCGCGGAGCTGGAGGACAGAAAGGAATCAGGATGGGGATTGGCAAATTGGGGATTCGAGTTTTTATGATCCCTTAAATGACTTATATGTACTTATATATACTTATATATATATATATGCTTATATCATATCATGATTAAGTTAACTGATGAATCATTAATTGATATAACATTGATTAATTGATATAAAATTGATTAATTGATATCATTTTTAAGTGATATCCATTCACTCCTTAAGTTATGATTGAGTTTTCTTATCATTCATGATCCATGATAAATCATGGTCACTCCAAGTTAATGATTGAGTTTTCTTATCATTCATGATCCATTTATATCATTTATCATGGTTTCAATGGGGAATTTTCACTTCAATGGGATGATCCAGAGATTTTTTTTGGTGACAAAAATATAGATCCCAACAGGTGGGCGTCTGGAAGTCGACACGGATAGCCCGAAGGTATTTGATGACGAAATTCATCCATTTTCCCATGATTTTCCCATGATTTTCCCATGATTTTCCCCATTCAAACGTGGAAAATCACGTGGAAGATCCCTGTTTTGGAAGAAAACCCATGTGTTGAAACGCGCTGCTCGCTGCACTACCTTCAGGTGCAGTGGCTTCTGGTGATTTGCACACGGCTCACAGTTCCGAGACCAGGTAGTGAGTCACGATCCAAAGAGGGTGTATAGGATGTATAGGGGGTTTCTTAAAATGGGGGATCCCCAAGTCACCATGGGTTTCAATACTGAAAATGGTCTAAGTTGGATGACTTGGGGGGTACCCCCACGACTTGGGAAACCAGTGGCCTTAGGAGTGCCCTGTATTCAGAAAAAACCCAGATCACCGGATGTCTGGGGTGGGTAGCTATGGTAGCATTTTTAGGGGGATGATCATCCGTAATTACGAGCAATTTTGATGTGAACAGGGTTTTTGACGCAGTTTTGACGCACATGCAAGAATCAAGAGACATTTACTCTACACAACCAGCATGAATGTGCAGAAATGGAGCATATTCTACGTCAATCAACCATGGCTTTCATAGAATTTCAAAGATGATTTTCCCGTTGAAAAATCCACTGATAGGGGATTCCCGGTTTCCCAATTGCCTAAAACATATTTTTTCATGGGGAACTCCTTCAAAAGCACTGGATTTTTAAGCTGCATTCACAGGGACAAAGCCTAGGAACTGTCGCTGGTACCAAACCTTGATGCTAACATGACCTTAGGAATTACATAATCTATGGATGGATATGGATGGTAAAAATGGAGACAATAGTAGAAATATATAATAACATATAAAAACTATACATCTAAGATTCATTTCCATCCATGTGAATCCATTGAAAAAGATGTCTTTTCTTTGCCTTGCTGTACATAGACATAGAACGTCTCCAGGAATTTACACATGATGTTTATTTCAGATCTCTAATTTCATGTACAGCCAAGTAGATCACAAAATATAACAAAGAGATTGTCACAGAATCATCTAAACCAAGGTCAGTCTGGTTGGACTTCACTATGAGCCCTCCACTGGACTCGCAAGGCGGCTTCCAACAATACCGCAAACCGTTGGAGAATCTCCTATTTAGTAGGATTGTTTTCCCATTGAAACCGCCATTTGTGGTGGATTTTCAAGTGCAATGTTTTATTTATAGTTAAGATATGTTAAGATTTTATTTTGCAATTTACAGTAACAGTAAACCTCCATATTTAAAAGCCTACTGGGACCCGGGGCTCCATCTGTTCCTCCAGAGGACCCGATCTTTCGGTCGATAGTTGCTATTTTTTTCGTCGCTGTGAATGGCCTGGTAGAGTTTGATGGAAGAAATTGAAGGGAAACCCCGAGATTTAAGGGTTAACACTTAAAGCTGTGAAAACTATATACCTTTCTTAAACTTAGCTATATGGACAATGGCTCATAGATGATTTACCTAGGTTTACTCATGGTGATTTTCCATAGGTGTGTTACTTTTTCTGGTATTTTATGATGTTCGCCACTGATCCATGATGAAACCATTTTCTGATTCAATGGATAGATACTGGTTGGTGGTTTGGAACATGATTTTTTTTTCCATCTATTGGGAATGTCATCATCCCAACTGACGAAGTCCATCATTTTTCAGAGGGTTTTTTTGCTCAACCACCAACCAGAAAAGTGACAAACATTAACCAACATTAACCAACAATTACCAACACTTAACCAACACTTAACCACCAACCAGGAGAGTTTTCCTTTTCTGGGGGTTTCCCCAAGAAATTCATCGACCGCCGCAGGCCTACCGATCGATCCCTCAACTCCCAAAAGCCCGAGACGACCTTGGTGACCACAGCAGGCCAGATCCGGACGGGGACCAGGTGGGCCACGTCTCGCAACAATGGGCATATCACCAAGAACATATGGGCAATCTCGAAAAAACATGGAAATATATGGATATTTATCCGGGAATATTATTAATATTATTCGAAATATCCCTGAACTTCCAAAGTATTAAGTGAAACTTGCACGTTCATAGAAAGCGCATGCTTTGCTGAAAGTACCCTTTTCACTTGACCCCTGAAAAATGATATAGAATGATATAGAATGGATATAGATATATATATATATATATATGTATGTACCCCAGTAGAACCCCTAAGATATCCACCAACCACACCAGCATCAGCACAGACATCCCTGAAGCAAGAACCTTTATACATATACCATGGAGAAACTAGAAGGGTGAAAAACAAAATATCATAAGATATCATAAGAATTTCATAGGTGACCTTGCGCCCTGACTGCCCTGACTCATCAGAACCGACTTTAGCTTTGGCCCTTCTCGTGCCCCAGCTTTCGTGCTTTCCGGAGAGACTGTGTTGGCTATGAACCGCTGGCACTGAAACAAGGTGAAATCACGGCTTTCGAAAACGCCCTGAAATCACGCTTGATTTTTTTTTAAAAAAAATCGAGTTTGAGTGTGAAGTGAAAATCACACTTTCCACGACACACTTGCACATTTAAATTGCACATGAATTCTGAATTGAAACACTGTGGTCTTTCCCAACCCTAGTCTAAAAAGTACAGGGAAAGAAGGGGTATACCTACCTACCGTTGGCATTCTCTTTTTTAATATGTGCCTTGAGAGGTTCCAGGTTTGCCCTATATGCACCGACGCACAAAATTGCGCGCTATACATTTGTTCATTTGTGTAAGTAGGATCTTGAGCCTTCATCAATCCTGCCATGCCCTCATAAATGACAGCTTCCCATACTGCCCATTTCGGTCCATATGTGAGCAAGAACCAGTTAACCTTGCACGCGGAAGTTCTGGGTTTTTCATGTTTTTTCGACATATAGACCATTTAACCGACATTAACCGTGACGCTTGAACCGTGTTAGCTGATGTTAACCATTCATAATGGGATCAGACTAAGTGGGATGATCATCCAAGACTTTTTTGACGAAGCTCGTCGTGCAGGCGTTGCGACTTCACTCTTTCATCCAAGACCAGGTGCAACAGCCGACGCGGGAGCGACAGGTGAAGAATGAATGTGGTTGATGAGTTCCAAATTCAGGAAAGGACCCCCTACTTTGCTAAATTGGTTTAATTTTACAATATTATACATATTTAATGATATTTATAAGTCCACATAAGTGGGTCATATGGTGGATATAGCTACAATAGCTGGGCAACCAACTTACTTGGATGTAGCTTCCCCAACTCCATGTCTAAAGCATCGCAGCATCTCGGCGCCAACCGATACTTTGGCCCCTTTCCCCCCTGCACTGCAATTACCCTCTGGTAATGACTAACATAGCTATTGAAAATGGCCATAGAAATAGTGGATTTTCCCAGCTATAAAATGGTGATTGTCCATAGCTATGTTAGTTTACCAGAGGGTACATCCCCAACGACAAGCTCATTTTTCATTCCCAATGAACAACATTTTTTTTCATTGGCATTGAAACCATATTACCTGACTATAAAATCTATTGGTTTGGTTTGTTTGAACATACCTCCAACATCCAGGATGGGGCCCAGTTATGTTTGTTGCTTTATAAACCCCATCCTGCACAGGCACCGACGAAGCGGATGGCCTGACACTGCTGCAACTGGAAGGCTATAGCGTTTGGGTCCTCAGACCGGATGCACCACGGAGTGTCAATGGACTTCACATATTATATATATACATATACATATACATATATATATATACATACATGTATATACATATATATATATATATACATACATATGTATATATATATACATACATATGTATATATATATATACATACATATATTGTATTTATATATAGTATTTATATACTTTAGTACTTCAATCTTTTACCGGATATAGAACCGATGAAATTAAGTGACCAAAATAGTGACCTTACGTCGCAGCGTCAACGGACATGGCTTTAACAACTGCCTTGTTTGCCCATCAGAAATGGCTATTCCACAATCAAGACCTTCGGAAATCTCGGGCCAATGCTGTGTGAATGGTTTTGTATTAGAACTGTTAATAGTTTGTTTATATTATGGTATGTACCAGCTTCCCATATATCATATATATATATAACTGTATATATATATATTTATATTAGGTGCATGTATATACATATGACATATGACTATATATATATATATTTATAAACATGCATAGTTATAGTACCATCTATTTCATGTCCCAATCGTTGGGTATTTTGATGGCAGTACCCAGGCGCGTTGCGAGGGTGCGCTCTTTCATCTCATCCGACGCTTTGACTCCGATGGTGGGCTGCGAGAGGTTTTTGTCCAAAAGTCTCAAGGTAAACCTTGGCTGATCATGTCCGTAGACCCAGTTCAAATATCACAAAACTGTGATGTGTGACTCAGATACACCCTGAAAGATTGGGGGGTTCTTGTTCTGGTTACCACATTAGGATAGAAGTTGAACCACAGGAACTTGATTTTGATTTGTGAATAGTGTAGATGATGTATGCTATATCCAACTCACAATCACTCAATATCAACTTTTGTAATTGTAAACCATACTATCTAAGGTCTGCCGTGAAAAGATCATCTTTGTTCAGGTTTCAGGGTTCTGTTTCATGACTTCATCGACTGATTTTGGTGATCTCCGTGACGTCTTTTTTTGGCATGGGTGATGCAACCCCCGAGCATCATATAACCATGGAAGCAGAGTCTGTTTTCATGACATATATGGTTATAACATGTTATAACCATAGAATATAATCATGGAACCATGGTTCTGGTGAGTTTGAAAACGCCACTGACTGCTTCGTTTTTGTTTGAATTTCCATGACATTTCACCATATGGGTTTCTTTGAAAATGGGGTACCCCTAAATCCATTGGTTACTCCATTAATTTGAGAACCCCAATAATAAACCACCCCCAAAATCACTATAAATGGGTGGTCACAATCATCCCCAAATGGTAGGTGTATGGCATTGACTTTCCCACAAGATCAAATCCTACTGACATCTTCGCAAAGACCTTTTCTATTTGTTTAGGGGCTACCATACCCCCTATTCATATCCCATTGGTAAATCATCATTGTCCCATCCATTATATATATATATATATTAAATTATATACCTCCATGAAATCACCATTCTCCCCATGAGGACACACCTCGGACGGGCACATCCTGCTGGCCTCGGGAGCACCACAGGCTCTGCGCTTGGCCTTTTTTTTTTAACTCACCATATGTTTTGGTAAATCGATGGTTGATCCCATTATTTATAGGGTTTCATCCAAATCATTCGAGGTGACCATACTTTAGTTGCGAAGTCCTGCACCAATTGATGGTAAACATCCCAATGATGGATGTGTTTCAACCATCCTTTTGGTGCAGGATTTCGCAACCATCCACAGTATGATTTGGCAAGTTTGGGGATGGTGCGATTGCTTTACTAACTAGCATGATGGTTATTACCCTCTGGTAAACTAACATAGCTGTGCAAAATCACAATTTTTAATCGGAAAATCAACTATAAATGGCCATTTTCAATAGCTATGTTAAATTACCAGAGGGTAGATGATTATTGGATGATTATCAGGATACTATAATGGATATTAATGGATGATTATTGGGATATTGATGGATGGGTTCTGAAAATGGGGGGTACTGTACCCCATTAGCTGGATGGTTTACAATGGAAAATCCCACATGTATGGAATAGTTTCCAACATTGAGCTCAAAAAATGGCTAAATGTATATAGGTAAATAATGCGGTAAATAATGGTACATATACCATAGGAGTAGGAGCATATGGGATATGAAATACTCACCAATTGCTAGGGGGTAACCATTATAGTAGGGGTATCCATTATCACTATTTCCATCATTAGTGAACATTGACCACCATATGAAATAATGTTAGTGAAGACATAGGATCCACCATCCCCAAAGTTACCATTTTTACGGGTAGCATAAGGAATCAAACTATGGGTGATTTATTAGTGCATTACCAACATTAGGCCACTTACATTGAATTAATGGTGGTTAGGATTGGGGTAACTATCCTAAAATAGCCAAACGATTCAGGTCAGTGAATTATTGTCATGTATATGGAATATCGCGAGTTAGATGCTAATGGGTTGTTTCATCTTATTTCTATGGATTATGTATAGCAGCTGTATATAAGTTCACCACCTGCTATCGATGCACATCCGAGTGTGTTGAAGCCCTTAAATCATTCACACGAACCTTTTGCATTTTACCCTGGTGATTTTGGTGACCTAATGTTTAAGTGGGCCTGTCTCAAAATAACTCAATTGAATTTCAATTGATATGTTGATGTGAAAATATCAATCATATCAATCATATCAATCATATCAATCATATCAATCATATCAATCATATCAATCATATCAATACTGATTGGTGGTGACTGGAACCATGGAATTTTTAATGACTTTCAAGAAACAGTTGGGAATGTCATCATCCCAACTGACATCAAAAGTCACCACCAACTGGCGCTGATTTCACCTTGACTCTGCAGAGTCCGGTTGTTGATCCGAAGTGAATTTTTTCGAAGCAATTCCTAGCAACGAAAATTCGAAAGATGGACAAATGGATAATGGACATATATATATAATTATATATATATTATATTATATATATTATATTATATATATATATATTATGGATAATGGATAATGGATAAAATCTATAAATCCCAATGGATAATGGAAATGATGACAAATCCCATAGCCGGCTTGATGGGTTCTTCCTGGTCGATTCATCCTCGGGATACGCAGTAGAATCCCCAGGAGTGGCAACCCGGTTCCACAGTTACCGCGGAATCTGCGGAGGGTGAGATCCCAATTGATGGTTAATTTCTTTGGGATCTAGCTACTCCAATTTCCAGAATCGGGATCTAATTAGCAAATGATCTAGTTATTCTGGTTAGATCCCAGTCAATAGACCATGTGCTAATTAGATCCTATTTTTTTACAATAAGATGGGATCCTTTCTTAAAGGTGGGCTACACATTTAATGTGTTCCACCTCTAATTTGTTTGGTGACATATCCGCAACATATCATTGGTTGAAACATGTTGAAACCATCCATGTCTCGGCTTTCAAACCCTATCCACCCAATCGTGAAATCCTGCATTTGGCAGCTTCATTAATAAGCTAACAACATATATATATATATATGTATATATATATAATTATATGATATGATATGTATATATATATATAATTATATGATATGATATGTATATATATATATATATGTATATTTTGTAATATAGATAAATAACATGTATAATATATATATATATATATAACATGTAATATATATATAATATTTGATATGAACATGGCTTTCTGGATCCTAACATGTCCAGGAAAGATGACCAGGAAATGACTTCATGACCCACATAAAAGCCATCCTCCAGGTCTATGAGCTCGCCTACTCTCAAAGTGCGGGCTGGCCGGGAGCTCGGTTGTGCGTTCAAGAGGAAACCTGATTTAACCAGCAGAAATGGTGGATTTAACCTGTTTTAACTGGGAAAAAAATGTGATTTAAGTAGCAAGCCTTGGGCATCAAATATCCGCGGTTGCCATCGGTTACCCCGTTTCTTTTCGATGGAAAAAACAATAGATCTGTGCAAACCTTGGTAATGGAGATATGACAAACAACAGTGGGGATTCACAATACATACATAAATATGACATTCCATAATTATGTTAAATTTCCAGAGGATGTACGGATGTATACATATATATATATATGACATTGTTTGTTGATCATGCCCATCACATCGATGAGATTGAACCAATAAATCAGCGTCCCATCCCTATAGATGATGTTTATCACATATGTCCGGTTAAATCAATGGCAATTTCAGGATCCTAGATTGGAGGTACCTACCATATATAAGGCCTATGTAAGGCCTATGTAAGGCCTATGTAAGGGAATATCCCCAGAAAATATGGCCTTATATGGTACAGTACCTCCATTTTAGGATCCTGAAATTCCCATTGATTAAACTATGAACATGTGCCACATGTGCCTTGGGACCTTGGGACCACGGAAAGCCATGAGGCTAGAAAAGCACCAAAAAGGCTAGAGGACCAGGAAAAAAAATGCACAAAACCAACATGGATTCCCGCTGTCAAAGCAGGAAACACTCGAAAATAGACGGCACATTGCGCAGATATGACCAGAGTTCATTGATTTGCTGTATGAGAAACCCACGTCAACCTCATATGACCCCAATCGACAGAAATGCAGACAAAATTCCAAAAATGTTGATATCGAAAAAAGAACATCTTAATTCAAGAAAAATCAAGATGCAGCCCACGAACCCGAATGCACTCACGTAGAACGGTTTTGTGAAACAAGTTATTTGAACAGTCTTGTACATTTTTCCCCTGTTACCCTACCACTAGACTGTGGAATGCGGAAGAGGGTGAAGTGCAACGTGTGGAGTGTGGAGTGTACAGTGTAAAGTCTGTAGTGTGGAGTGTAGAGTGTGGAGTCTAGAGTGTGGAGTGTAAAGTGTAGAGTGTAAAGTGTGGAGTGTGCAGTGGGGAGTGTAGAGTTTAGAGTGTACAATTCTGTACAATGTAAAATGCGGAGTGTGGAGTGTAAAGTGTAGAGTGTAAAGTGTAGAGTGTACAGTGGGGAGTGTAGAGTTTAGAGTGTGGAGTGTGGAGTGTAGAGTGTGCAGTGTAAAATGTAGAGTGTGAAGTGTGGAGTGTAAAGTGTGCAGTGTAAAGTGTGGAGTGTAGAGCGTGGAGTGTCGAGTGTAAAGTGTAGAGTGTACAGTGGGGAGTGTAGAGTTTAGAGTGTGGAGTGTGGAGTGTAGAGTGTGCAGTGTAAAATGTGGAGTGTAAAGTGTGGAGTGTAAAGTGTCGATTGTAAAGTGTAGAGTGTAAAGTGTGGAGTGTGGAGTGTCGAGTGTGGAGTGTAGATTGTAGAGTGTGGAGTGTAGAGCACGCAATGCGACACGTCTGAAGTGCTGCGCCTGCTACGCATGCGGGAAACATGAAACATCCTCCAGAAACCCCAGGTTCACCTCGAAATGCCGCCTGATTCGCCACGCGGGTGGGCTACAGGCCCGGCTGTGGGGAAGCTCAGTTGGGTGACTGGATTGACATCCAGGGGATAGCCTCGAGATGGCCAGTTTAATGGCGATACAATCGGATATAAAAGAACGATTTTTTCTTGGAAATTTACATCAATGGGGAATTTCGATGGGATTTTACATGATTTTACTCACCATGCTAATTACAGCATTTCCAATTTGGGTTTGTTTGCAAATGGCTTATTTTTTGGGAGCTAATTCAAATAATGACACACACACATATATATATATATATTATAATATATAATATAGATATAATCCATCCGAATTGTGGGCACCCTATGTTTAAATCCAACTGGGATTTTGACCAAGGAAACCTTGGATGGATACTTTGGATGGTTCAGCAATGGACTCCTTGCTGCACGCCCGTGAAAGGGCGTTTCAAGTCGCAGAAGGATAGAGAACCAGTTTCCTTATAAGGGAGCCTTGTGGCTCAAGAAATTCTGGCGTTTTTTACTGGCAGTTTCAAGCATGGAGTAGTTTGAAGGATTTTGAAGGTTCTTTTTTATTTGGCACCTTCCATTTATTTGGATCAAGCCAACCGTCATTAGTACTTTAGCCTTTTGCTACAAGTGAATATTTTAGTAGGGATACGCACAAACGAACAAAAAACACATGACTCTTGACAGGATTGTCTAAGATTGGCTGTCTGACATGCTCGCCTCAGGGGTTTCCATGGGTTTCCCACAAAAAAGGCGAGACTTTTTGCATCTTTCCTGGCGGTGCACCGGGTCGGGAAGCTTGTGGTGACTGGGTGGTGAAATCCCTGTGGGTCTTTTTTTCGTTGCACATGCCCTAAGCACTCGACAAGCGCATAGATTCAATTGGAAAGCAATCATCAGCGAGTTTTCTCGTATTCTTGGGGCTCCTAAGTTATAAGTTGGTTATAGCCCAATCTAAGTATAGTTATAACATGTTATAACCACCATAGACCTTACATATATATATATATATATTATATTATACACCACATTTAGTTGACCAGTTGACATAGCTGTGAATTCAAGGGAGCAGAAGATGGGGATCAGAAAGATGAAGGACATATGGGATAAACCATGCTAAACCATGCTAAACCGTGGCAAACCCAAGAATAGTACCTGAAATTTCATGGTCGGGTTTGTGCAGACCTCCTGGTAGAAACATCATGTAAAGTCCTTGGTTATTTCAGTGAAATTGTATCTAAAGGTATCCAGAAAATGTCACTTCAATGAGGATGAGATCGTGGAGTAGTCGTCAGGGGTACCGCCAGGCGACTTCGCTTGTTGGAATGCGCTTCCCAGGTGCGACATCCGCCGCTGGTGAATCTCCGAAATTGCTTGGGAGAACAATGGCTGGTCCCCCAATCTCTCCGAATTCATTGTATGTGTTTGGTCGTTATCCATTGTATCACAATCATTCTTGGTTGTAGCCCAATCATGTGGATATCGCAGACTTTGCTGGGGATCCGAGTCCTTGCATTTGCTGGGATAATCGTTGGAAACTATTGGGTCTCTAAGATTAGCTACTGTATGTTGATATGGGTTTGTCTGGAAGTAGTGTCCCCTAAAAATCCAGGGTAGTAAAAAAAGAACATGATCTATTCCATGGCAACTTTTGGGGGCCCATCAAACCCAACTTTTGGGGCTTACAACCATGGTTGTATATACGTTATCAGTCATCCACATTTAATATACATTTAATTTATTTCACTGGTTGAATCCCTATTTATTTTGGTTAAAGTCATTAAAACCCTATTCCTTTTTTAAATCATGTTCATTGTTATATCGTTATATCCATGAAGATTCGCCCAACAGGGCTATGTGGTGGCCGTTGACGACACCAATAGCCTCCACCTCTTCCGCATCGACGATTGGGTCTGAATGCAGCAGGGGGAATGATGTGGAATTGTCTGGGGGTGCCTATACCATAACATATCATAACCACACATGAGGTGGCATTGGCTCCAGATATACAAATATTAATATATATATATATACACCATGTATAAGAAATATACATATATGTATGTATATAAAATAGTCAGTTTTAAGTCATACAGTGAACTCTGAACCATCCATTTCTGGAGGTACGGTAGCTTTCAATTTTGAAGCAACATCCAGTGCAGTCGGTGATGCATCCCAGGCAGAGCGAGGCCCCCAGCACTGCATTTTTTTTTGGATGGAAGTGTGAACCAAGGAGCTATGACCACACTAGATTTGTTGTGTTGGAATTACTTAGCAAGACTGGTATATCACCCAAAATTTTGGGGTCCCCTATGGATTCCATGGATTATGTGGAGCCAACATATTGAATCATGAAATCCACAAGAACGTCATTAAATCTTCATCAATATTGAATACATACCTATGTCATCCTATGTCCCCATAATATGAATATGAATAATTACATATGAATGAATCATGTTAGCAATGCTAGAATGCGCTTTGTATTAAACAATGTATATATATAATATATTTATAATAATATATATATATAGTAAATCATAAGCCTAACATGTTATGATACCAAGGCTTTGGTGCCATCACGTCCGGAGAGTGTGGCCGTGCTGCAGGACTTACAAAGCTGGGTAAGGATATGAGGATATCAATGATATATAAATGCATGATGGGATATGAAAAAAACTATTTGTTTAACTCCGAAAATTCGTAAACCCAAGCTTGGATAGATAGTTTCATCTTTTCGTTGTTTGCTATAAATGAAAAATCACCACAACTCGCCTTTTTTTTGTGGACCACCAAAGATTGACCGTTGAATGAGGATATGGGTTTGCCTGAAATAGGGTAATCCAAAAATTCCCAATGGCTTATTGCAATTTTCTACAAACAGTGCATTTGGAGGATGTACCCCATGTTCAGACAACCATGTTTGTATATTAGTATAACACAACCTAATATAATTATATAATATATACACATGATTATATATATATATATAAATAAATATATATATACTATGATATAACCAAACATGGTATACATCGATATGATATTAGGTTTGGTAGCTGAACTTTATGCTGGAACCTGACCCCTAGTTAGTTGTAGTTTGGTTCACCTTGACTTGTTTCATCTGCAGCCGTTTTCGACTTCGTTCAGCGTAGATAAAAGGGTAGAGCCCAAGTGTGAGTTGCTACTTTTTCCGCTGCATGGTAGCGGAGCCCTGAATGGGCAACTGCTGTCGAAGGGCCACCGCAAACAGGCCCGTGTTGAACTGGGGTGCCTTGGTGAAAAGGATCTTGAAGATCCGAAAGTTACAGAGGTTGTTCGCCTTTGTGGGTCACCACCTACAGAGGTACCCAAAGGCCCTGCTGAACAGGGTCGCTCTGACGTACCCCAAGCAGGACTGACGGCGAAGGGTCGCTTCGACTCTCGCCAGTCATGGCTCAGCAGCCGCCAGGGCCAGTAGACCCCATGGTGATGATGGCGCAAATGCTCCAACAAATGCATGTGGCCAACCAGAACACCATGCAGCTGATCCAACAGAATCAGCAAGCAATGGAGGCCAGAGACGCAGCGATGAGGCAAGCTTTGGGCGTGCAGAGAGAAGAGACGACTGAGTCCGTGAGAGTGTTGAGTGAGTCCTTGGCAAAGCTGGCACCCAAGGACAAGTCAGGAGTGGTCGATGTTAAAGGAGTCGGCAAACCTGAGGTGCTCCAAGGCGAGACAAAAGAGCAAATAAAGCAGAAGTGGCCTCTATGGTCATTTGGTTTCACGACGTGGTTCGTATCCCAATACGAACAAGCAGATGAGATGTTGAAGTGGGCGGCAGCCTACAACGGAGTCGTGGATGATCGGGCGATAGAGCTTGAAGTGGCCACCAGGCCAGGATGGGATGATGCTGCTCGAGTGAACCGGCAGCTACACACGGCCTTGGTGTCCTTGACCAAGGGTGAGACTCTGTCTATCCTACGCAATTCGTTAGCCCAAAGTGGACTTGATGGATGGAGGCGACTTAGTCGAGAGTACGAGCCGCAGACCGCGCAGTCCAACTACCACTTGTTGGCAAAAGTGTTGAGGCCTACAAAGGCCAAGGACTTGTCGAGCCTACGTGGAGCTATCGAGACGTGGGAACGTCTCTACACTCAGTACCAAGAGAGGACCAGTGACGCGTTGAGCGATCCCACTCGTCGCCTATGCCTTCAGTCTTTGTGCCCTGACTCTCTAGCTGAACACCTGGACTTACACGCAAGCAGACTCGCGAGCTACGATGCTATGAGGGCTGAGATCGACACGTACTTGGACATCAAGACGTCGGTTCCCATGCGCAATCCGGACGCCATGGATGTTGATGCCATGGCCAAAGGAAAAGCCAAAGGCAAGCCTGGGAAAGGCAAAGGCGGTTCCCAAAGTGTTGGGCCTTGTCACGCGTGTGGCCGTTTCGGCCACCTCGCGAAGGACTGTTGGGACAGGACCGGAAAAGGCAAAGGAACTGGCGGAAAGAACGGAAAAGGCAAGAAGTCTGACGGCAAAGGCAAAGGGTCCTGGAAAGGATCCAACAAAGGTAAAGATTCCAAAGGCAAAGGAAAGCCTGGGATTAAGTCTCTGGAAGGAGAGGCGCAGGACTCCAAAGAAAAGGGTGCTGAGGCTGAAATCCAAGCGATTTTCGTCCTGGAGGAGAGCAAGCCTAAGTCCGACGAGGAATCCAGTAGAGGAAAGTCCACCGGTGAAGGCCGAGGAAAAGGAACTGGGTCAACCGAGGCGTTTATCCGCTCTCTCCTTACCAACCTGAAGTCGGTGGAAGCGCGAGAGATTCACCGAGCCAAAGTCGAGCTGAGCAAAGGAGGATCCGACGAGGATCGTCAACGGAAGTTGGAGGAGGAAATCGCGGCAAGAAAGCAACAGCTTGAGGTCCTGAAAGGACGGAGTGCACGCTTCGAAGAAGATCCACGGTACCGACAGGACATCCGCGCTGGCCACAGCGTGCGGCTGTCCAAGCGAAAATGGAAAAGCCGCGTGCGAGCGGCAAAGCACCGTGCGGAAGGGTCCACCGAAAGGGCCTTTGAAAGAAAGGAGCTTGACAACAAATGGCACGCCAAGTTCCGCGGTTCGACCGAGGATGTCGAGTGGAAAGCTGGAGTGGACACTCGCCGCCAACACCAGATCGACCGATACGGAGGTCGGTTCGAAGGAGACCGGGAGGACTTGCGGCCTGACTTGGTGATGAGGGCTCTGAACTATAAGGAGCGGAAGGAGTTCCGCCAGGAGGACGATGAGCCTCTGGAAGAAGTCAAGTTTCGCAATTGGTCCAGACCGCAATGGATGAAGCGCAACACAGCCGAGGCCAAGCACAAACACCTCAAGAGAACGGGTTGGAGACTCAGCCTGTTGCGGCAACGGAGCAAGGCTAAACGGGCGAAGTTATGGAAGGAAGGTGCCCATGTCCGCGCACGGAAAGGGTCGCTTCGACCGCTTCCGGCGGACAAAGGGTCCACGAAGAGAGAGCCAGACTTCGAGTTGCTCGCAGACCAGGCCTGGGCCAGAAAGAAGGCCAGGATTGAGGAGCCGAACCTGGAAAACCTTGTAGACGTGGCTTGGTCCAGGAAGGAGATCAAGACCCTGTCGCAAAATCTTGAATCGGCAGAAGACGACCAGGAAGCCGCTGAGATCGAAGAGGAGATCAGGGTGCATGAGGCCAAAATTGCATCTTTGATGCCGAGCAACGAGCAGAGAGACGAGCCACCATCCACCGCATGTGGGAGCCGAGACGTGCCCTGCAACGACTATGAGGAGGTGGTTGTCGAAGAGGAGCCTGTGGTTGGACAACCCGACGTCTCTGAGGATGACGATGAGACTTGGGGGAAATGGAAACCGAGTCAATGCTTGGTGGACTTGGGGTTCTCCAAACAGGAGGCCCATCATTTGGTGCGCCACTACCGTGACGAGGGCTCCGTGGAGAGCCTTGAGATCTTCAGCGTGGACGAGCCGGCAATCGACGGCGAATGGGAAAAGGTCTACGTCACTGTCGACAGTGGAGCTGCTGTTACTTGCTTTCCGGAATCCCTGGTCCAAGGTTACCAAGTGGGTGATCACTCTGGGCCAAAGCAGTATACCAGTGCTTCAAACCACGAAGTGACGGCGTTGGGAAGCGCCAGCCCTGTGATCTGCTTTGAAGATTGGCAGGTCAACAAGGTCGAGGCTGTGGTGCTGTCCCCTCTGAAGAGGCCGTTGTTCAGCACCAGCCGAATGGTTGCGGCCGGATGGAGGATTGTCCACGACAGTGAAGAGAACGGAGGATCATTTGCCTTGCATCGGGCAAGTGGAAGGAAGTTGAAGATGATCGTCATGGGCGGTGTCTACAAGATGCCCGTTTGGGTTAAGCGCAAGCAGGTTTTCGGCCGGCGGGGAGACATCCCGTAAGGCCGAGTGAGTCATCAGAAGGAAAAGTTTCACCCAGCCATTTTGGCCAATCCCACGGACCGGATCGTTTCGATCGTGTCCGAAATTCTGACATTGCACCAGTGGAAGGAGAATTCGAAGAGGAAAGCCTTGTGCCTTCACCAAGTGTAATGGAGGATGAATCGCATCCGCCGCAGCAAGGAGAACCAGCAGGCGAGTATGAGGAAACCGAGCCTGGGTTTGAAGTGGACGAAGATGAGGCTCAAAGTGCAGGTGTCCAAAAGACCCCGATGCTTCCAAGCCAAAGTGAGATTGACGAGCACAACCTCACTCACCTGCCGTTCCGAAACTGGTGCCCGTTTTGTATCCGTGGGAGAGGACTTTCTTCGGGGCATTTTGCCCGCAGGAGTGTTGACGAACAGCAAATTCCCACCATATCGGTGGATTACTGTTTCATGGGCGATTCGGCCACAAGAAGTGCAGATTTGCCTGTGATAGTGGTCCGGGACAGAAGGACCAAGTCGGTGTGGGCACACCCTGTGCCTTCCAAAGGAGTTGAAAATCCCTTCGGAGCCAACCAGCTGTTGAAGGACCTTGAGTCCACAGGGTACAAGCGTGTCATCTTGAAAGGTGACCAGGAAAGCAGCGTTCAAGCTATGCTGCAACGAGTTAAGAATGGGTTCCAAGGGGAGTGCGTCCTGGAAGAGGCGCCTGTGGAAGCTCACGAAAAGGCCAACGGAGAAGCGGAGAGGGCCATCCAAATGGTCCAAGGAATGGCAAGAACCCTGAAGGAGTTCGTGGAGTACCACGCCGAGGTCGAGTTGAAAGCTGACCATCCTGCACTCACTTGGCTCGTGGAACATGCAGCCACTCTACTTACTCTCTACCACAAGGGAGTTCCAAAGGATGGAATGACTGCCTATCAGAGGATGAAGGGCAAGCCTTGGAGGGTACCAATCCCTTCTTGGGGTGAACTCGTGGAGTTTCGACTTCGCGGTCGGTCAAAAATGGAGTCGCGATGGCAGCCAGGTATCTTTGTGGGGATTAACCGTAACTCTACAGAGAAGGCAGTGGCTACCCCCGAAGGAATTCACTGGGTAGTTAGTCTGCGAAGAAAACCGGAGTTGGCCCGGTGGGATGGTGCCATGTTGAAAAAGATCAGGGGAGTACCCTGGAACCCGGACGGTTCCGAGAGTGAAAGGTTGGACAAACCCTTGTCCTTAAAAGCAGAAGTTCCAGAGGTCGACGTTCGGGAGCCTGAGCCGTTTCGGCTCGAGCCCGCGAGTAGGAACTTGTACATAACCCAAAAGAACCTTGAGAAGTTCGGCTACACAGCCGGATGTCCAGCGTGCGACAGTGCACGAGTCGGTAAGAGGAAGCCCGGAATAGCTCACAGTGCCAGTTGCCGGATTCGACTGGAGAAAGCGGTCTCTGAAGACCCCGTGGAGAAGGAACGATACGATCGAGCCTTGCTGAAGGCGGCGGAAGCCGAGTTAGCTGCAGCGCAGAAGCAAAAGGAGGCTGAGAAAGCGGAAGCCGTGGTGGTCGACCAGAAGGAAGCTGGTGGAGCTGAGGCATCATCAGCATCGGATCCTTCGAAGTCTGGAAGGATCGGACCTGCTCTAACGGCAAGGGCCGCTTCGGCCGCTGCCGGAGAAGAGGTTAGCAGTCCCAAGAGGTCAGTGGAGACTGGCCCAATGACCGAAGAGAGGTCCCCGACTAGGAGGCGAGCCACAGAAGGCAGCCCCTCCAAGAGAAAGCATGAGGGAGGAGGCGAAGAAGAAATTGAAGCGTCGCAAGAGGCGCGTGTGGTCGACACTCGCGTGATCGACACAGAAGCCTCGATCAATGAGTTGATTGAGATGCACCACGATGAGTGCGTGTGTGCCATAATCGATGAGGCAACAGAGCGGGGAGAGACCCGACCGGTGTGTGAAGAGCCAGATTTCTTCGAAGCTCACTTCGAAGAATTCTAACGATATTTCCGGGAGAGAACTAGACCCCGACCGGGTGGTCAAAGCCAGGAAAGAGGAAGTTGACTTCATACGCAAGATGGGCGTGTGGCAAGAAGTGGACAGACCCCGTGACAAGCCAGTGCTGAAAGGCAGATGGGTCGACATCAACAAAGGTGATTCCACCAATCCCCGATACCGTTCGCAGTATGTCGGCAAGGAGATAAAGAAAGGCAGCAAGGGTGCCTTGGTAGCCGATTTCTTTGCGGCAATGCCACCTCTCAGTAGCTTCAAATTGCTGCTGACGCTCGCTATGGTGGATCGGTTCTTCGGTGTGGATGGGACGGTTCGTCCTCGCACCGAGCCGTGGTACATCATGTTCATTGATGTGAAAAGGGCACACTTCGTGTCCGATGCAACTCGGGAGTTGCACGTTGAGCTGCCCTGGGAAGTGCGAAGACCTGGGGAAGACAAAGTGGGCAGGCTTCTTAAAAGCCTGTACGGCACGCGGGATGCCGCTTCCAACTGGGAGAAGACGATACGCAAACTGCTCGAGTCCCTTGGGTTCGTTTGTTCCTTGGGAACACCGTGCAACTTTCTCCATGCCAGGAGAAACTTGAGGTGCACAGTGCACGGAGACGATTTCGTCACCCTAGGACCTATCCATGAGCTGCGAAAGTTTTCACAGGAGCTGAAAGCAGCATGGATGATCGAAGAGCGTGGAATCTTCGGTCCGCCAGAATCTAGACATCTGGGAACGGTGCAAGAAATGCGCCATTTGAACAGGATTCTCAAGTGGACTGATGAGGGAATCTCCTACGAGGCTGACCCTCGCCACGTGGACATCGTAGTAAAGGCTTTGGGAGTGAGCAAAGCGGTGACTACACCGTTGGTTCGAGAGCCACCGGACAACGTGGACGTCAAGGACAAGATGCTATCTGAACAGGAGGCGACCTTGTACAGGTCGTGTACTATGAGGATTGGATATATATCCCAGGACCGGACAGATTTGCAACGAGTGACGAGAGAACTGGCAAAGGGCATGTCAGCGCCTACGGAGAGGCACATGGAGTTGCTCAAAAGGTGCAGCCGGTACCTCCTACACTCACCTCGAGTGATCCAAATGTTTCGTCGTCAACGCATCCTGACTCGACTGGATGTTTACAGCGATTCGGATCATGCCGGATGCATACGCACCAGGAAATCAACATCGGGATGTGTGATCATGGCAGGATGCAACCTGCTGAAATCAGTGTGCCGCGGTCAAGCCGTGGTAGCGCTCTCATCAGGAGAGGCTGAATTCTATGCCTTGGTTACTTCAGCATCGGAAGCTCTGTGTGAGCAGTCCATCGCAAGTGAATGGGACGTTCGATTGTCAATCAATCTCATCTTCGATGCGACGGCAGGAGCTGCGATGAGTTCCCGTCGAGGATTGGGGCGTGTGAAACATGTTCACACTGCATTCCTGTGGATCCAGAACTATGTGACCAATGGGTTGATCAAGCTCACCAAGAAGCATACGTCTGAGAACTTGGCAGACATACTCACCAAACCTGTGACTGCGACTTTGATGGTTCAAATGATGGACCTGATGGGATTCAGGTATGTGGCAGGTAGATCGAAGATCGCCTTCGCTGTGTAGAACGGCTTGAGCCACCTTTTTAGTGTCTCCAGTACTCCTGATGTGACAACAGTTCATCAGTCGGGAGGCGTGCTGGAACCTGACCCCTAGTTAGTTGTAGTTTGGTTCACCTTGACTTGTTTCATCTGCAGCCGTTTTCGACTTCGTTCAGCGTAGATAAAAGGGTAGAGCCCAAGTGTGAGTTGCTACTTTTTCCGCTGCACTTTATGGTTTGTATTTATACCCCGCTATATGGAACAATTTTCTAAGGGAATGCTATGATCAGCCATTTGGTCTTGGGGTAGCCTAGTTTCGGACAAATCCATATTGACCTCAGCATCTTCTGCCCTAAACCCCAAACCCTCTCGTGCAGCTGCGTCAACCCTGGTTTGCGTGATTGACCTATAATCAAACATGTTAATTGGAAATACACTATGAATAAAAGGTTGATTATGGGACAATCGAAGGAAGTTTAGAAGTCAAACTTCCAAAAATATGGACCGATGAAAAAGCAGAGGTGGGAAGAATCAGAGAGGAGAAGAGCAGAAGAGAGAAGATGAGAGAAGAGAAAGAGTGAGAAGAAAGAAGATGCAGGTGCACGAAAAGGTAGGAAAGTCGCGAAACACTATGTTTTTCCGAAGATGTGTGGCTCCGGAGGGTCGAAAAATAGGCTCGCTAAAGCGGCGGGTGCGGAGCCATCTGGCCAGATGAGAAATGAAAAGTTGCACGCCGTTGTGGCGCGAAGCACATTTCCAAGTCAAAATGTGCAAAACACAGCAGGGCCGGAGCACTTTTGGAAGTTGTGAAGCATATTCCAAGTCAAAATGTACAAAACACACCATTCTCGGAGCACTTTTGGAAGTGAGATGTCGAAAAGTGCACGCCGTTGTGGCGGGAAGCACATTTCCAAGTCAAAATGGTAAAAACACAACATCATGCTCGGACCACTTTTGAAGGTTCAGATGTGGTTTTGCTTCGCAGGCACTAGGGATTCTGCACCTTGCCAAAAGTGAGCAAAACGGGAGGGTTTGTAGCATTTCCAAAAACGATGGCATGCGTGGGACATTTGAAGAGGATGACTTTACCGGCCTCGCAGCTGAACATGAAACAACCAAAAGGGATTGCAACTTACATCAAGATCAATTTGACATTTGTTTTTTTTAGTTTCTAGCATGCCTACAAAGACGCTATTACATGCTTTTATATGCTTTTACATTTAATACAATTGATGCAATTGGCAGTGAGGAAGGTGTCAAGGGGTTGGTATCTCAAGTAACGAAACTGTGCTGAGATTGTTGAAACCTATGTCTTGGAAATCTGTCGGTAGCCAAGAATTCTCAATGCCTTTTAGATCAAACATGATTTAACAATAAATAACCATTACGAAACACCACTCATAAACCTCAGCAGTTGTTGGGGCGTGATTGTTGTCAATCCTCGTGGTGGCCACCCGGATGATTTGGCTGGTGTTTTTTGATGTCTTTTGGAACCCTATGCTTTCTGTGCCCCAATCCTGGCTGCCAGAGGGCGTTACGCCACGAATGTGAGGAGCACATATAGCACACGATAGCATATTAAAGCATCACAATATATTATACCACAGTTCATCATGAGTTAGAGGAGCACATGTAGTAGTATACGATAGCATATCAGAGCATCATAACATATCACAGTTCAGTACTCTAATTACACTTGACACTCCACACTCTTCTAAACACGACACTTTACACATTACACTCCACAGTCCACACTGCATAGACCGAAAGACAACTGGAAATACAGACAGATAGACAAGGAAATGGATAGATCTCGAAAGAGAGAAATAGAAAGAAAGATAGATAGACATGGTGTCTTGAATTCAAGATTCTTGGTCCACCAAGAATTTCCTGTCGAGCATCACCGTTGCACGGGCTTGCGTGGCCGGCGCGCCAGGGGAAGGAAGTCCAAGGTGGGTAATGGTTGGCGTTGTGCATTTGAAAAACACAGGTTGCGTAGATGCTTGTCGACAGTCGACGTTGAGTCAGATTTCTTAAGCTCACAGACTGACTTCGGACCCGCGGCCAGACATCCTTCTCGAAGCCCAGACGTTTCCCGGCGCATGCTTCATGCTGGTTGGTGAAAGAAAACTTCAGGAGCAGCCGACAAGCACCGTCGACATCCTTGGGCCATGTTCAGAGCAGCAGAACTGTTAAGTTAATTGTGGCCTGGGAAGGTACGACCCTTTGGAGCAGTCCAAGAGGTGTGACGTCGCAGTTGCAGTCAATTTTATTCCTTCAAAAAGGGGCACCCCAATAAATGATTTGCAGGGTTAAGTCCAAGA
Organism: Cladocopium goreaui; assembly: GCA_947184155.2. NCBI lineage: Eukaryota > Dinophyceae > Suessiales > Symbiodiniaceae > Cladocopium > Cladocopium goreaui. Next base: position 171,309 of record CAMXCT020000013.1, read on the forward strand.
GACGTACCCAGTGAGGAGTTTGATGAAGTCACTTCGAGATTGAAAATCAACTCGACCTAGCTCACAAAATCGTGCAACATGGTGAAGTAGGACAAAGCACATGCGCAGGAAACAACGCTGAAAAACTGTACTGGCCACCTGACATGGTTTCCGTATTGGAATTCCAGTCCATCGTCACCACATTTCCTGTTTGCCAGTGGATATCTATCGGCAAGTGATGCCCCAACAATCAGCTCTACCTTCCTCATGTTGCTGCTTACCTCCTGTTTGTGGTCGTCAGTTACGTGGTGGTTTCCTTTTTACTAGCCGGAGCAGTGGTATTTACCCATCTAATCATCTAATCTCGAAGAGTCTTACGAGCTGCATCATTGCTTGGCTTTCCTGCATAGTTGTGCATCTCCACATCCATCCGCCCGGGTCAATTTCGAAATTGTTCATCGATATCAAGTCCTGGGCCTCACGTGCCACTCCAAGAAGTACCCCCATGGCTAGAATTTCGGGTGAAGGAAGCCTAGCTTAGCCCAACAAAAATAATTGGACCACATACACCCTTGCAAAAGTACCAAAACACGGAAATTGTTGATCATTCTTGCCAGAACTCCTGACTTTTCCCCATTTTGCTTTCCCAGCCTGTTGAAAAATAATTCAATGTTTTGCTTTCCCAGCCTGTTCAAAAAGACATTTTTTTGAAGTCGCTACACAATTACTTCCAGTAGTTTGATGGGTAGACGGCTGCATAGACAGATAGAGAGCAAAGCAGATGGATGGAAAGACAGATAGATGGATAGGTAGATAGACAGATAGATAAGTAGACAGACAACTAGAAGGATAGGTAGATAGATAGATAGATGGATAGATAAAGAGATAAATAGACAGATAGGCAGATAGACAGACAAATGGATGGATAGATAGAAAGAAAGATGGATGGATAAATTGATAGATCGACGTTCCAACCACCTTTCGGTCCATCAATCGGTTCGCTCTGCCATCCGTGATTCACAACAACTCACCTCTCCTATAGGTGTCCTATTTTTGAAACTTCCGCCACCGCCTTGTGCGGTACTACTGGTAACCTATAACTGGTGAATTTCCCATTGCCGCGTTTGAGTACCGGAAGGTGTATGTCATCCTTTTCATGACACACTGATTGTCTCTTGGGTATCTAATAAGAGTGACCCTGATCTGCAAGACATATTATTCCAAGAGGGGGAATGTGTTTTCAAAATAGTTTTGGATGGTTTTGGTCAATCTCAGTCTGATCTGGTGGACTTACACATTTTCGGGGGAACTAAAAGGTGAGGCATTTTGGAACTTGGGTACCAGTGTGCATTCATATGGTCTGCATATGCTCCAGCAGCTTCGCTGTCTCCAGAAGAAAGTGGTCTGTCAGTATGGGAAAAATGTCATCAAATTACATCAAATTACGTAAACTATACTAAACTATACTATATAAACTATCATAAACTTCATTACTCGACATGTGCACTGGAAATTGCAAGAATCTACTCAGCATGTGACCATCTCATTCGTTTTCAGATCCCTTGGGGTTGGATGAAAACGATGAATGGTTTGTGGCCAGTCACCAACTAGGATGGCAACTCAAAGTATGGTGACATCCCCAGTGTTTCCTATTCAGGTTCACGTTTGCATGCGTTTTTTCTGATTTTTGTGCTAATGTTTGCTGATGAATCATATCTGAATGTTTCATGGTCAATTCCGAATGTGCGTTTTGCTAAATCCCAAGTTTGGTAGCTCATTTCTATTAATTTTCCATGCGTGATTCTTGGTGAAATGTCCATTACGGATACTCAGTCTTGTGCAGAGCCCATTCCCCATTTTTCTGTTGTTTAAATCCTCATGGTGATGAAATCTCAATTGTTGCTTTATACTTCACGTTTGATAAAATATCCGCGTTCTTTACTCAAACCTTTACATATTAAAGGTACTAATCATATATTTGATTTGCTTTATTTGGTTATCTCTTATTCTTCATTCTGCATTTTTGCTACTCAAATCACCCTTTCGTTGCTTAAAACGCATATACTCCCATCTCCACTTTCGTAGAATTGGGTGAAGGGAGAAATGTACGGGACACCGGGATACCTGAAGTATTTGATAGGCAAACAAAAACACAGTTTCCTGTAGACCTTCACTTCCCTTTTGACCAATCCATTGTTCAGTTGTTCATCTCATATTTTAACTGGATACCAGATACATATATTTTTTACTCCTTGTTTTACGTATCATTTATAATATTCCAGTGATAAAATGACCACTTAGGTATTGAATGGTATATGAATTGTTAATTTCCCGGATACAGGCTGCTTTCATTTATTCCTACCAGGAGCTGGTGGCACTATCCTCCCCAGATTTGGCCCAGATGGCCTTCCAGCTGTCGAAACGACCACTGGCCTCGCGTGCGCGCGGGGAAAGCGCAGTGTGTCTTGGGTGAACCATGAACAAGATATGTAACAATTGGAGGTATAGAGCCCTTTGATGGCGATATTTTGCAACCAATCATCTTTTGGAACTTAGTCCTTCCCCATTGATCTTGTTTTTTTCCTAAATGGCTGGCGAGAGGTGTCATTACGCATCTCTTTCCGTTGGGAAACCCAGTGCCTTGTGGCCGGACTTGTGGCGATGACTTCTTCGGTCCTGGTGAAAGTGTTCTGCCTGGGCAAGCCAAGGCAACCTCCTATTTTGAGCCAGATATTGATACTGGTTGGTGGTTTCAAACATTTTATATTTCCATTATATATGGGATAATCCTTCCCATTGACTAATATGTTTCAAGATGGTTAAAACCACCAACCAGAATAGCATTTAAAAGCGATAAAATATACTTGAAACTGTTCCAGCCATGATAGGAAATGGGGTCAGCATCATTGTGATATGCCGTTTTCTTCGAAGCAAATATGTAACGGCGACCAACGACCTCACGATGGGAAGTAAATCATCCCGACAGGGTCCAAGAAATCATGTTGGGGAAAGAGAGACAATAGTAGGGAATCATGCTAAAGTTACAAAATTGCTAGTTCACGAATCCAACTTACTCATCTAGTCTACCTAATCTGGTTGGTGGTTTGGAACACTTGGATTATTTTCCCATATATATTGGGAATGTCATCATCCCAACTGACGAAGTCCATCATTTTTCAGAAGGGTAGGTGGCTCAACCACCAACCAGTCATTACTATTAACCATCATTAACCAAATAATAACCATGGTATTAAACATTATTAACAGTATATTAACCATCATTAATGCTCCCATCATTATAGGGCAGGTCAACCACCAACCAGCTCACCTAGTCCACACTACCGCTGGATGAAAGCCACAGGGTGCTGGGCTTGGATGGTCACCTACGTTTACAGGCGCCGGCCATCAACTGGCGGGTTTCTGAACCACGGGACTAATATAGATTGTAATATACTCAGTTACTTATATACCACACACTCATATGTATATATATATATATATATATGTATATAAACTGTATATATATATATAATATACATAGTCCCAAGTATTCTCTCAACCACACCTCCGGATGCCCATGTAGGTGGTCACATCGGCCTCTGAGCACCTGCTTTTCGCAGGGACGTCCTGAGGATTGGGTGCGATTTTACCATAGATTGGGCTTAGCCACTTATTATGGATTAGTACTGATGAAATGGCTAAGATGGATAGGAATCCACTATACTAGATTAATTGTTAGATTGTTAGATTCTTAGATTTGGATTCACGAATAGTGATTAATAATGACAATTTTATGTACTATGCCTTATTATGGATTAGTAGTAATAAAATGGCTCAGAAGATGGATAGATCTGGATAGGTACTAATCAGTTACGCTAAATGTATCGAACATGTATTTACTAATGACTATTTTTTGTACTATGGCTTATCATCTATGGTTTATCATACATGTTAGGATCCTGGAATCTGGTTGCGGTGAGAGTCCTGGTTCACTCCCACTGTGTGATGCGTCGGCCACTGAAGCCATGGGGCCCAGATACACGATGAATCATTATAAATTATGGTGAACACAAAGACGCATATCATAAATAAGAGCACTGCAACCAAGAAGAATATGCTGTTGACGGTGCTGATTTATTTTTGGATGATCTAATTCCATCTAATTCCGATGTAAATATATAATATAATATATATATGGATCTATTTTAAAATCATGTACAAATGATAAGGCCATATTACATCTATATCTAGACATGGCCGGCGCCCCGAGGTCTGTTCCGCATCATCGCCGAATGGTCCCAGCGCTCAAGGTGAACCCTGGGTTTGTCCAACAAAAAGGCGATATCATCACAACGCGGATTTCAACATGATTCAACCATGAAAAACATGTGATTTAACGCGTATAAAGCATGAGGATTTAAGACTTTAACTACTAGAGATGGTGGTTCAATTTAGCTACTAAAACTGAACTAATTACTGCTAAAAAACAACTGGCATCTGTTCTTTTCGGACAGCTTCGCCACAGGCTCTGAGTGGTCCATCGTTCAGGAGTTTGATGCAGATTGGACCAAGGCACACCTGGCTGTTTTTGCTGGAGGGTGGTATATGGGGGTTCTTAGCATGGGTGGATCCCAAAAACCATGGAGTACAGTACTAACATCTCCTAACTTGGATGATTCGGGGCACGCCTCCATATATAATTTGTAGCTATTTGTAGCTATCCGTAGATATTTGTAGTAGAAGTTGTGTTGTGTTGTGTCGTGTTGTGTCGTGTCGTGTCGTGTCGTGGTGTGGTGTGGTGTGGTGTGGTGTGTCGTGGTGTGTCGTGGTGTGTCGTGGTGCGGTGCGGTGCGGTGCGGTGCGGTGCGGTGCGGTGCGGTGCGGTGTGGTGTGGTGTGGTGTGGTGTGGTGTGGTGTGGTGTGGTGTGGTGTGGTGTGGTGTGGTGTGTGGTGTGGTGTGGTGTTGTGTTGTGTTGTGTTGTGTTGTGTTGTGTTGTGTGTTATGTGATATTTTAGTGCAATATTAGGTGTGTGCGTGAACGTAATGTAGTTAAATTATATATTGTTTGTGTATGTATATCCTCTATTGTAATTTGGTGTAAGTAAGTATGTAATGTATACATATATAGACCAGTATATTGTGCATGTATTTCATCTATATTTTGTACATGGTGAATGTGAATGTAACATAGTTTCTTCTGAGTATCAATGTACACCCCCAATGATACATGATGAATATATTTCACTTATGATTAAGATACACTGATACACATATGTCCTGTACTGTAGGTACTGTATGTATGTATGTATGTATGTATGTATGCAGATACTGCTTGAGTCTTCATCATGTGACACACACACATACATTGATAAGGGTCCACTGAGATTCTTTGTGGTTCATCGAAACTAAATGGGTGTGTTTGAACATAGGGTAACCCTAGATTTTGATGTTTTTTACCAGAATTTAGATGGTCTCATATGATTTATCGTCAAGTTCCACGTGTTTCAACTGCCGGAATCCAACTATCATGTAGCTCAGGTCTCCCCTGATAGCATTCCCAGCGTCCCACCAGGCCCAGCCCAATGCAGATGTGAGTCATCCTCCCGGCACGTGACGTGGCCGATTTCTCCCTTTTTTTCTCCGAGAGCTGATCTCGATGCAGCCAGGAAGTTCTTCGTTTTTAAGGATTTTGATACATGAAAATGGGGGGATTTACCCTCTGGTAAATTAACATAGACCCTGGCAGTTGTCGGGGTTGGAAGACAAGTTTCCATTAAAAATGGGTGATTTTCAGGGTCTATGTTAAGTTACTGGAGGGTAGCACCCATTTAAAATCATGAAGATGCCCACGTGGCCCATGTGTATGTTGGGAAAATCGTGATCAATCGGTGGATGTTTTTTTTTTTAAAAAATGTTGGGTAGCATTTTTTCAGAACCGCCTTGTTGAAACACATCATTTTGTTTGATGGAGAAAAACACATGTTCAAATGGGGATATCCATCACCGCAATGGGATAATGAAATGGGTTCATCACCAATAAGGCTGCTGCTGGAACTGGTGTTGGTTCTGAAAATGTATCCTCTGGTAATCAAACGTTGCTGGCTGGAAATTGAACATTTTATATAGGTAAATCATGTTCAATCATCTATACATGGGCCATGTTCCAGAGCTATGTGCCAGCTACATCGAGAGGGTATATTACTAGATCAACCTTGGATGGGTAGTTTAATCCTTTAATATCCTTTAATCTTTTGCTATTATAAATAGGACTATCTACTAACCGATTTTTGCTAAGAAATTCATTGCAGGGTAAGCCTCGCCCTGGATAAGCAGCAATCAGCCGGTGGAACTCGCTGGATTCGTCTTGAAAATGTTTGGATCATTTTGCCCAGTATTGCTATGTATTGTTTATGGAATATTGTAGATCACTATCTATATGTATATATATATATATTGGAGTGACCTCCCCACTAACAGTGGAATAATGGATTTTAATTGTAACTTCCCAGCCAAAATTGCACAACAACCCAGGGACCAAAACCACAAACAATTTGAGAAGCCCAATCTTCTCAATCCAATTTTTTCTGATGTTGAACCGAAGTATGAAATCAGTCTGGGGGCAGCCTACTTGGAACCAGATCAAGTCTATTCAGTTGGAGCTTGCAGAGATTTTGTTGGATAAAATCCCTTTTGGGCAAAGGGAAAGGCAGCAGTACAGGGACGAGTTTGCTAAGGGACAAATTTTGCTAAGGGACACAAATTTTGCTCAGTGACAAGTTTTGCTAAGGGACAAATTTTGCTAAGGGACAAGTTTTGCTAAGGGACAAATTTTGCTAAAGGGAAAATTTTGCTAAGGGGAAAATTTTGCTAAGGGACAAATTTTTCAGTGACAAGTTTTGCTAAGGGACAAGTTTTGCTAAGTGACAAATTTTGCTAAAGGGAAAATTTTGCTAAGGGACAATTTTCTCAGTGACAAGTTTTGCTAAGGGACAAATTTTGCTAAGGGACAAGTTTTGCTAAGGGACAAGTTTTGCTAAGGGACAAAGTTTGCTAAGGGACAAATTTTTAAGGGAAAACCCTTGCTTGATGTTGTGCTTTTTTTTGTGCTCTCGGCCGTGCTTTTGGAAAAGGTAGAAAATATCAAAAGCACAACTTCCCATGCAAAAAGAGCACAAAAAGTGCACAACTTCCCTGATGATTTGATCACAAAAATTAGCACAACAAACAGCACAACTAAGCACAAGAAAAAGCACAACAAAACCCACAACGTTTAGGCTTAAAGAGCACAACTTCCCTGATCATTTTTGCACAACAACAAGCCAAGGAAAAAATAAAAACATCTAATTGATTTTATATTTGACTAGTGGAAATATGCATATCCCATCACAAAGTAGGAATTGATGATCGTTTTGCCCCAAGTGGTTCAGACTCCATGTCTAAAAACGTGGACTGATTGTTGGGTTGCTTGGAGGTTCGAAGAAGTAGCTGAGAAGTTGCGTAGCAAATCCGTGCCAACGACGTTGGAATTGGAGTTGGCAGTCCGAGATGTGCCACAGTTTGGTGAATTTCTGTGCCTTGGCCACGCCCTGATGTATCTCGATGTTTGTGACTGGTCAACATGTCTATGATCCGGATTCTGCATATGCTTCATGGCAATATCTCATCCAATGTAATCTGTGTCAAGCTTGTGAAGGATTAGTAGATTATTGCCGCCAGGGTATGGTCTTTCAGTGGCTGACCAGTGGTAGCCCAATCGTTGATGAATTCATCTCTAGTTTCACGGTTGAAGATGTTGAATAAAGGTTGATTCATGTTGAGTAATGATTGTTTTCTGGGGCCTCGTCCTCAATGATTGATTAATGATGACCAGTTAGAAAAGAATGATTGTTTACTGCATTGTACTGATCATATCATTGAGGATTCCGTTGCATTGATTGATAACGGTTGCAACAGTGCAAAAGCATGGATGTGATCAGTAAATATCGAGCTTTTCTGTGACGGTCTTTTTTAGTGACTCAGGGTGGCTTTAAGATTTTTAAGATAGTGGATATGGGATGGGTTGTTTCGTGACGGTGACATTAAAGACATCATCATTGATCGGTAAATTAGAAACCAGAGCATGACCCAGCAGACGTGCAATGTACATCCGTCAACAGAGATGTTTCAATGTGAGTCACACAGGGGTTCTAATTGGCCATCACGTCATCAACACTGCTGCCTCATGGACGACTTGGCCAGTGTGCAGTTTCAGCTTGGGGCGGCGCTGGGGTCGGGATGACCCCCGTACGAGCACATTTGGGGATGAGGTCAATCCAGAACGGTAGTGTGCGAATATAGATGCAGAACCCATGTGGATCCTTCTGGGCCTCTAAGCCGTAGAACAGTCAGGATGATTCAATGGGAAGGGCAAGCATGGCATGGACATCTCTCGCCAGGGCAGGCTGTGTCAGTGAAGTGGCCTCTGTCTACGTGGCGGATTATTCGGAGGCATCTACTGAATGGATTGGCGCTGGCCGACGAACTGCAGAATTCCTGGAACTGGTTGGCCCCGGTTCTGTGCCATGGTCGCGGCTGCGTGTGTTTGTATGGAGATGGCGTTTGTTGTTGACCAAATTGAGAAAATCATTTTACCGTTGAGTACGGGTTGTTCAAAATAGAAAGCCTGGATTAAATGGAAAATTGTTTGCAATGAATATATATATATATACTGTATATTATGTTTCTATATTATATTTGGCACCGACCACAACTTCATCAACAAAAAAAGCACAAAAAGTGCATAACTTCTCTGCTGATGATTTGATCACAAAAAATAGCACAACAAACCTGACAACTTCATCAACAAAAAAAACACAAAAAGTGCACAACTTCCCTGATGATTTGATCACAAAAATTAGCACAACAAACAGCACAACTAACCACAAGAAAAAACACAAAAAAAACACACTGTTTAGGCTTAAAAAGCACAACTTCCCAGCCCAAAAGTTTACAACCGCAGCCCCCCCCAAATCCCCAGGTTGTCCTGAACCTGCAGTCGACTAGGGCCTGCCAGCCCAGCCTGAGCCTGGATCCTGCTTGAGGGCCGTGCCACCCGTTAGTGTGGCCAGCTCTGGCACCCGTTAGTGTGGCCAGTTCTGGCACCCGTTGGTGTGGCCAGCTCTGGCACCCGTTAGTGTGGCCATCTCTGGCACCTGTTAGTGTGGCCAGCTCTGGCACCCGTTAGTGTGGCCATCTCTGGCACCTGTTAGTGTGAAGCCCCAGGTTAGCTTGAACACCAGGCAGCCAAGTCAATGAAATGATTCATGTGATTCATATGATTCGATATGAAAAACCTTCGGCCAACGATACTTTTAAACTGAGAAGCAAAGCTTTTCAAAGTAAAGACTAGGGTGTGTCAGAGTATCAGCACACATGATTCTGTCGCATGCGTCATATGTAATGAGATATGATTGTTTTTTTCTGTGATAAGTCATATTAGTCATGAAGAAATTTTATCCAACAAAATCACTCTGGGGGCAGCCTAGAAAGCATAAACCCATTTATTTTGTGGGCCTCCTTTGGTTCGATAGGATGGTGCATAATCTGAGTCTCTGTGCTGGATTGCCCAGGATTTTTCAATATACAGACCTAAGCTCTCATTGGCCTTTTCCGGTCAAAGTATATACAAACCCAACTTCTGTATGAACTATTGGGTTCATGCTGTGAACTAGACGACGGTTGGCCCGAGAGCGAAAAAGATGTGTTTCAAGCAGCTCTGAGGATGGTAGTCGTAAAAGATAGTCGGTGAATAGTTGGTGAATTTTATATGAGCTATGGAAGGATATGGTGTGAAAAAGGTAAGATTGATCAAGAAAAGGATACATGTGACAACCCATGCACATGCACTGTGCTGCTTGGTAAACGGCATCGTATGACACGTGACGTGCAACCACAGAGAGACATAGAGAGAGAGAGAGAGTGGGGAGAGATAGAGAGAAAGAGAAAGAGAGAGAGAGAGAGAGAGAAAGAGGGAGAGATGAGAGAGAGGGAGAGAGAGAGAGCAGAGTCTTCTGTTGTTAGTATTGAGACACTATATTACCAGACAAACATTAAAGATGATTATTTGCAATTATCTGTTACACACAGACGCATTTACACACAGACACTTTTACACGCAAACACTTTTACACACAGACGCTTTTACACACAGACGCTTTTACACACAGACGCTTTTACACACAGACGCTTTTACACACAAACGCTTTTTACACATAGGCTCTTTTACACACAGACGCTTTTACACACAGACGCTTTTACACACAGAGCCTTTTACACACAGACGCTTTTACACATAGAGGCTTTTACACACAGACACTTTTACACAAACGAACACCTCAAAGTCGCAATTTTTCCTCAGTTTTTGACGTCCAACGTCCATTTCGTGCGTAAGGGTTGCGATTGACCAAGTAAAATCGCTTTTTTTCCTCAGTTTTTGACGTCCAACGTCCATTTCGTGCGAAACGGTTGCGCGCGACACCTCAAAGTCGCAATTTTTCCTCAGTTTTTGACGTCCAACGTCCATTTCGTGCGAAACGGTTGCGCGCGACACCTCAAAGTCGCAATTTTTCCTCAGTTTTTGACGTCCAACGTCCATTTCGTGCGAAAGGGTTGCCGGCGACGCTTCAAAGTCGCAATTTTTCCTAGGTTTTGGACGTCCAACGTCCATTTCGTGCGAAAGGGTTGCCGCGCGACCAATAAAAGTTTGGCAATTTTTCCTCAGTCTTGGCGTCCAACGTCCATTTCGTGCGAAAGGTTGCCGGCGACTCTTCAAAAATCGCAATTTTACCTAGGTTTTTGGACTCCACGTCCATTTCGGGTGCGAAATTGCGTTTCGGGCGCTCCGGCGGCACCGCCCCCGCCTTAAGAGAGATAGAAGAAGAGCGAGAAGAGATCTGGCAGATGTAAGGTGTGAAGATCTAGATCTGCAGGTGTGAGGGTGTGAGATCTAGAATCTGCAGGTGTGCGGTTGTGATGATGTAGATCTCGATTTTGAGGGTGTGAAGATGTAGATCTGCAAATGTGAGGATGTGAATGAAATTAGACTGGCAGGTGTGAGGGTGTGAAGATGATCTGCAGGTGTGCGGGTGTGATGATGTAGATCTGCAGATGTGAGGGTGTGAAGATGTAGATCTGCAGATGTGAGGATGTGATGATGTAGATCTGCAGATGTGAGGGTGTGAAGATCTAGATCTGCAGGTGTGAGGGTGTGAAGATCTAGATCTGCAGGTGTGAAGGTATGAAGATCTGCAGATGTGAGGGTGTGAAGATGTAGATCTGCAGATGTGAGGGTGTGAAGATCTAGATCTGCAGGTGTGAGGGTGAAGATCTAGATCTGCAGGTGTGAAGGTATGAAGATCTGCAGATGTGAGGGTGTGAAGATGTAGATCTGCAGATGTGAGGATGTGATGATGAAGATCTGCAGATGTGAGGGTGTGAAGATCTAGATCTGCAGGTGTGAGGGTGTGAAGATCTAGATCTGCAGGTGTGAGGGTGTGAAGATCTAGATCTGCAGATGTGAAGGTGTGAAGATCTAGATCTGCAGATGTGAGGGTGTGAAGATCTAGATCTGCAGGTGTGAGTGTGAAGATCTAGATCGGCAGGTGTGAAGGTATGAAGATCTAGATGTCCAGATGTGAGGGTGTGAAGATCTAGATCTGCAGGTGTGAAGGTGTGAAGATCTAGATCTGCAGGTGTGAAGGTGTGAAGATGTAGATCAGCAGATGTGAAGGTGTGAAGATGTAGTATAACGGCTGCTTTTTTACGAAGAACCCTTTGCAGGCGCTCTCGGGAAAAATAGTTTAACAAAGCTCAAAAACAAAAAACTCAGCAGCTCGGCAACACCATCTTGCATCATCTCGCAATGCCTCTGCAACCAAATTTCCACGGCAGCGGACGACGCGAATGACGCGGTCGCATGCACCATTCGCACAGACATTCCCGTCAGCAAATGAAACAGAGACCACAAAACGTCCACAAACGTCACGGGCGCGTGACTTCAACCAAACATGTTGCATTCAGAAAATTCCGAGACATGCATATCTGTTCGCTTGAGTTCAAAACAATGCCATGACATGCTTGAGAACAAAACAAAATTGAACGGTACAAAATTGAACAGTACAATGATTCCCGTAGTATTTTTTTGTCCACTGCTCATGCATTTCAATGCAAAGATCACATATTTTTTGTGCCATAAATCACATAGATCCACTGCATCGTCAACAAACACTGACATTGTCACAATGTAATTCTCGAGATCTCACAGACACTTTTACACACAAAAGCTTTTACACACAGACGGTTTTACACACAGACGCTTCTACACGCAGACACTTTTACACGCAGATGCGTTTTACACACGCACACACACTTTCACACACAGAGGCTTTTACACACAGAAACTTTTACACACAGACCCTTTTACACACAGACCCTTTTACACACAGACGCTTTTACACACAAGACTTTCACACACAGATGCTTTTACACACAGAAGCTTTTACACACAGAGGCTTTTATACACAGAAGCTTTTACACACAGAGGCTTTTATACACAGAAGCTTTTACACACAGAGGCTTTTACACACAGAAGCTTTCACACACAGGCGCTTTTACACACAGACACTTTTACACACAGACGCTTTTACACACAGAGGCTTTTACACACAGACGCTTTTACACACAGACACTTTTACACACAGACGCTTTTTACACACAGACGCTTTTTACACACAGACACATTTGACACAAAACACATTTACACAGAGAGACACACAAACACTTTACACACAGACGCTTTTACACACAGACGCTTTTACACACAGACGCTTTTACACACAGACGCTTTTACACACAGACGCTTTTACACACAGCCGCTTTTACACACAGCCGCTTTTACACACAGCCGCTTTTACACACAGCCGCTTTTACACACAGACGCTTTTACACACAGACGCTTTTACACACAGACGCTTTTACACACAACACTTTCACACACAGAGGCTTTTACACACAGAAGCTTTTACACACAGAGGCTTTTATACACAGAAGCTTTTACACACAGAGGCTTTTACACACAGAAGCTTTTACACACAGGCGCTTTTACACACAGAAGCTTTTACACACAGGCGCTTTTACACACAGACGCTTTTACACACAGACGCTTTTACACACAAACGCTTTTACACACAGACGCTTTTACACACAGAAGATTTTACACAGACGCTTTTACACACAGACGCTTTTACACACAGAGGCTTTTACACACAGAAGCTTTTACACACAGAGGCTTTTACACACAGAAGCTTTTACACACAGAGGCTTTTACACACAGACGCTTTTACACACAGACCCTTTTACACACAGACACTTTTACACACAACATTTTCACACACAGAGGCTTTTACACAGGCGCTTTTACACACAGACGCTTTTACACACAGACGCTTTTACACACAGACGATTTTACACACAGACGCTTTTACACACAGACGCTTTTACACACAGACCGTTTTACACACAGACGCTTTTACACACAACCGCTTTTACACACGGCACTTTTACACACAGACACTTTTACACACAGACGCTTTTACACACAGACACTTTTACACAGACGAAAGCGTTACGATTGACCAAGTAAAATCGCAATTTTTCTTCAGTTTTTGACGTCCAACGTCCATTTCGTGCGGAAGGGTTGCGATTGACAACTCACAGTCGCAATTTTTCCTCAGTTTTTGACGTCCAACGTCCATTTCGTGCGTAAGGGTTGCGCGGGACACTTCAAAGTCGCAATTTTTCCTCAGTTTTTAACGTCCAACGTCCATTTCGTGCGAAAGGGTTGCGCGCGACCAATAAAAGTTGCAATTTTTCCTCAGTTTTTGACGCCCAACGTCCATTTCGTGCGTAAGGGTTGCGCGGGACGCTTCAAAGTCGCAATTTTTTCTCAGTTTTTAACGTCCAACGTCCATTTCGTGCGAAAGGGTTGCGCGCGACCAATAAAAGTTGCAATTTTTCCTCAGTTTTTGACGTCCAACGTCCATTTCGTGCGAAAGGGTTGCCGGGGACGCTTCAAAATCGCAATTTTATCTAGGTTTTGGACGTCCAACGTGCATTTCGTGCGAAAGAGTTGCGTTTCGTGGCGCTCCGGCGGCACCGCCCCCGCCTTAAGAGAGAATAGAAGAAGAGCGAGAGGAGATCTGCAGATGTGAAGGTGTGAAGATGCAGATCTGCAGATGTGAGGGTGTGAAGATCTAGATCTGCAGGTGTGAGGGTGTGAAGATGTAGATCTGCAGATGTGAAGGTGTGAAGATCTAGATCTGCAGGTGTGAGGGTGTGATGATGTAGATCTGCAGATGTGAGGGTGTGAAGATCTAGATCTGCAGGTGTGAGGGTGTGAAGATCTAGATCTGCAGGTGTGAGGGTGTGAAGATCTAGATCTGCAGGTGTGAAGGTGTGAAGATCTAGATCTGCAGGTGTGAGGGTGTGAAGATCTAGATCTGCAGGTGTGAAGGTGTGAAGATGTAGATCTGCAGATGTGAGGGTGTGAAGATCTAAATCTGCAGGTGTGAGGATGTGAAGATCTAGATCTGCAGGTGTGAAGGTGTGATGATGTAGATCAGCAGATGTGAAGGTGTGAAGATGTAGATCGGCAGATGTGAGAGTGTGAAGATCTAGATCTGCAGGTGTGAAGGTGTGAATATCTAGATCTGCAGATGTGAGGGTGTGAAGATCTAGATCAGCAGATGTGAAGGTGTGAAGATGTAGATCGGCAGATGTGAGAGTGTGAAGATCTAGATCTGCAGGTGTGAAGGTGTGAAGATCTAGTATAACGGATGCTTTTTTACGAAGAACCCTTCGCAGGCGCTCTCGGGAAAAAAGAGAGAGTAGGTAGCAAGGGAAGCCTTGCGGGTGTGGGGGTGCAGGGGGGAGGGCGCAGCGCCTCCCCCCGCAATGCGTACCAAGAAAGAAATACATAGGCGCAAGTGGCGATGGATATCTTGATAAGCAAATGGGCACAAGTGGCGATGGATATCAATAAAGATAAAATAAACCCAAATCACCGATAATGCTTATGAAAAAAGGGAAGGGTGTAGGTAGCAAGGGAAGCCCATTAAAAAAAAAAGCGGGTGGGGGGGTGCAGGGGGGAGGGCGCAGCGCCTCCCCCCGCAATGCGTACCAAGAAAGAAGCACATAGGCACAAGTGGCGATGGATATCAATAAAGATAAAATGAACCCAAATAACCGATAATGCTTATGAGAAAAGGAAAGAGTGTAGGTAGCAAGGGTAACCGATGATGCTTATGAAAAAAGGAAAGAGTGTAGGTAGCAAGGGAAGCCCATTAAAAAATAAAAGCGGGTGGGGGGGCCGCAATGCGTACCAAGAAAGAAGTACATAGGCACAAGTGGCGATGGATATCAATAAAGATAAAATGAACCCAAATAACCGATGATGCTTATGAAAAAAGGAAAGGGTGTAGGTAGCAAGGGAAACCCATTAAAAAATAAAAGCGGGTGGGGGGGTGCAGGGGGGAGGGCTGAAGAGGGGCCCTAGCGTCTACTTCAAGATCAGCTAAGGCGTCTTCCCCAATGACAGCACTCTTTTACTCTCAGCCTGTTGCCGGTCAGTGCTTGTCCACAGGGTTACTCTATATACCTCTTGAGCCTTGAAGGGCGCATATAAATGTGCTCAATACTCATGCATGTACCTCTGTAGGTATTAGGTCGAAAAAAAACACAGGCACAAATTCAAAAGCAATGAGTAGAGCACTACGCCTTGTCGTACTCAATTGGTATTAAGAGTATCTTCCTGTCTTCTCTACACAATGGCAAATAGCAAAAATAAACCGGAGTTACGCAGTGGCTTCGAATTGAAAAACACGTGAAAGCAGCGAATGTCCTAAAGACATGCCGAAAAAGAACAGCGGATTCGCTAAATTTTTCCAGTAGCGACCAATGGTGCTTCGCGCACGGTCTCTCCATAGGCAAAATGCCTCGCTCTACCGGTGAAAGTTCGAATTGAAAAGTTCGGTTCGCAAGATTCAGAAATTCCGGTCATACGAAAACAATTGACCAAATCACGAAATAAACGGAAATAGCGGATCTCCAAAGTTGCTCATTCAAGCGAACAATGGACAGAAATCGAAGTTGGTAATTTTTGGAGTTCGCTCCATTCGGAGTGGTTTGCTCGCAGAAAGTTTCATGGAGATAAATGTGTATAGTATCTCTATGTACAAGAGTATCTATTTTACATTAAATTGAAGTTTAGACAATTGTGGCATTTTCTCTATCTCAAAGAGTATATGCCATTTTGTGAAAATAAGTTGATGCACAGAAAAACTGTACAAGGTCTCTCATGCTGTGTTATCTTCAGTTAAAGAAGTATACACTCACTCATCGCCAATCACTTTGTCTCCATGGTCTGGACGAAGAAGATGAGGATCCACCCCAACTCATGTTGCCCTGATACGTTGATGCCTGATCTTCATATGCCTTTCTCTTTTTCTCCTTCTGTCTTTCCTTTCTCTTCTCAGCATACTTCATCTTCTGTTTAGCATGTTTGTAATGATGTCGCTCATTCCACGACATATCAGAAGGATCCAAATGCACAAGAATTGGATTATGGGCATCACGATCGTTTGGAGCAACCATGAAGATATTGTGATCACCATGTAAGCAAGTTTCATTTACCTTGAAGTAAAATTCACCCACATAGTTCATGTGATCTTCATCTTCGTAGTCTTCAGGGTATTCCTGACACACCAGACGTGAATGACCCCACTCAACAACTGACAGCATACAACAATCACCTTTGCCCGATGTCTTCTTCACGAGCTCGTCGGTATATGAAGCTGTTGTAATGCCATCCAAGTGCGTTGCAAGAAAATCAAGATCCCGATAACTGCAAGAAATGAAATGTTTGACCCTGACTGGAGGGTATGTTGAATCAAAATGCTTGCGTAGGGCTTGTGTTGCAGCACCCATCATTCTGTTGATCCAGAATTGAATTAGGCTGTGTTGATATGTAGGGACACCTGGAGATTTTGGTGCGGTGTAATAGCATGCCTTGTTTCCATCACCTGCGATGACGTCAACTTGATATCTAGCACACTCAAAAGCCATAACAGCTAAACACTCACCAACAATACCAGGAGAATCTGATGCATACTTCTGTCCAACGTGAAAAACGCACACACGTGTCATCTTCATTCTGGCTCGTGTCAAGTCAACAATCTCATCTGTATCACGGTCCTTTGTCTTTCCCCAAGATACTTCAAAGATTGCCCAAGAGACTTGTCGAACTCGTGTGTCGTTGTCATCTGATATCCAGCAACTTGCCTTATATCACCGTCCTTTCCTATGCGAGCTGCCACCATCAAGTCATGATAGTCATTGAAGCAAGTTTTAAACTGCACCTCTTCTAGTCTTTCTCTGTGAGGATATAGTGAACCAGCTTCACAATTCATGAAAAGATGTCCTCCAAAGTTCTTGATGACGTTGATGAAGTAATTGTTGAACTGTGTCTTGTTCTCATCAAACTTTTCATGTTCTTCATCAATAGTGTAGTCGATGTGTGGAATGAATTGTTGAAATCTTTCTGGAACAGGGCATTTTTCAAATCTGTTTCTGCACCAGTTTCCCAAATTCCAAAACATCATTGTAATTTGTGGAGATGATCTGTAAGGAAATTCTTCATCCTTGTATGTTGGGTCTAATAGGCCTCCACCTAAATACCTGTAAGCCAAGCTGTGCAAGATCATACAGTAACGCAAGACCTTGTGGTCCTCAACATAATCTCGAAGTACCTGTGTCAGATTTCCAAAGTCGTCATCAATTCTTCGTTCTGCTTCTTTTGAGGCTTCTTCTGATTTGTTTTGATGAAGAGGATGCATTCTTGGATCACTACAACCATATTCAATAGCATTCTTGAGTTCATCGAGTTCCTGTGATGGTTGTTGATCTTTGTGTCTGGCAATGTACTCGGCCATCAACTGTTCATCTGTAAGATGGCACCAATAATCTTGATGTGGTTGCATAGTCTTTCTGTATTTAACATGCCAGAACATGTGTCGATGTTTCGAAGAAGCTGGATAACCTTTATTGTAAAATCCTGCCCATTCACCATGGTAACCATCTGAAAAACAATCCTTCAATTTTCGAAAAACTGAATCATCTTCGTTTCCAGTGATGTCTTGACCATAGTAAAATCTCTGTGCAGGTTTCACTTCTGGAGCTGTCTCATCATCTTGAATGTCTGTCTTTTTCTCCCCTGATTCCTCCTTCTCTGAGGAGCATTCAGGTGGAGCTGATTCCTCTTTCTCACAAGAGCTTTCAGCTGGGACATGTGGCTCCTTTGTATCTTCTTCTTCTTCGACAACAACTTCCTCTTCTTCTTCTTCTTCTGTTTTGCCTCTTCTTTGATGAAACTCTCCTTGATCTTTTGCTGAGCATTCTTGTTGCACATACTAATCCATTTGAGAGTACACCCAACCAATTTGTCATCATTAGTTTCCAAAATGATATGCTTGTCCTCAATGTTCAAACTTTCAATTGTGTTCTTGTACTCAGGATCGGCACTGCCTTGTCCTTGAAGATCAGTAAGAGGAGTATTTGGATCATCGTCCACCATCTCGGGATCCTCTGTATCAAGGAAATTGTCTGCAGTGATGTGTTCATTGTCCTTGAGAACCTTTGTAATATCCAGTTTGAACTCATGAAACTTTTCCCAGGAGATCTCATAACCCATCGACGGTGCATATTGGTCCATAAATGTTGAAAATGGAGCATCTGCCACTACTGACATCATCAACCATAATGAGAAGTAGGTAATGTCACCTCGTTCTAAGGGTTGACCTCCTTCCAAGTCATCGGGATGAAGGACTGTTTGACCTGCAAGTGCAATCTCATGTAGGATACTTCTGTGCTCTGGTTTGAGTTGCCTGACTAAAAATAGTCCATGTCGGTCTTCAGGATTTCTTCGAGGATTTGCATCTGGTACCACGTCATCTTCTGGTTCTACTTGAATTTCAGATGCAACAACTTCTTCTGGCTGTTGTTGTGGTTCCTCTCTCTCGCTTGAGAGCTTCCACTTTTCTCTTCCTGTGGCCTGTTAAAAACCTGTAACCCGGGCAAAAACTCAAGTTCTTCATCAGCATCATCATCATTGTGATCTTCCATGTCCACATTCTCCATCTCCTTCTCTGGGATGTGAGCAATCTTCTCTGTTCCTGCTATCCAGATATAGCCATCGAGCTTTGTAGATACATGGAAGTCACCTGAACCACATTCCTTGACCTTTGTTCGTGCTCGTGCAGATTGATGGAATGCTTCATGCTGAAAGAACTGATTGTAAGCATGTTCAACAAAGAATCGGTATGATTGGGCAGTCAACTCCTTTCTGCTATCCACAAATTGTCGAAGCTTGTTGAGAGCAAAGACAGTGAAATGACTAAAGTTGGCAGGAGCTTCATCTTCATACAAGTCAATTGCCATAATCATCATTTTTGTGGAAAAGGAGAAATGCCGTTCAGGTTCTGGGATGACTGTTCTCTTGTTCATGGGAACTGTAATTCCTTGGATAGTCATGTCATACCCATGAGTGTTCAACTCCAGTGCATCCAAAATGTTACCATCACGGTCCTTCTTTCTCCTGCAGAAATCTCCCCAGAGTTTGTTGTTTTCTCGAATGAACTGATCAAGATGCTTGGTGTAAAAGACAAAGACTGCTTCTGAGAGATACTCCATGTCCTTCTGTATTGCTAAGTCTCTTTCATATAGCAAGAACTTCTCTCTCCAGTCTTCTCTGCTGATACTGAACCTGTCTTCCCAACCTGCTGGTTCAACTTGACCTCGCATCCAGTCTGTCCAATGTCGTCGACAAGAGCCCAAATAACCTTCCATGGCTTCGATGTTTCCTTCTTTATGGAAGTGTGCCAACATGCGTCCAATTTCCCAAGCTCTGGTGAAGAGCAAGCATTGATGTCCTGTCCATGGAAGCTTCTCCCAGTCTGCGCGATTGATGGATTGCCTTCGAAGTGCTATCTTTTGTGGAGAGAGTAGAAGGTTCCATTCACGTAGAACTATCACTTTTTCTCCTGAGTTCTTGATGAGTTCACCGTTCTCTTCTCTTGCACAGACAATACCAGCTTCATAAAGGACCCAGGGATTTGATGCAGAGATCGAACTTTTTGTGGCTTGTTCTACAAGTGGATCTTCCAAATCATCTGGTGGATCTTCTGCTTCCCAGAGGTTGACAGCTTCCTCTCCCATTGGGTCGTCCTGGACGTCCACTGATGGCTCCTCTTGTTGATTGTCTTGAGCATCTTGTTGAGGATCATCATGTTGTGGAGGTTCTGAGCTTCCTGATGATGAGCGTTGTTGCTCCCATACGTCTTGAGGTTCCTCTCTTTCTTGAGAGCGTCCTCTTCTTGATGGCTGTTCGTATGGATTGCTCATTGGTGCATCATCCTGCGCAGATGCCTCTCTCTCATGAGAGCTTTCTGCTGCTGCACAATAAATTGAATCCATGAGAGGGTCAAAATCTTTCTCATTGCATAGTGGGTTGCCAAAAACCAATTTTCCATAGTTTTGTGGAACTTGTTGACCCATGAACTCCCATGCTGTGATTCTGACTTCATCAGGAATATCTACTCCAGGAATAAAACTTGGACCTTTCTCTTTCATGACATGGTTCCATGTTGTGTTGTTATGCCATGAACCACCTGTAACTGATGGAGGTAGAGAATGACCACGTCCTTGATGAATAACGTTGCACGCTATAGTGGGGAGTTGTTCCTTGACGTGGAGGTACTGGAAAGGTACATTGCCCTGATGGAGAACTACACCATTCTTTGTCAGGAAGAGTTGGTTGTTCACAAGAAAACTTGGATCCAACACGAGGTACACTGGTCGCCTATATGTTCTTGGTGGCTTAGTGCCCTCTGCCATCCTGATGTAGCCATGACCATTGTCATTGCGATACATGAAGTGTACTGCATCTCTTCCACCTTTTCCACTTCCTTTCACATTGGTCATTAGGCCTGATTGTTGAATGGATTCTAAGTTCGTGAAGTCAGTGACATGAAAAATCCAGCCCAAACTCATAGCCTCATCATATGTCAGTTGATGATGTGCAACAGTAGGATCAACAACTTGGTTGCTATGTCCTTGAAATGCACCAAGACGAACGTTGAATGGATATGTTGCAGCTGGGCTATATGGGAACCACCTCCATTGCAGGGAGATCTCGACAAAGAATCTTTGCTTAGGATTACACAGTAACATGGCAGCAAAATCTGCTCCAGACATGTGGTATTCCTTTGGATTGTCTTCCTGCATCTGATCGAATAAAAGAGAAATGTTCATAGCTCCACTGGACGTGAACAAAGTTTTGTCTCTGCAATGTCTCAACACTGACGACAGCTTCTTGCTACACCTAATGTAATAGCTCTTCCTCTGTGGGCCTGTCATGTCAATGTGAAAATCACTGCATCTTTTGTCAAACCAGTTCTCTTCTTCTTGGGTTGTAAAACCACAGAGATACTTCAGAAACTCAGCAATCCACTTCAGAGAATCATCAAACTCTCCATTGGCTGTGCCCCAATAAAGAATCCAGGAAATAACATCCATAAAGATCTCATACCTGTCTGTCGATCTCATGTTGTGTGGTCCCATCAACGTGTGTAGGTTCCTCTCTCTCATCTTCCTCACTCTATTGTGAGCTTGAAACCAATCTGTTCGATGTCTGTAACCATTGCAAAATGCTAAATGGTCTTCATGTGGTAATGTCGATGGTGTTCGAAATTGATCAGCTGGGATTTCCTCTGATCTTCTCAGAGCATATCCATCAGCTGAGTGTCTTTGATCAAATCCAGAACTAGGATATTCTTGACCTCGATTGCTTGAATGTGCCTGATCGCTAGATGTTGCGGCTGAGGTCCTGTTCCACCGGCTAGAGCTCGACATGTTGAAGAAACAGTACGATCCTCGAGACTCTGCCTCTTGAGCCGCAGGCACAAATTCAAAAAAATAGTCAAGAATCCCTCAAGGCGTCACCTAACAGAAACACATCATGTCTGAAATCAACATGACTGCAAACTGTTGGCAACCATGACCTGAGGTAAGCTTTGTGTTCCAGCAATGATCTGAATGGTGGATGAGCATCAACTTCTTTAAGAACACCTTGTCGAACAGCGTCAATAAGATTTTGAGGATTAGCAGACTTCTTGGTCAAACAATCAGCTAAACACCATTGAGTTCTGATATGTGACAAGTCAGCAATGGAACCTGAACATGCTTCTTTCCTAAGCATCTGAATCATATGAATGGTCTCTTGTTGTTCAGGAACATGAGTAGTGCTGGCAGTAGTCACAAGATTGTTTGCATCAGTCCTCATGTGAATCTCACTTGAAAGTCCAGTAATGTCCTTGATCAGTCCTCTCAACATTTGACATGTACCATAACACTTCATCAGTGCATACAACTCTGCAACAGTTGTGCTCAAAGTAGTTCGTTTGATTTTGGTAGATTCAAAGAAAATAAGAGAACCTCTAGTGTTTTTGCTCTTTTCCTTTCTTGGTTCAGCCATGAAAATAACCATCGCGCGCTGTGAGGATTTGTCGCTGTTGTTCCTAAACGCTGCATCTGGCATTGCAACTAATCTAGGATCACCTTGAAGTGGCCAGAACATAAGTTCCATCGGGTCACTTACAATTTGCCTGCAAACTGTGTTCAGCGTTTTGCAATCACCTACGGTGGGGGAAGCAGCGGCAGAAGCACAACGGGAAAACTGATAACATGACTGAAATTGAGTTCTTGATTGTAACCAGTTGATACTACCTAAGAGTGACCTGTAGGCAGTGTGGAGATCCTTGTCACATTTGTCTTCATCCTTCAAACCTTTAGGTATGACAACCTCAGTGAGTTCACTGACACAAAGTGACTGTTCAACTGTGATGTGTGATTTCTTCTTGGTCTTCTCATCGATGATCCATTTCACACGTTGACCAGTGAACATCAAGTCATTCACATCTTCATGACCAATCTTGAATTGTGACTTGACAACTTTCTTGAACTTCTCCAGAAACTCTGGATTTCCAGTAATGAACAAGTCGTCAACATGCAAACAACACATGCCAATAGGTTTTCTTCCCTTGGCATTACTGCCATTCACAGGGTCCATGAAGTGTTCCAAGAGTTCTTCAACAATCTCAGGTGTCAACTGTGGTGTCGTGGCAAGATAAGTACGCTCTGAAGGTAAGAAGACTGAAACAAGTACTTCAGCTTCTTCTTCCAAACTTGTGGAAACATTTTCCTTGTTCATGTCATGATTCATCTCAAGTAACCACCAAACTCCTTTCCTCTTCACAATAGAAGTCCTCAGATGAAACTTCTTTCGATCATAATGTGAATCAGGAGTTCTCAAAGCTTTTGCACGATAAGCAACTTGAGCATGACCATTTTCAAAAGGATACCAACCAGACTTGTGTTCAACAGATTCCAAAAACTTCAACAAGGTTTCATCAACAACAGGAGTCCAAGCACAATCTTCAACCTTCTTCTCCTTGAACTCTTTCCTCTGTTTCCATGTTTGGGTTTGTTGATAGCAAGCTGAAAACAATCTTTCTTCAACCAAAAGAGACTTATGAACTTCCTCAGCAATGTCGGAGGATTCATCACGCGTTTCCTCACTGTCTTGTGAGCTTACGTAGTATGTCACAGGTGCTGGTTCTGTTGCCTCAGAGTCAGCAAAGCTAACCTGTTTTGGCTCCTTAAAAGCACCATCATAGCATACATACGTACACCTGTCCGCTCTTGTTGGTTGTATACCAAGCGAAATCAGAAATTTGTCAAGGCGGTTCCACCATCTACGTGGTGCGTCCGCAAGTCCATAGACGGAACGAGTGCACAAACCAACCAAGTAAAGAGGCAAACCAATGTCAGTAGGCAACTGAACATGGATAACGCGGCGGTCTAAGTCGTATGTTTCCCCCTGAAGGAAGGCAGTTTTCAAGTCTAAATGGAATAAATCCCAGTACATCGAGGCTGCATGCTGAGATGCCACACGGAAACCATACCTGGTAGCAGTAGGACTGTCAGTCTGTAAGTCATACTTTTGAGCATCTTGAAAGCCTCTACATACCCATCTAGCCTTGAACTTCTTGAACTGTCCATCCTTATCAACCTTGATGGTAAGCACCCATCTGCCAGTGACATAGTTGTCAATCTTATGACGTCTCTTGTCTCTGAAGGTCATGGCAGTGAAGTCCAGAAAACTTCTGAATTCTTCAAGCTTGGCTTGCTTGATCTCCTTAGCATACTTTCTCAAGACTTCTTGGGTGATAACTGATTCTGCCTTTGGCTGCTTCTTTCCATTCTTGGCAAGATACTGTTCAAACTGCTTTGAAACCAGTAACATCGTATGAACCAAAGTCAGGTGCAGCTTGGATTTTGGGTCCTAAAGGAACAAAAACAGTACCATCAACATTGACAAAATGAGAGTGGTCTGATGTGTAAGGTTCAGTGTCCACATCTTCTTCCTGAAGCTGAGCAATGTCATCCTCAGTCAAAACAGGAGTATCGTCTGTTTCATATGGTTCTGTTTCACCATCATCATGTTGTGATGATACCAATTCTGGTGTTCCTTGTGAAGACTGCTGTTGCGCTGGCTGCGCAAAATCACCTGGCGTAAACGATGTTGGTGTAGTAGTAGGCAATGGAATTGTATTGTCATGTGAACTTGAGGCAGTAGGATCATGTGAAGGTCCTTCATCTTCTTCATCATGAGGTTTCTGAGTAGGAACTGAAATTGGCTGAACATGACCTGGTAATTGAACCTTTGGCCTCTTGATAATCACCTTTGCCTTTGCCTTTGGTAAAGCATCAGTAGAATCAGTTGAGATCTGTCTCTGTTTCCTTTGAACTCTGATAGGCTCTGACGTCGGATCAGGTCCTGGTGGAGAATCGTCATCTTGTCCAGGATCAGCAATCTCTTCGATTGGAATGTCAGGATTGGAAAACGGAGTTGATGGTGAACTTGGTTGATGTGTTTCCCCCGAGTCCTGTATTCCTGGCATATCTAAATCATCATCAGGTGGTGGTCCATAATCATCTGGTATGATGTACTCTTGATCATCATCATCATCTGGATCAGGTCCAGTATTGTAATCAGGTTGATTATCATCATCCAGAGGATTTTCTGGTTCATCACCACTCAACATCTCATCATCATTTGGTGGAACATCACCATGCTGATCTGGATGAATGTGATCGTCACCATTTGGTGGAGTGCTACTTGAACTAGGAGGATCTTCAACTCTCCTTTTGATAGCACCAGTCGTTTCTCGTGAAAAGACGATCATGCTCCATTCATGGATTTTGAACTGTTCATGATGTGGGTACAACTGTGACACAAACATGAAGTAAACATGATCATAGTCACCAGGTTTCCAAATGAGTAAGACAGCATCTTCAGGATGTTGAAACAATGGATTCACTCTTCCATACGTTCCTCTGAACACGCTGCAATCTTCAAAGTACATTTGAGGCAATGTCTTCTTCCTTACATCTTGAAGTCCAGGAATCAGTTCAATGATTCTGCTGTCAGTTGACTCTCTGACATTAGCCTCTGTACTCCTTGGCAACTGATCAATCTTTCTCAATGTCTGAACAAGTAACTGAGTGGTAAACCTCTGTGGAAGGATGTGCTTCAATGGCACTGGAATAGAGGTCTCAACATGATGCAAGTCTTGCAACAAACATGAGCACTCAGGTTCACGGTCCAAAAACATTGACGTGCCACACAATGCTCCATCATCAAAATGTTCCAACAGATCTTCAAACAAGAAATACTGTCTCATGTCCCTCAAGGGTACAAGCTGTGTAAACTGCGCAATGAATGAACACAAGTAAGATGGTAAGACCTTCCATTGTGGATCATTCCAAAGCTTCCCTTCTCTACGGAAGGCATGCTGTGGTTCCAACATGTCAAAGTCTTCATCATGATTATAAAACACACGCAAGTTTTTGATTGAAGGATCACAACGACAGTAGTTTGTCATGTCAAGGTTGGAACAACCAATGTGATACTTGATTCTGTCCTTCTGAAATTTCTTCCAAGCCAAGAACTGAGCAAATCCTGAATCAGGTGGTGCAATCACCAAGAAACCTTTTCCTCGGTCAACTTGCCATTTCATCACATCAAGGCAAAACTTGAATACCGAGTATTTCCAGGAATTTGGTGAAGGATTTGTAATCAACACATATTCAGGATCAAGCTTCTCAAGTTGTTTCCAAACTTGGTTTTGTTTCCTTTTACTGTTGAAACTCCAACCATGCTTGTGGTCAACAGGTTCACCAACCTTCATGTTCAAACGTGCCATGTGCCAACTAAGACCAGTGTTGCTACTGAAAAGTTCCACAACATCACACTTGCCAGTTTGACAGAACCAGTGAGCTTGTTCACCTAAGTAGGCTTCAGCATATTCAGCTATATCTGGTTCATAGTCATCTTCATCTTCAACTGCAAGTGGAACAGGTTCTGATGTGTCAAGTCCAGGAACAGCAACATCATGCCATTCATCATGGTCACGTCTCACCTTTGATTGATTGACACGCATGACTGCATTGTCAACATGAACATTGACCATAGCATCTTCCTGAGAGATAACAGTACCTCTGATCCATCTTTCCTTCTTCCATGCCTTTGAAGCAATAGCATTAGCATTGACAGGGGAAATCCAAACGAAAACCTTGTCACCTGGTTTGTAAGGTCCATCTGATGGCATTGTTCGTTTGGCCATGTCATGTCTGAGGTCAGCAGCTTGTCTGGCTTCCTGATGTGCCCTCAGTGCTAACCCCTGCAACTCGAGTTGTGTTTTGTCTTCAGGTAAAGGATCAACACTAAGTTGAGCAGGATCAGAAGTCTCAATGTCCAGAAGATCTGGTGGTCGTCTACCAGTGGCAATTTCCAAAGGAGAATAACCACTAACAGTGAGTTGAGTGTTTCTGGCCCAAACAGTACGCTTCACAGCTTCTCTAATGGTAATTCCTTTGAACCTATCATCTTCAAGGTTCTTTGACATAATTTGCCATTGTCGTTTAAAAAGTCTGACAGCTGATTCAGCTCTGTTAGGCCATGGGGTTCTTGAACCGCAGGGACATTCCTTGATACCATGAGTTCGGTAATAAGTCAGAAAGTCTTCTTGAAAGAATGCTTCATCACCTACGATGGCTTTCGGCATACAAGTGTGTTCATCAGTCCACAACCTTAGAGCCTGAATGGTCTCCTTGTTGTTCAGTGAGTTTTGTGCCGTAGCCCAAAGTAAGTTGGTTGCACCATCAAGAACAAGCAACACCATGTACTTGTTCTTCCTCAACTGAATTTCAGCATGATCAACAAAGATAACATCTCCAAAGTTGGTGGATCGTATGCCTGAAATCCTGGCTCTCGGCGGTGGTGCAATTGAAGTACTACACACACGACACTTGTTGTACATTTCTTCATACTTCTCATAAACAGAGTCAGGAAGTCCTAACATGGAAGTCCTTCGTCTGAATTGAGTAGGAGACATGTGATAGTGTTTGATGTGAAGTTTGTAAAGTTCCACACTATCCTCCAGTTTCCTGAGCATCTTTCTGTATGCTGGTGTCATGGCTTGCACTTCACTACCAGGCAGTGGAATTGAAACTCGCCTAGGCTCAAGAGCATCACTACCTAGTTTCTCAACTTGACTTTCTGAATCTTGCTTACCACGGTTGCGCGCAGGTGCAGAAGGTTTTGGTTCAATGACTTGAGGTTCATCTGAATCAATTTTGTCCAAACCTAACTCCCTAGCTCTTATGTCAAGTTCATCTTCCTCATCAAGCTTGGGATAGGAGACAACAACCTTCTTTCTTGATGAACCTGATTGAGAGTCATCGACAACATGAGGTTTCTGCTTACCTACGTGTCTCTTGGCTGCAGGTGGACCTACCTCAATCTTTTTCGAGCTTGGTCCTTTCGAAATCGGTTTGCCTACCTCCTTCTGTGAGGAGCGTGGCTTCTTCTTCTGTACACCTGATGGCACTGAAGAGGCTGACTCAGGGTGAAAAAGTCATCAATGTTTCCACGAAAGGGCTTTGCACGATCAATGTCACTTCTGACAATGTCATCTGGGATCACGTAGTCCTCCTTGATCTTGTAGATGGTCTTGCCCTTCCAGAACTCTTCACTCTGTTCAGAAAACCTCTTCCTGTCTGTGCGCCAGTTGTCCTTGTGAAGAACCTTCTTCTTGCTCTTCTGGAACTCTTGGTGTGTTTCTCTCTCATCAAGAAGTTGTTCTTTTGGAATTGGAGTCTCTTCTGATCGATTCATCTCATGTAGGTTTCTCCTCTTGTCCTTGTGGTGCCTGATGAGTTCACGACGTAGTGGATCAACTTGCCAGTAGTCACCAGTCACCAAAGCTTCTTCTTCATGAACATCTTGTTTGACAGCAATCTGGCTGTACTCGAAGTGATCGTGTTGTGAAAAGAAACTCTTGACTTGAGGAGTCTTGAAATGAACTTGGCTCATGTACCATGCTACATCTTGTAGGTCGAGAATGAGATGAGTACTGATGGCTGTCCTCAAAACCATTTTTCTCATGCCAATACGTGCACAGGACAAATAAGCCTTCTCTGGAGTAAGTTCAAATTGAAATCCAAGGTTTCTCATCTGTGGAAGTGACATCAACAATGGGACATCACTGCACCTTCTTCGACAATGTCGAATTCTGTGAACTGAGTGTTCCATCCATGATCATACATGAATATCACGAGCTTCTCAGTACATTTGGATTGTTGTGAATTTGCCAAGAAGAATCTTGAACTTGTTGGCTGAATTTCATACCAGAGTCCACTGTTGGGATGTGAGTCAACATATCTGCAAAATGCTTCAACGGCTCGTCGAGAGCCCATAGCTCTTGTGCATCCAAGATCCAGGATACATACAGTTGGTGGTGCAGAATTCTCTGTGTGAAAAGCTAGTCCTTTCTCACATGCCAGATCAGTCTGTACAGTATGAAATGAAAAAGCACTCTGCTGTGATGGTACCTCTATCTCTGTAGAGCATCCATATGATAACAATGCTGTGCCTCTTGCCAATGGCTTCCATGAAGCCTCACCTTCTTGAAGACCAACTTGCCTGGGCACTCGAGCTGGACGTCGTCGTACACCTTGTCGAAGGGCATCAACTTCTCCAACCAGAACAGGGAATCTCTTCATTTCTCTCCTGTTTTGATGTGCTGTTGCATCACGTTGGTTCTGTCCTCCACGACGAGTGCGTCGTTGTACTTCTTGTTGTTCATACGTGGATGTCAAAACATCAACACGTGCTGGCTCTGTCTCTCCAACATCAACACGTAATGGTTCAGTTCTTCCAAGTGAAAAGAAACCATGACCAGAACTTGATGCAGCAGAAGAATAATGAGCTTGTTGTGTTTGTTGATTCTGTATGGCAGGACTTGATGTGGATTGAGGTTGAACATAGTTCGACTTGCCTTTTCCATCTCCTGGCTTTCCTCCTTTGCCATCATCATCCTTGCCTTTCTTGCCTTTCTTTCCTTTTCCTTTTCCTTTTCCTTTCCTCTGGAAGTATCCATACTCATCCATGTAGTACAGATCATCATAGGCCCAATAGCCTTCATTCCAGGTTTGATCATCGGCCCAATAGCCGTCATAGTTTTCATTCCATTCTTCTTCTTGCCAATCTTCTTCATAAGAGCACGGCCTTTCCTTCTTCCTTTTCCTCGGCCTTTTCCTTTCCTTGATCTGAAGAACCTTCGTCCTCCTCTGCCTTTTCCTTTTCCTTTTCTCTTTCCTTTACCTTTGCCTCGTCTGATGTGTTTGCCTTGGAACCTTCTCTGATACCACGTGTAGTCAGTGTCATCATATACCCAGAAAACATCTTCTAAAGCATCCAGGAATCCTTCTGCGCCGTCTTCATCATCTTCGGTCCAATAGCCGTCAGTTCCTTCTAAATCACCTTCATCCAGTACGAGGAAAGATCTTCTCTGTGCCATGCCAGAGGGTTGCATCAATGGATTGTCAACTGCTGTTTTGGTAGTGCAAAACATTTCCAAAAACAGATCACGTAGTTCTTGAATGTTGTATCGATCGAGGGTTCGTCCACGATGTGTCATGATACTTGTGAGTGTGTTTCTCTGATCCTGTGTCAGGTCTGCTAGACTTACAAAAGTCAATGCTAGCAAATTTTCACCCAGTGGGAATGCTTGTCTCTGAGTTTGTCTACGATGTTCTTGATACTGTTTGAATGCCACCAATGCCAGTTCATCCGACCAAGGAACAGGTACATGGGGAGCTGTTCCTGAGGCTGCTGCTACTTCAGCTCGCTCTTGTTGATCTCGATCATGTTCTTGACGTTTTTGTGCAACAAACAGGATTGCTTCAGGACTAGTCACTGTTGCTTCTGGAAGTAAACCCATCCAAGACTCAATAAGTCTATTTCCAGTGAGTTGAAATCTAGTCATCCACTTCTGAAGATCCATAGTTCCTCTGTTGTACTTCGTGAACTGCATGAAACGGTATAAAAACACGTTCTGGGCACCTTTGATGAAATGAGGTCGTAGAAATCTTTTGAAATAGTTCACTCCTTCCTGGGGATCCCTGAGCATCTCTCTATCCAATAGTCTCTTGTATTGTTGAGCATCTCCTTCCAGTCTATTGCGCAAGGCTGGACCACGTTTCTCAGGTTCTAACTCCGTGATGTCACACCAGTCATCAATTGCACCCTCAAAAGCAAAGAAACTAGTTCTCCCATCATATGCTGGAGCTACCTTTGTGGTCATTTGTTGCGTCATGTGAATCTGTGTCTGCTGGGGTGCTCTTCTCATTGCATAAGAGTCATATTGGTTCCATTCATCTGCATCGACAATGTCGAAGTCATCATCATCATAGCCATGGCGTGCCATTGCTTGGGCTCTACCTGGAGCTCACCCTCAATGAGGGATCACTGCTCCGCTACCACTTGAAGAGGGGCCCTAGCGTCTACTTCAAGATCAGCTAAGGCGTCTTCCCCAATGACAGCACTCTTTTACTCTCAGCCTGTTGCCGGTCAGTGCTTGTCCACAGGGTTACTCTATATACCTCTTGAGCCTTGAAGGGCGCATATAAATGTGCTCAATACTCATGCATGTACCTCTGTAGGTATTAGGTCGAAACAAAAACAAGGGCGCAGCGCCTCCCCGCGCAATGCGTACCAAGAAAGAAGTACATAGGCACAAGTGGCGATGGATATCAATAAAGTGAAGGGCGCATATAAATGTGCTCAATACTCATGCATGTACCTCTGTAGGTATTAGGTCGAAACAAAAACAAGGGCGCAGCGCCTCCCCGCGCAATGCGTACCAAGAAAGAAGTACATAGGCACAAGTGGCGATGGATATCAATAAAGATAAAATGAACCCAAATAACCGATGATGCTTATGAAAAGAATGAAAAAGTGTACGTAGCAAGGAAAGCCCATTAAAAAATAAAAGCGGGTGGGGGGGTGCAGGGTGGAGGGCGCAGCACCTCCCCCCGCAATGCGTACCAAGAAAGCAGCACATAGGCACAAGTGGCGATGGATATCAATAAAGATAAAATGAACCCAAGTAACCGATGATGCTTATGAGAAAAGGAAAGAGTGCAGGTAGCAAGGGTAACCGATGATGCTTATTAAAAAAGGAAAGGGTGTAGGTAGCAAGGGAAGCCCATTAAAAAATAAGAACGGGTGGGGGGGTGCAGGGGGGAGGGCGCGGCCCCTCCCCCCGCAATGCGTACCAAGAAAGAAGTACATACATAGGCACAAGTGGCGATGGATATCAATAAAGATAAAATGAACCCAAATAACCGATGATGCTTTTGAAAAAAGGAAAGAGTGTAGGTAGCAAGGGAAGCCCATTAAATGGGGGGGGTGCAGAGGGGAGGGCGCAGCGCCTCCCCCCGCAATGCGTACCAAGAAAGAAGTACATAGGCACAAGTGGCGATGGATATCAATAAAGATAAAATGAACCCAAATAACCGATGATGCTTATGAGAAAAGGAAAGGGTGCAGGTAGCAAAGAAGCTTATAAAAAAGGAAAGTGTGTAGGTAGCAAGGGAAGCCCATTAAAAATAAAAAATAAAAGCGCAGCGCCTCCCCCCGCAATGTGTACCAAGAGAGAAGTACATAGGCACAAGTGGCGATGGATATCAATAAAGATAAAATGAACCCAAATAACCGATGATGCTTATGAGAAAAGGAAAGGGTGCAGGTAGCAAGGGTAACCGATGATGCTTATGAAAAAAGGAAAGTGTGTAGGTAGCAAGGGAAGCCCATTAAAGAATAAAAAATAAAAGCGGGTGTGGGTGTGCCGTGGAGAGGGCGCAGCGCCTCCCCCCTCAATGCGTAGACAAGAAAGAAGTAATAGGCCAAGTGTCACAGCTAGGAAAAAATCTTGGAGCCATACGAGTGCCTCGTGCCCATGAGAAGCATGGACACCGGCGATTCATTATCGAAACCCGGCGGAACACCGCATATAAACCAAAGAAACCAGGTAACCGCACAAAGGCCAATGGAAACCCTAGAAACCCGCCAAAACCACAGAGAACCGTGTATAGTGTCCCATAGAAACCATGGAAAGCGGAAACAAAATTTATAAATACAACTATGTGACAACTGCATCAAACAGGAACCATGAAAACCGCCAAAGCATAAAAACCATAGCACCATGGAACCCGTGGAAACCGGAGAAACTTATATCAACCATAGAAAACCGCACTAGAAAGCCAGGAAACCACGGAGAGCCGTACAAAGCCAATTCGCGGGGGGAAACAAAAAAAAACCCAAACAAAAAAACCACTAGAAACCACAAAACCACAGAACCATGTATAGAGTCCATGGAAACCATGAGACCTGCCAGTATAATGGAAAACCAAGGAAAAACCGCATGGAAACCATGGAAACCATGGAAACCGGAGACGCAGTATAGAAACTATGGAAACTGCATAGAAACCATGGAAACCATGGAACCCTCACAAAACCAATAAAAACCATAGAAACCATGGAAACCATGGAAACCGGAGACGCAGTATAGAAACTATGGAAACTGCATGGAAACCATGGAAACCATGGAAACCGCACAAAGCCACTACAAAATATATGGAAACCATGGAAACCATGGAAACTGGAGACGCATTATAGAAACCGTGGAAACCGCATAGAGAAACCATGGAAACCGCATAGAAACTATGGAAACCGCACAAAGCCAATACAAACCATGGAAACCATGGAAACCATGGAAACCATGGAAACTGGAGACGCATTATAGAAACCGTGGAAACCGCATAGAGAAACCATGGAAACCGCATAGAAACTATGGAAACGCACAAAGCCAATACAAACCATGGAAACCATAGAAACCATGGAAACCATGGAAACCGGAGAAAGTATACAAACCATAGAGACCATGGAAACCATAGAAACCATAGAAACCATGGAAACCAGAGACGCGGTATAGAAACCATGGAAACCGCATAGAGACCATAGGGTGCACAGATGAGGAAAATGTGGGGTGCACAGATGAGGAAAATTCGGGGTGCACAGATGAGTGCTCGCCCTCAACCAACTATGTCGTTCCTTTCTCTAAAAAATCATCCTCTGTCAATGCCCATGTCATCCTGTGGCACATATGAATAAAGTCATGCATCCCAATTGTGGAGTTACAAGCGATCCAAATTTGGAGGTACAAGCGACCCAAATCTGGAGGTACAAGCGACCCAAATCTGGAGGTACAAGCGACCCCCCGCCCCTCGATATTCTCAAGCCATGATGAAAATACGGTTATTCTCATAGCGAAAATCCAGTATCAATGGGTCTGGGGGGTGGACTCGCCGAAAATTCATGGGCGTGCTTTGGAAAACCTAGCAGTTTTAAAATCCCGGAAATTCAAAAAGATTTCCCGGATTTGTCCACCGAACCAATTCTGAAACAGGTAGGGCGCGCACAGATTCAAATCTTGCCTCAAACATTGTGCTGCAAGAGGCCCTAAGCATTTCAAAGGAGAACATGACAAGACCTCTGCACAAGATCTCTGCGCAAGATCTCTTGGTAGAAGATCGGTATACAAGATCCCTGCACAAGATCTCTGTACAAGATCCCCGCAAAAGGTCCACATCCAACATCACTGTACAGGAAACCTCTGTGCAAGATCCCTGGAGAAGACGACTGTCAAGGGTCCCTGTAAGAAATCTGCATTCAGGATCCCCGCCCCGCGCAAGATCCCGCAAGAGATCTCTTTGCAAGATCCTTGTACAAGATCTCTTTCAGGGATGACCAGATATCTAGACGAGATCTCTTTACCGAGATCTCGGTGCAAGGTCTCTCTGCGGAAGATCCCCGTGGCAGATCTCCAAGCAAGATCCTTGGAAGAGATCTACCTCTATATATATATATATATCTATCTATATCCTCTAAACAAGATCCCTGAAAGACACCTGCGCCAAGAGGGGGGCGCAGGCCATGTCAAAACGTGCGCCGCGCTACAGCCACAGGGACCTGAGGCGCACCAAATAGAGCGAGGGTTGCGCAAGAGCAGTTGCAACACGCACGAAGTACTGAAAGGATTGCACCTGCGAAAATCAAATCAACAACGTGCCACACAAGACGCGCAAATGCAGAGTTGAGACAAAGATCGATGTCACCGCGCCAATACGTCATCTAGATTTCCCACGCTTTTTGCACAAGCACTGGGCCTGCCACGGCAAACGGGCCCAGAGGCATGCAAAATCCCGTCCCCACGCGGCATGATGCCAACACAGAAGATTAAAAAAAGACAACAGCGTCACAAAACAAGCATTCTCAGGATCTTGAGCAAACTACTGCGCCTGCTAGGTGAAATCCACTTGCTGGAATCCCATGATTTTGAACAACCATTGCAAAAAGATTTTGCGCACTTCCGCCAAAAAATATCCCGGCAAGAGACCCTAAACAATGTGGGGGGGAAGTAAGAGAATAATATATTTTAATGTTGTTGATGATGATGTTGATGATGATGGTGAGGACGATGATATGAAATGAAAAGGTCTCTGCCATTGTAGTTTGACGCTGGCAATGTCAGGACATGCTGAACAAGCGTCTTTGGGTTTTTACACTTGAAAACATTTTACATTGGCAACATGCCTTTACCCACAGACACAGCAGCAACTGCGGACATCTGCGGACATCTGTGGACAACCTGTTTTAACTGCGGACAGCGGGTTGCGGTCAGCTGACGGTCAGCGATGACGGTGCCAGCACAACGATCGACAACGGAGCGCGCAGCCGCAGCTCATCATTTAGGTGATGCACGACAGATTTCGATCCGCTCAGTGTCCATCAGTGTCCTTGGCGCGCAACCGCAGCCGGCAGCGACGCTTGCAGTCGACACGTCCAAGGAACACAGCCGCGACCACGCACAAAGTCCGCCACTTGGTGAAAGGAGGTTCAGAAGGTCAAGGATTCCTTGATCTTCTGAGCCTCCTTAGCAGGGATGGCAGCAGCACCATACTCTGCCAGGTCTGGATGTGAATCTGCCGACAGGTATGCCTCCAGCAAATTTCGGAGCGGTAGAGGCGGCAGTGCGTCAACAATGTGACAAGCTTGTCTTGCAGTGATCTTCGTAGGGTCCCTGTTGGCGGATGCTGCCTGTTCGGCTGGGGGTTGACGTCTGCGTTCCTACAAGCTTGCCGTAAGGCTGTAGCATCACCAGCGAGACCATGGACCATGGAGCATGTCTCCTGCACAGCTGCAGGGCCGCTTACTTGGCAGGATATTGGCAGGAGCCCAGATGCTGGAGGTCCGCTCTAAGCGTGGCCCCCGCACTGGACAGCAATACGGACAAAGTCTGCTCACCTGTCTCCGCGGTGTCACGACAACCTGCAGGGACACTGGGTCGAGCTGCTGCACCATGACCACCTGTCCCCGCTGTGTAGGTTGTGTTGCCATGGCTAGGGCCCCAGGGACGCGTGACGCAAAGTAGTGATAAACGATGAACCTCACCCCATGCTTCGCTGCCGCGCCGTCTTTTTTAGAAGTTGCTCCTCTGGATCTCAGCCAAGACTACCAGTTGGGGATTATTATGGATGTATCCAATTTTCTACCATTTTCAGGCACTAATCCCTGAAAACACAGCTGCCAACAAAATATTCGGGTATATGCAGTAAATCCGCCGACCCCTGCCTAGCCTTGGCCTAGGCGGGACGGCGCCCGGGATCACCGTAGGTGTGCGGCACGGCCTTGTGCCGGCTTTGGCTTTTCAAAGCCTCAAAACATCCGCAGCAGCTTTCGAAGGCGTGCCGCTTGCTTGGCCATGGTACCTCCCTAGGCCCCACAAGCTGTTTCTATTGGGCTTCGAAACTGCTATGTGGCACGTTTTGGGCAGGCCCCAAGAGCCTCAAAACCTCCGCAGCAGCTTTCGCAGGCGTTAGAACCTCACACCCCTCCGCAGCAACTTTCGAAGGCATGCCGCTTGCTTGGCCATGGTACCTCCCTAGGCCCCACAAGCTGTTTCTATTGGGCTTCGAAACTGCTATGTGGCACGTTTTGGGCACAGGCCCCAAAAGCTTCAAAACCTCCGCAGCAGCTTTCGAAGGCCTTAGAACCTCACAACCCTCCGCAGCAGCTTTCGAAGGCGTCCCACTTGCTTGGCCATGGTACCTCCCTAGGCCCCACAAGCTGTTTCTATTGGGCTTCGAAACTGCTATGTGGCACGTTTTTGGCAGGCCCCAAAAGCTTCAAAACCTCCGCAGCAGCTTTCGCAGGCGTTAGAACCTCACACCCCTCCGCAGCAGCTTTCGAAGGCGTGCCGCTTGCTTGGCCATGGTACCTCCCTAGGCCCCACAAGCTGTTTCTATTGGGCTTCGAAACTGCTATGTGGCACGCTTTGGGCAGGCCCCAAAATCCTCAAAACCTCCGCAGCAGCTTTCGCAGGCGTTAGAACCTCACAACCCTCCGCAGCAGCTTTCGAAGGCGTCCCGCTTGCTTGGCCATGGTACCTCCCTAGGCCCCACAAGCTGTTTCTATTGGGCTTCGAAACTGCTATGTGGCACGTTTTCGGCAGGCCCCGAAAGCCTCGAAACCTCCGCAGCAGCTTTTCGAAGGCCTTAGTAACTTCAAAATCCTCCGCAGCACCTTTCGAAGGCGTCCCGCTTGCTTGGCCATGGTACTCCCTAGGCCCCACAAGCTGTTTCTATTGGGCTTCGAAACTGCTATGTGGCACGTTTTGGGCAGGCGCCAAAAGCCTCAAAACCTCCGCAGGAGCTTTCGCAGGCGTTAGAACCTCACACCCCTCCGCAGCAGCTTTCGAAGGCATGCCGCTTGCTTGGCTATGGTACCTCCCTAGGCCCCACAAGCTGCTTCTATTGGGCTTCGAAACTGCTATGCGGCACGTTTTGGGCAGGCCCCAAAAGCCTCAAAACCTCGGCAGCAGCTTTCGCAGGCGTTAGAACCTCTAAACCTCCGCACCAGCTTTCGCAGGCGTTAGAACCTCACACCCCTCCGCAGCAGCTTTCGAAGGCGTGCCGCTTGCTTGGCCATGGTACCTCCCTAGGCCCCACAAGCTGTTTCTCTTGGGCTTCGAAACTGCTATGTGGCACGTTTTGGGCAAGCCTTAAAAGCCTCAAAACCTCCGCAGCAGCTTTCGAAGGCCTTAGAACGTCACAACCCTCCGCAGCAGCTTTCGAAGGCGTGCCGCTTGCTTGGACATGGTACCTCCCTAGGCCCCACAAGCTGTTTCTATTGGGCTTCGAAACTGCTATGTGGCACATTTTGGGCAGGCCTCAAAAGCCTCAAAACCTCCGCAGCAGCTTTCGAAGGCCTTATAACCTCACAACCCTCCGCAGAAGCTTTCGAAGGCTTGCCGCTTGCTTGGCCATGGTACCTCCCTAGGCCTCACAAGCTGTTTCTATTGGGCTTCGAAACTGCTATGTGGCACGTTTTGGGCAGGCCTTGAAAGCCTCAAAACCTCCGCAGCAGCTTTCGAAGGCCTTAGAACCTCACAACCCTCCGCAGCAGCTTTCGAAGGCGTGCCGCTTGCTTGGCCATGGTACCTCCCTAGGCCCCACGAGCTGTTTCTCTTGGGCTTCGAAACTGCTATGTGGCACGTTTTGGGCAGGCCTCAAAAGCTTCAAAACCTCCGCAGCAGCTTTCGAAGGCCTTAGAACCTCACAACCCTCCGCAGCACCTTTCGAAGGCGTGCCGCTGCTTGGCCATGGTTTCGAGGCTGCTATTTCGAAACTGCTATGTGGCACGTTTTGGGCAAGCCTTGAAAGCCTCAAAACCCCCGCAGCAGCTTTCGAAGGCCTTAGAACCTCACAACCCTCCGCAGCAGCTTTCAAAGGCGTGCCGCTTGCTTGGCCATGGTACCTCCCTAGGCCCCACAAGCTGTTACTATTGGGCTTGTGGTTTCTATTGGGCTTCGAAACTCCTATGTGGCATGTTTTGGGCAGGCCTTACAAGCCTCAAAACCTCCGCAGCAGCTTCCGAAGGCCTTAGAACCTCACAACCCTCCGCAGCAGCTTTCGGAGGCGTCCCACTTGCTTGGCCATGGTACCTCCCCCTAGGCCCCACAAGCTGTTTCTATTGGGCTTCGAAACTGCTATGTGGCAGCTTTCGAAGGTGTCCCACTTGCTTGGCCATGGTACCTCCCTAGGCCCCACAAGCTGTGTCTCTTTGGGCTTCGAAACTGCTATGTGGCACGTTTTGGGCAGGCCCCAAAAGCCCCAAAACATCCGCAGCAGCTTTCGCAGGCCTTGGAACCTCACACCCCTCCGCAGCAGCTTTCGAAGGCGTCCCGCTTGCTTGGCCATGGTACCTCCCTAGGCCCCGCAAGCTGTTTCTCTTGGGCTTCGAAACTGCTATGTGGCACGTTTTGGGCAGGCCTTGAAAGCCTCAAAACCCCCGCAGCAGCTTTCGAAGGCCTTAGAACCTCACAACCCTCCGCAGCAGCTTTCAAAGGCGTGCCGCTTGCTTGGCCATGGTACCTCCCTAGGCCCCACAAGCTGTTACTATTGGGCTTGTGGTTTCTATTGGGCTTCGAAACTCCTATGTGGCACGTTTTGGGCAGGCCTTACAAGCCTCAAAACCTCCGCAGCAGCTTCCGAAGGCCTTAGAACCTCACAACCCTCCGCAGCAGCTTTCGGAGGCGTCCCACTTGCTTGGCCATGGTACCTCTCCCTAGGCCCCACAAGCTGTTTCTATTGGGCTTCGAAACTGCTATGTGGCAGCTTTCGAAGGTGTCCCACTTGCTTGGCCATGGTACCTCCCTAGGCCCCACAAGCTGTGTCTCTTTGGGCTTCGAAACTGCTATGTGGCACGTTTTGAAGCCCCAAAAGCCTCAAAACCTCCGCAGCAGCTTTCGCAGGCGTTAGAACCTCACACCCCTCCGCAGCAGCTTTCGAAGGCGTGCCGCTTGCTTGGCCATGGTACCTCCCTAGGCCCCACAAACTGTTTCTATTGGGCCATTCCAACTGCCTGGCACGCACGTGTCAGTTTCAACCTTCAAATCACCCAAAATCCTGGTGAAAATCATGGACAAACATGACAAATATGGAAACATGTAGGATAACATCGGATAACATCGGATAACCATGGCCCTCCAAATTGGGGTCGGCGGCACCAGGGCGTTAGCCTATTTATATATTCTCATGATTCTTCCTTCCAACCCCCCCGTCGGTAAATCCTGCCTCCGCCAGAAACTCGAAGCCTGCGGCCGTGTCGCGCCACACCACATGGTTGCTCCAAAGTGCCAAGACCGCGTAGCCTCAAGGTCGAATCATTCTGCGGCGGCGGCAAGCCCGGTGCGGCAAGACAAAAATACCAAGGTCTTAAGGCTTTGAGACTTGAAGGAACCATGGATGTTTATTGTTGGGGGAGGAATCAGTATTTAAAATGAAAAAAATATTTTTAGTTTTAGAATGCTTTAGATGGGAAGAGGAACCAATGATGGAGAGGGCGAACTGGGTCAACATTTCTTGGAAACTAAAGACCAACCGTTTGATAGAAGTTGGTCGTTTTTTGTTGGGCATGACGCAAAATCCAAGGCTATGAGCCTCATTTGGGCCTGTCTGGAAATGATGATAAACCAATGGACTTGGGAGAGTAACCAATATCAGACAAATCCATTGGGTCTGGACTTGTTTCGGGAATTATCTTTTTCCGCTTTGATTTTTTGATTCTTCTGTTCCGTCCGTTCAGGATCTATGTGGGGCAGGATTACGTTCTTTTTAAAAATGCTTGGCTTAGGGTTTGTCCAAGCTTGGTTCAGACTTTATTTAAAATTTAGGCTCTATTTAGGGTGGAATTACGTTTCTTGTTTTTAGCTCGGTTTAAGATCTGAGCAGAGTTTGCTTAGCATCTATTTGGGGTTAGTTTATATCAAGTTTCTGTACGGTTAGGCACGTTTAAGGTTTATTTAAGCATAGTTTTGATCTATTTCGGAATGGTGTATTTTTTAAGGATTAGTTTTAAGGTTTATTTAAGATACGTTTCAAGTATGCCTGGTGTTTGTTACCAATTTGCTTAGGGTTGCTTCGTGTTTTGGGGGTTGGTCTAGGGTTTATTCCTCGGATAGCGAAGCTATTGGGGTTAAATGTAAGACGAGTTGCATGTCTGCGGTTTGGAGTGGGCATGGTGGTGCCGCTGCAGGGTGCCACTGCAGGGTACTGGTTAAGGGCAATGCCGTCAGAATGGTGTGTGTACGCTTTGGAGTGGTCATGCCGGTGCCGCTGCAGGGTGCTGCTTGAGGGTACTGCTTGAGGGTGCTGTCCAAGTGGTGTGTGCTTTGGAGCGGACATGCTGGTGCCGCTAGAGCGTACCGCTGCGCTTGACGGTTCTGCGTGAAGGTGCTACTGTCAGAGTGGTGTGTGTGTGTGTGTGCTTGGAGCGGGCATGCTAGCGCCGCCGCAGAGTGCCGCCGCAGGTGCTGCTTGAAGATGCTGCTGTCAAAGTCTGCAGTGACACCTGCAGGGTGCTGCTGTCAGAGTGTTGCGTGCGCTTTGTGTCGGGTGCAGTGGCGTGCGCTTTGGCGGGCATGCTGGTGTCGCTGCAGGGTCCGTGGCACGGTGTGGCGCGCGCGCTGTGGAGCGGGCATGCTGGTGCGCTTTGGAGCGGGTGTGTTGACAGAGTGGCGTGTGGGGTTTGGAGCGGGCAGTGGTGTGCGCGCTTTTGGAGTGACCTAGGGCGCTTTGGAGCTGGCCTGCTGGTGCGGTGCTGCAGGGTGCTGCTGCAGGATGCTGCTGTCAGAGTGGCCTGTGCGCTTTGCAGCTGGCTTGTTGGTGCCGCTGCAGGGATGCGGCAGGTGCAGGGTACATACTACTGTTCAAGGACAGGATTGTCTGCATCTTAGAAACTTTTGCTGTCAGAATGCGGTGTGCGCTATGAAGTTTGGGTCCTGGTGTGGCTGCAGGGGGGGTGGCCGCGGGATTTCTATGGCAATGTGGGCGTTGGGCCCTGGCGAAGATTACGTTAATGCCGTAGCAAAAACGGCGAGCGCTTGGTTGCCACCAAAAAATAGTTTTTGCTTACACACATACCCACACATACCCGCATAGTTATATATATATACACACATATATATATATATATATATTATATACATATACATATACGTACATGCGTATATATAAAAATATACATACATATATTACATTACATTACATTACATTGCATTACATTACATTACATTACATTACTGTACATTACGTTACGTTACATAACATAACATAACATACATACATACACAGACACACATACATACATACATACATACATACATACATACATACATACATACATACATACATACATACATACATACATACATACATACATACATACATACATACATACATACATACATACATACATACATACATACATACATACATACATTAATACATACATACATACATACATTACATACATACATACATTACATACATTACATACATACATACATACATACATACATACATACATACATACATACATACATACATACATACATACATACATACATACATACACACACATAAGAGTAAACACCAAAAAAGCAGGAAAAAGAAGAGGAGAGAAGCGGAAAAGCAAAACAGCAGAAAAACAGAGAAGCCAAGAAGCAGGGGAAAGCAGAAAAGCAAAAAGCAGAGAAGCGAGGAAGCTGAAAGGCAAGGAGAAAGACACCCAAGAAAATTACGCCAGCATAGACCCTAGATAGCAAAAGATAGTGGCGAGCCAAGCTCCAAAGCGCAAACAACATTTTGACAGCAGCACCTTGCAGCGGGCGGCAGAAGCAACAAAGCTCCTGCTCCAAAGCACATAGACTGCTCTGACAGCAGCACCCGCTCCAAAGCGCACACACCGCTCTGACAGCAGCATCCTCAAGCAGCACCCTGCAGCGGCCCTGCCCGCTCGAGCCTCCAAAGCGTATACCCTGCGCGGCACCCTGTAGCTGCCCCTGCACCGGCACCAGCAGCACCAGCATGCCCGCTCCCAAAGCGCACAGCGCCCTCAAGCAGCATCCCTACAGCACCCTGCAGCGGTGCAGCGGCACACTGCAGCGGGACCCTGCAGCGACCTTTGCTGCACCAGCATGCCTGCTCCAAAACGGACGCGCCATTCTGCCTGCAGCGGTCTGGCAGCACCCTCAAGCAGCACCCTGCAGCGGCACCCGGCAGCGACAACCTGCAGCGGCACCAACCTGCCCGCTCCAACGCACGGACACCACATTTGACACAAGCACCCGCAAGCAGCACTTAGCATGCCCGGGTTCCGGAGAAGGTTCCGAAGTCCTGGGAGGCTTTGGTGCAGAGCCAGGTCAGGTTCAACAGGTCTGGAGAAGGTTCCAGAGAAGGTCTGGGAGGCTCTGGTGCAGAGCCAGGTCAGGTTCAACAGGGTTCCGGAGAAGGTTCCGGAGAAGGTTGCAGAAGCCAAGCCAGTTCAGGTTCATTCAACTCACGGAAAATCAACTGAGGTGTTTCCAGCGCTTGGCTTCCCAGCACGGCTGTAAAAAAAATAAAACGCTGCGGCTGTTGGGGATACCACTGAAGCTTATTTGGTATCAACCAAGCCCTCGTCTTTTTTGCTACGGCATAGACATAATCTCCATCAGGGCCCAACGCCCGCACTGCCATAGACATCTTGCAGCCACCCCCTGCAACGACACCAGCACCCAAGCTTCATAGCGCACACCGCACTCTGACAGCAGCACCCTGCACCCAGCTCCAAAGCGTCTAACAACTTTGCAGCGGCACCAACATGCAGTTCCAGGAGCAGCACCCTGAAGCAACACCCTGCAGCGGTACCTTCCAGCGACACCCTGCAGCAGCTCCGAAGCGCGCACCCCAACTCTGACAGCACCCTGAAGCAGCACCCTGCACCAGCACCCTGCACTGGCACAGCCAGCCGCGCTGCCCTCCAGCACCAGCAGGCCACCTCCAAAGCATTCTGACAGCGCACGCCACTTTAACAGCAGCATGCAGCAGCACCCTGCACAGGCACCGGCATATCCGCTCCAAAGCGTACACCCCACTGTGACAGCACCCTCAAGTATGCCGGCTCCAAAGATTCGAAAGCTCACAATTCACTCTGACAGCAACACCCTGCAGCGGCATCAGCATGCCCGCTCCAAAGCGCACGCACCGCTCTGACAGCACAGCACCCTCAAGCAGCACCTTGCAGCGGCCCTGTAGCGAAATCTGCAGCAGCACCAGCATGCCTGCTCCAAAGCGCACACGCCACTGTGCAGGGGTGCGCCCCAAAGCGCACACACCGCTCTGACAGCAGCACCCTGCAGTGGCATCCTGCAGCGGCACCAGCATGCCTGCTCCAAAGCGCGCATACCACTCTGACAGCAGCACCCTGCAGCGGCAACAGCATGCTCCAAAGCGCGCGAATCGCTCTAACAGCAGCACCTTCAAGCAGCAGCTTGCAGCGACACCCTGCAGCGACACTCAGTAGCGGCACCAGCATGCCCGCCCCAAAGCGCACACGCCACTCTGACAGCAGCACCCTCGAGCGGCACGAGCATGCTCCCTCCAAAACGCAGACATGCAACCCCTCCCATACTTGAAGTAAGAACTCCAATAGCTTCGCTACCTGGGGAATAACGCATATACTACAAACAAAGAGAAAAACATATATATATATATATGTATCAAACATGGGAAGCGGAAAATGTTGACTCATGCACATATAGGGTTGTCTGAACATGGTTAATTACCCCCAAAATCAATCAATTCCGAGAAGATTCCACCTAAATTGCCATTTTGGGGCATGCTCTCCAATTTTCAAATAAAGCCAATCAACAAGTAATGTTTGAAAAGGTAGCCACCCGGTCAAATTGAAGAAAACCATCCCCGATATGGAAGAAAACATGCTTGGAACCACCAACAAATCATTTTGCGACTGTAAGCATGAAACCTTTCGTCTGAAAATGGTTAGCCCCCCAAAATCCAATAGGTTAGATGATAGATATGCGACCATGTTGGTTCAACCACCTGCCTGCTTCCGCTTTTTCACACCCTAAGTGGGCCTCGCTGGTGTACCTCTCGCGCTAGCAAGGCACCAGTGGACGATGGATCCACTACCACAGCCACCAGCGGCGAAGTCATGGCCGACATGCCGACGCAACGCGAGGACTCCGTGGGGGAACGAAGTTCCGACGCAAAAAAACTCCTGTATATGCCATACATGTTAAGCCAGCTTCTTTCATGTAAACTTCCAGGCATGCCAGGCTTGACTATCATAACCCATAAAATCCAAA
This sequence comes from Cladocopium goreaui, assembly GCA_947184155.2. Classification (NCBI taxonomy): domain Eukaryota; class Dinophyceae; order Suessiales; family Symbiodiniaceae; genus Cladocopium; species Cladocopium goreaui. The sequence continues at coordinate 216,114 of CAMXCT020000013.1, forward strand.
GACCGCGCTTTGGAAGGTCTTTCGCCAAAGACCGCTTTAGAAACAAAAGGCATCAACATATATCCTAGGCATACACCTGCAAAAGAACGATTTTCTGTCCCATTGGGTTGCAATCCCGCACTCGGTGCGCCAACAATAATGGGGGCTTGCAAAAAACAACTGCCACCAGACCCAGTAAGCTTGTGTTTCAAAACAACCCTTGGGTAAATGAGATATCATGATGTTATACAAACAAAAGGCCAAGGGTCAATTTCTTAGATATTAATCTCTGCACTTCCAATGAATGAAATGCGCATTTCCTAATTTCCGAAACGGCTCTGGACAATGTAAGTGAGTGGAATCCAAATCTGGATCTGCGCGGTTCCCCTGGTTTTGGAAGATAAAGGCTTGAACTTCAAATCTCCACCTCTACATGCCCAAACACCTATTTTTGGGGAAAAAAATGCATTTCAATCAGTACCCTTGTGCTTCACAATCTGGGGACAAATTTGGCTTGAAATTTTGAAATCTGGACCCTTGATTTTTTCTGAAGTAGCAACTTGAATCATACATCTTCATCTTTCAATTCCCCAAGCTTTTTAGCTAGAGAGTGTCATTTTGCATAAACTCATTTTTTGTCGGAATTTGCCACTGCATGGAGCACAATCCTCCCTGGGATAGAATCCATTCCACGTGTATCATGAATTAGTAACTGAAAAATGAATGGACAATGTGGATTCCAGCTTGAAGTTTTGCGCGCTCAAATTCGTCAAATTGAGACTTTCCAGATGTGAATTTTGAACCAAAAGTCAAATAGGAAAATTCCAGGTTTGAGGTTGGAATCTCAGGCGCAGGTTTGGGGTTGGTCAACATTTACCCTTGGAACCAATGTCTCAACTCTAAGCTTCATTGGATGTTTATGGATTTTTAATGTAAAGGAACCTGCTTAGGTAGCAGAAGAAATGTCTACTGAAAGATTTTGCAGTTTGATTAGTTTGATTGGGCCCATGTTTCAGAGGATGTGTTTATTGTCTAAGTCACCTTGACACATGAAAGAACCATTTGCTCAAATGATTTTAAAAAGTCACGGCATAATAAAGAAAAAGGAACAATCATCTGACTGATTCAATTCCATTGTTTTTCTGCAAAAAAACAAATGAAACCATGCTGATTGTAATACTATGTTCTGGCTCTTCTTGAAATGACCTTCCTTAGAACATTAAAATGAATAAGTATTAGTCAGGATATGGCCAAAAAAAACATAACCTATATATAGCTATAATATATATATATATATGTATGTAATATATATATATATAATGTAAATATTATGTGTATATATATATATATGTCAGAAAATAGTCTAACTATGTCCAACTTGATCTTAGAGGTTGGACCCATGCTGACGTCGGCCCCATGGCCATCGCCCAAAATATCCGTCTTTGACATAAGACTGTTTCATCAAAGTGGCCATATTCTGACAAATGTGTTTAATCAGTGTGTAGACATTGTTTTTCTATGCCGTTCAAATTGAACTTCAACATCGGCGCCTACAGAAATTATTTTGGCTTGCTTTTTCGATGCTGATTGTTCAACTTGCCTTGCCCTGCTGAAAACGCTGAGATGACAACTTTGCGATGCTGTAGCAGCACCTTAGACTTAGATAGAACCCAGCAAAGTTTGATCTACCACAGGGTCCCATTTTCCAACCAAAAAGATGCATAGTCCCCTGGAAAGAAGTAGCAAAAATGAATCAAGCTGGATGATTATGTGCAGCGTAATCAATCATCCAATTGTCCTTCGCCTTTTTGACTTTTCAACTTTTACGGTTTTCAGATTTTCGACCCCAAGGGGTCATATCATTCATGTCCAAAAACTCCTAATAAATAAGAACGACTTGCAACCGATGAAGATCTCCAAATGACGTCAACGTGCCAAGTCTCTCTCCCTCCATCGGCTGTTTTTGAACCCCCTAGCCTAATAGTCGTAATCATTATTTATCTCCCTTCCAGAATATGGCAATTGTTGAAAGCCAAGACAACTCTTGAAATGCCGACGGATTGAACATTGAACATCCCTCTCTACTTAGGCATTGCGCAAGTTGCTCCTTTGCATGTGTGGGTGCCATTGCCGCAGTGCGGTCTTATCTCTAAGGTCCGAACATATTTCTCAGTCAGCAACTCTTTCATAGAGGAGGTCATGCACACACTTTTGCATGCTGTAGATCTCCCATGGCTATGCAAGTTCGTCTGTCACTTGGACACAGCTTTCAAATCTCAGCAGGCTGATGACTTAAGTAATTGCGAACCCGCCAGTTCGTGGCTTGTATGCTGATGTAGAGCTACCAATGAAAACTGGAGGGGAGCTTTGGACGCTCCTCGCCGCATGTCTCAACTTGTGCTTACGTGGTGGTTTGGGTTGGTGGTTTGGAAGTCTGGGAATTGATGGTTTTGTAAACTTAGAAAAAACAAAAAATATCAAACCCTGCAAACAATGAAATCGTTGAAAATAAAGAAAACACATTTAAAACAACAATGATTGCTACCAGATTAGGTTTGTTTTTGAATTGATATTCATCTTGTATCTCGGAAAATGTACACTTATTTAATGTCCAATAATTTCACGTGATTGTTTAATTGATTATTGAATTCTAGTGCATTTTTCTGTACTTGTCTATTTATTGTTGAAATGGGGGAAAGACAGTTTCTTGAAACCGTGTGGTCCTATCCTGTACTCTGACTGATGCAGGTTTCATGGATTTTCCATGGAGCTTCCATGCAGGTTTCATGTTGGTTACATGCTGGGTTTGCAAATTTAGCTTACTGGTGGGTAACCTCCATGACAACTCCCTGGAACCTGCATGGAATCTGCATGGAACCTCCATGGAACCTGCATCAGGCAGAGTGCATGGTAAAACCAACAAGTGTAGATAGAGGCACCACCTCCATAACGCACATGGAAACTGCATGAAATCTACATCAATTCTCCATGGAACCTGCATGGAACCTCCATGAAAACTGCATCAGTTAGAAGGCGCCATGCAACCATCACGTTTAGACACAAGAAACAACGGTTACCTACATGAAACCTCCATGAAACCTACATCAATTCTCCATGGAACCTGCGTGGATACTCCATCAAGGAAGACGCCATACAATCATCAGGTGTAGATACAGGGAACATGTTCGAGTTTTTTTAATGGAAACTACATGGAAACCATCAGACGCTTTGATGCAAATCGATCGCAAATCGATCGTAACTAAATTGATCTCACAAAAACTGTTGTAGCATCTGTGCGTGTTGATGTCGTTTTCACTAGGCCATCTGTCTTTGCTGAGGTTTCTGTACTGGAAAAGTCAAATTCTTCCAGAATTTCTATTTATCCTGAGTGTTCGTTGCTTGGCGGTTTTGATGTTGGCAAGGCCAGGGTTTCAAGTGTGGACTTTGTAATGTGTCATTTTGATGTAGGATTTCGACGTTGTTTTGCGATCATTTTGCGATCCTTTGTCGCTCGATTTGACATCGGCCTAAAAACGAATAAGAAGGCCATAAAACAACATCAATATGACATCGACAAGAGCCTAAGGCCTGTAGAAAACGGCACTTGCCACTTCATATATTCATATGGTTTGGTGATCATAGAATCCAAAATGACATAAGTGAGTTCATTTCTCTTGGTGGTTTCGTCTTTTAATTAACTTAGTTTGCAATATTATATGTTAGGAACCTCCATCAAGTTGACACCGAGACAGACATAAAACTCCATCAAAATGACATCAAACAAAAATTCACATTTGAAACCTTGCCAAAATCGAAACCACCAAGCAGTGAACACTCAGGATAAATAGAAACTCTGGAAGAAATTGACTTTTCTAGTGCAGAAACAAAAAGGGACATCAACAAAGACAGATGACCTAGTGAAAACGACATCAAAATGCACAGATGCTATGACAGTTTTTGTGCGTTTTTTAACGATCAGTTTACGATCGATTTACGATCGATTTGCGATCAATTTGCGTCAAAGCGTCTGATGGTTTCCACGTAGTGTCCACTAAAAAAAAAGTCTCTGTTCCCTGTATCTACACCTGGTGCTTGTATGGCGCTTCTTTGATGGAGTATCCATGCAGGTTCCATGGAGAATTGATGTAGGTTTCATGGAGGTTTCATGTAGGTTCCGTTGTTTCTTGTGTCTAAACGTGATGGTTGCATGGCGCCTTCTAACTGATGCAGTTTTCATGGAGGTTCCATGCAGGTTCCATGGAGAATTGATGTAGATTTCATGCAGTTTCCATGTGCGTTATGGAGGTGATGCCTCTATCTACACTTGTTGGTTTTACCATGCACTCTGCCTGATGCAGGTTCCATGGAGGTTCCATGCAGATTCCATGCAGGTTCGAGGGAGTTCTCATGGAGGTTACACACCAGTAAGCTAAATCAGCAAACCCAGCATGTAACCAACATGAAACCTGCATGGAAGCTCCATGGAAACTCCATGAAACCTGCATCAGTCAGAGTACTGTACAGGATAGGACCGCAATGGAATTTGTTTCAAGAGAAACTGTTTTTTTTTCTCTGCTTTGCTTTCATGTAGATTATTTAGATAGAATAGATAGGTAAGGTCACTTGGATAGAGTAGGCATATTAGATAGATCAGATAGAAAAGGTAGACTAGGTGGATTGGATAGATTAGATAGATTAATAGACAGACTTGAAAGATTAGAGAGGTTGGATTAGATTAGCTTAGATTAGATTAGATAAGATCAGAGAAGATTAGACTAGTTTGATAGACAAATAGACAAACAAATAAATAGATAGATAGATTATGTAGATATATGAGATTGGTTGATAGATTGATAGATTGATAGATTGATAGATAGATAGATAGATAGATATATAGACAGACAAACAAATAGATATATTGGATATGATATATTAGATAAGTAAATAGATAGACAGACAGACAGACAAACAAACAGATAGACAGATACTTAGAAAGATAGATTAGATTAGATTAGATTAGATTAGATTAGGTTTAGATTTAGATTTAAGATTAAGATTTAGTTTAGATTTAGGATTCAGATTTAGGATTTAGATTTAGGATTTAGATTTAGGATTTAGAATTAGGATTTAGAATTAGGATTTAGATTTAGGATTTAGAATTAGGATTTAGAATTAGGATTTAGAATTAGGATTTAGTTTTTTTATCAATTAGAATTTAAAATTAGGATTTAGAATTAGGATTTAGAATTAGGATTTAGAATTTCGGTAGGAATTCAGGATTCACGAATGGCTTCGCCTTACGGATTTAGACTTAGCTTTTAGACCTTAGGATTTAGATTCGGTCACTTTACGCAATGCAAGGCCATTTACGCATTCGTATTTAGAATAAGGATTTAGAATAAGGATTTAGAAAAAGGATTTAGAATTAGGATTTAGAATTAGGATTTAGAACTAGGATTTTGAACTAGGATTTTGAATTAGGATTTTGAATTAGGATTTTGAATTAGGATTTTGAATTAGGATTTAGAATTAGGATTTAGAATTAGGATTTAGAATTAGGATTTAGAATTAGGATTTAGAATTAGGATTTAGAATTAGGATTTAGAATTAGGATTTAGAATTAGGATTTAGAATAAGGATTTAGAATTAGGATTTAGAATTAGGATTTAGAATTAGGATTTAGAATTAGGATTTAGGATTTAGAATTAGGATTTAGAATTAGGATTTAGCATTAGGATTTAGAACTAGGATTTAGAACTACGATTTAGAACTAGGATTTAGAACTAGGATTTAGAATTAGGATTTAGAATTAGGATTTAGAATTAGGATTTAGAATTGGGGATTAGAATTAGGGATTAGAATCAGGGATTAGAATTAGGGATTAGAATTAGGGATTAGAATTAGGGATTAGAATTAGGGATTAGAATTAGGGATTAGAATTAGGGATTAGAATTAGGGATTAGAATTAAGGATTAGGATTAGGGGTTAGGATTAGGGATTAGGATTAGGGGTTAGGATTAGGGATTAGGATTAGGGATTAGGATTAGGGATTAGGATTAGGGATTAGGATTAGGGGTTAGGATTAGGGATTAGGGATTAGGATTAGGGATTAGGATTAGGGATTAGGATTAGGATTAGGGATTAGGATTAGGGGTTAGGATTAGGGATTAGGGATTAGGATTAGGGATTAGGATTAGGGATTAGGATTAGGGATTAGGATTAGGGATTAGGGATTAGGATTTGGGATTAGGATTAGGGATTAGAATTAGGGATTGGGATTAGGATTAGGGATTGGGATTAGGATTAGGGATTAGGGATTAGGATTAGGGATTAGGATTAGGGATTAGGGATTAGGATTAGGGATTAGGGATTAGGATTAGGGATTAGGATTAGGGATTAGGGATTAGGATTAGGGATTAGGGATTAGGATTAGGGATTAGGATTAGGATTAGGGATTAGGATTAGGGATTAGGATTAGGGATTAGGATTAGGGATTAGGGATTAGGATTAGGATTAGGGATTAGGATTAGGGATTAGGATTAGGGATTAGGATTAGGGATTAGGATTAGGGATTAGGATTAGGGATTAGAATTAGGGATTAGAATTAGGGATTAGAATTAGGGATTAGAATTAGGGATTAGGATTAGGGATTAGGATTAGGGATTAGGATTAGGGATTAGGATTAGGGATTAGGATTAGGGATTAGGATTAGGGATTAGGATTAGGGATTAGGATTAGGGATTAGGATTAAGGATTAGGATTAGGGATTAGGATTAGGGATTAGGGATTAGGATTAGGTTAGATTTAGATTTAGATTAGTTAAACAAAAAATAAAACGAATACAAAACACACAAAACCAAAACACATTTTTCAAATCTATTTTGCACATAACTCTGATTTCCCAGACTTCCAAACCACCAACCCAAACCGCCATATAAGTATAACCTGAATGTCTGTATCGTTTCTGTCAAAAAAACATAAAACGATGGCAACAGAAGAAATTATGTGATTGGTGTCTATTGGTCATGGCCTGATGCAGAATTTGATGCCATGTGCTGAAGTCAGAAGTCCAATTTATCCCAAATCAATCCAAAATATTCCATAAAATCATCCAAAACCATCTGTGACGAGACCCTCCTCAGTCACCCACTTGAATATATCATGGTATATCTACGGTAATTTCAATGTATATCACCCTGCTAACAGCCCAATCTGGAGCCATAGATACACCTTGACCCCGACAACACCTGGTCGCAGGTGTTGTTTATGGTTTTTTTCTCAAGCGACAAATTGTATCAAATTGTTGTATTTCCTGGCAGTGGCCCTGCGAAATCGAGAGAACCAAACACTGCCCGGCAAATCTGCGCAGCTGTCTTGTGTGTGTTTTTGGCGTTCGATCGAGGTGCACGAAAGCCAAACAGACCTATCTAGTTTAAATTGGGGCAAATGACTTTGTCATTCGCAATTCATGAAGTTCATCCAGCTACGGATGAAAACATTTTTTCCTACTGTGAGTGGAGAATTGGAGTAAGCATGAGTAAGCATTTCATGCAACTGTATACCTGATCATGCGCGGAAACTGGCTCAAAATCTGCAGCTCGTCAGCAACACTTTGCTCACAGAAACCTCACTGCAGCGCATTTGGTGGGAAACGTATTTATTTCAAGACATCAAGGTCGCAGAAGGGCGACTGCCCAATATTTTTTTCGGGCTGCCATGGGACCACTTTGGGCTAGCGGATAGAACAACGCAACATTGCTCAAAAAGATGCAAGAAAGGAGGCGTCCCCCAAAAACGGAACCCATCATCCGGAACATGCAAAATAGAATCACAAGGTCTGCGGCGCCTGCATCAGCCTTCAGGGCAATGCTCGGAATTCCACCTTCGCATCCGAGCCAATGCAACAGCAAGGGGAGTACAGGTTGTGGGTTGCAATTGGCAACCCAAAGGATCAAATCCTGGTTTCCAGGGTTTTGCAGCAGTCTCTCCCAAAATCAAGAAGCGGAAAACTCCTCTCTGTCAATACATTTGGGCCTCCCAAATTTGCGAAATGTGCACAAAAATTGTCCATGATGTTCAGACATGTTCATGATATTCATGTTGATATAGACGAGCTTGTCACTTTGCAAAGTGAACTAACTCCAATGCTGTGGCCCAGCACGTGCCACGGAACCCCATACCAGTGCTAAACTACCATTTTGCAAAATCTTGCATCATATGATTACATCATATATATTCATATCAAAATATACTTGAGGCCGGGGGTGGATGACGAAAGCTAGCGGGGTAGGAGAAAGAAGGAAGGGAAGAGGTGAGTTGCGGAGGGACTGTCATCATCGTGTCGCGGCATTGTTCGTCCCAACGAGGATGCAACAATGATATATGATATATGATATATGATATATAACAATGAATGATATATATGGGGAAGGGGGCAGGGGGGGGGCCTTACGCGTGAAAAATCACGTGATGTCCTTGGGGAGCCCCGGAATACTTGCTAAAGCAAGAAGACTCTAGCGAGCTGACGCTAGCTTTCGTGATAATGCCAATAATTGCCAATAATGATAAATTGTAATTGAATAACGATGATGATGATGATGATGATGATGAATGAATGATGAATGGTGAATGATGAATGATGAATGATGAATGATGAATGATGGATGATGATGATGATGATGACGATGACGATAACGATGACGAGGACGATGATGATGATGATGATGAGGATGATGATGATGATGATGATGACGAGGACGATGGCGAGGACGATGACGATGATGATGACGATGATGATGACGATGGTGCTGATGGTGGTGGTGGCGATGATGATGATGATGATGATGATTATGATGATGACGATGATGATGATGATGACGATGACGATGACGATGACGATGATGATGATGATGATGATGACGAGGACGATGGCGAGGACGATGGCGAGGACGATGACGATGACGATGACGATGACGATGACGATGATGATGATGATGATGATGATGGTGGGGGGGGGGGGGGGGGGGGGGGGGGGGGGGGGGGGGGGGGGGGTCCCCCCTTTCACGTGAAAAATCACGTGATGTCCTTGAGCGGCCCCCGGAATACTTGCTAAAGCAAGAAGACTCCAGCTAGCTGACGCTAGCTTTCGTGATTTCATATCTATATATCCTATATACATACATACATATGTCTCAATTACACCCCGTATCTCCCAGTGAAGGAGCCTGAAGATGCCTTGCCTGGGCATCTAAGGGCCCAAGGGTGTGACTAGCCCTCCTCTCCAAAAAAATGCATCTGGGTTAAATCTCAGACCTGGCGCGGTATGTTGTGCCCTGTCACCTTGTCTTATTTGATCCTCTGCCCTACCTATTTGTCAGCACATGTATAGGACCCTCAAAACACAAGAATCTGGGGCCTCAGCCCAGGATTTGCAGAAATCCGGGGGTTTGTTAACTTGCCCCCGGGATTCCTGCACTGCACCCAGGATTCCTGCACTGCCCCCAGGATTCCTGCACCGAGCAAGATTTCTGTGACCAAAGCCGAAACCTTGTATTTTGTGATGTGTTTGTTTTTCGTCTACATTTTGAAGGTCCGCATTTGAACGAATCTGAAACGCAAAGGTTTGAAGCTAAGCCGCTTTGTTTCATCATGGTTCCTATAGAAACAAGTCTCGGAAAACCAAGTGCCTTAGTCTTCAGCCTTCGATTTTCATACTCGGGGACGCGATGCTGTGAAATATACTGCCAATTGCTCCCAGGATCATAACACAGCCGCGCGCCATATCTGTTTAGTCTGCTGCCAACAAATACACTACTCACCAGTGCTCGCAACTCTTGCGAGAGTCGCACATTAGCGATTCCTGCCAGCAAGTCTGCACGATCGCCAGGCCACCCACTTCACATAGCCGGGCAAGCAGCCATTGATGATGACCTTGAAGAATTACCACTGCCTTGGGGCAAATTTCTCTGGCTTTACTTTAAAGAAAGGTACCAATGTAATTAATCATTGGCACTTAAGATTATTTTAACTTGCTAAGAATGTGAAAAATAATGTCCCCAAAGGGTACCCGGAGAAAATAGGGGCACTGGACTGAAGACGGAGATTCGCGGACTAAACCCGGAAATTCGCGGAGACGGACCGGAAATCTTATGCAGGAATTTCATGGATAGTTGGTTCGGTTCTTGTTGGTTGTTTTTGGTTGTTGTTGGTTGTTGTTGGTTGTTGTTGGTTGTTGTTGGTTGTTGTTGGTCGTGGTGGTTGTTGTTGTGGTTGTTGTGGTTGTGGTTGTGGTTGTTGTTGTTGTTGTTGTTGTTGTGGTGGTGGTGGTGGTGGTGGTGGTGTTTTTTTTTCTTTCTCTTTTTCTGTTTCTTTTTCTTGTTATTTTTCTTTTTCTTTTTGCGTTTTGCTTTTTTTGTTTGTGTTTTTTTGTTTTTGCGATCTGTTTCTGCGATCTGTTTATTGGTTCTGTTTTGTCTCTGTTTGGTTGTTTAACTTTCCAAAATGATATCATGCAATTGTTTTCTTCCTTCCATTGTTCCGGCAACATCACTGGAAAACCTTTTCCACCTGGCACCGGCCGCCAACTGACTGGAAAAGCAAACGACCAGCACAGCAGCTCACATCCGGGCACAAGGCAAAACTTGGCTCAGCAAGCGCGGGATGCGAAATCCAAAGAGCTCTGTGTAGGGACAGAGACAAACCATGGACAAAATACGCCCTTGTATTCACAAGACAAAGCCTCAGCGAAATAAACTTAGTTTCAAGTTTTCTTTTGAAAGTTGTTCCCGGGGAAGCTTTTGTAATTCCTGAAAATTTTCTTGCTAAAAGCCGGCCATTCCGGAAAAAGATAACACCATCCCACCGGCCGGCTGAAGCTCCAAACGAAGCTTGCCAGCAGAAGGCGGGCTGGAAGCCATTGCAGCAGCGTCTACCAACGGCGTAAACACCACAAAAACTGATAAGCAGCAGCAGCACCATGTCCAGTTCAAAACTCACCGCGATGATGTTGCAGATGTCCAACGGGATCCTTGCATGCAATTGCATTGGACGCCACAAGCACGGAGCTGCCAGATCATGGCAAAAGATGTGCCCCACACCGCACTTCCAAGGAGCGCAGCTTGCCAAGATATCTGTTGATTGAGTGCCGAAAAATGGGGCATACCAAAAAAAGACGGGTAGAACCAGTGCCAAACCAGGAGAACCAGGATTCCGGACTCGACACCGGGATTCCTGTACCGGACAACAATTTATGACCTTACATCAGGAAAAGTGTCTGTCAAAAAAAAAGCGCCTTTCCCGGGTTGGGCCGAGGGTCCTGGTATATTTTTCTTTTTGGTGACATGTGTGTGTGTGTGTTCGGCATAAGTATGTGCTTTATTATGTTTTGTTCATCTTTATTAGTATAAACAGTATCTACTCATTCATCTGCGTCCGTCCATATGTCTATGGGTACGTGTTACCTACTTAACACTTGACGCTAGCACAAAGAGTTGGATTCTCCCAACAAAATCAACAAAAAGGACAACGCATATATTGGCCAACCGTTGGTCAAGCACAGAGTTTCACCTACAGCATGCAGCCCAGCAAACGCCTGTGGAAACCCAATCAGGGATTCATCTTGGCCCGGGCTTCATTGCAAATTATCAGCCTCATCCTGCAAGAAGGCCAGCCAAATCAGTGAATGAGGCAGAACCCGAAACTTATGTTGGGCTTCCACCAAAGAATATGAAGCATGCATTATTTGTAATTTGCAAGCCGGAAAGCTCATCGGAATCTGCTCCTCGTCCAAGGACTTCTGATTTCCACGGTTGCGGTTCCTTCCACCTCTTTTTCTTGGGCCCTTGCCTCTAGCAATCTCCAGCACAAGACATCTTAGAACAAATTTCATGGGTGGACAGTGGGCACGGAAAAGGCCCAGTAAATGGATGCAGCTTGTGCCTTTGCCAGTGCCTTTGCCATGGCCTTTTGCAGTGTTGGCACCAATTGGAAGTTGGCCATCTGGTAGAAGCTGCTGGGCCTTCAGTATCACTGAACCGAGCAAGGGAGGGAACTGCAAAGTTGGATTCCCTTCTTGTCAGCTGAACGGCGCACCAGTCACCAATCGACATGCCAAGAGGGAGTAAAAGGGTCATGTATCGGTCAGGAAAAACCAGGCCAACGAACCCGAATGCAGTCACGTTTAACACTTTTGTGAAACAAGTTATTTAAACAGTCTTGTACCTGTTTCCCCTGTTACCGTACCACTAGACCGTGGAATGCGGAAGAGGGTGGAGTGCAAAGTGTCGAGTGTGGAGTGTAAAGTGTAAACTGTGGAGTGTAGAGTGTGGAGTGTAAAGTGTGGATCAAAAAGTGTGGAGTGTGAAGTGTGAAGTGTAAAGTGTGGAGCGTCGAGTGTAAAGTGCGGAGTGTGAAGTGCGGAGTGTGGAGTGTAAAGTGTGGAGTGTAAAGTGTGGAGTGTGGAGTGTAGAGTGTAAAGTGTGAAGTGCAAAGTGTGGAGTGTAAAGTGTAGAGTGTGGAGTCTGAAGTGTGGAGTGTAGAGTGTGGAGTGTAAAGTGTAAAGTGTGAGTGTGAAGTGTAAAGTGTGAAGTGCGAAGTGTAGAGTGTAAAGTGTGGAGTGTTAAGTGTGGAGTGTAAAGTGTAAAGTGATGCAAAGTGATGTAAAGTGATGTAAAGTGATGTAAATTGATGTAAATTGATGTAAAGTGATGTAAAGTGATGTAAATTGATGTAAAGTGATGTAAAGTGATGTAAAGTGATGTAAAGTGATGTAAAGTGATGTAAAGTGATGTAAAGTGATGTAAAGTGATGTAAAGTGATGTAAAGTGATGTAAAGTGATGTAAAGTGATGTAAAATGTGGAGTGTGAAGTGTAAAGTGTGGAGTGTAAAGTGTAGTGCGGAGTGCAAAGTGTAAAGTGTAAAGTGTAAAATGCAAAAATGTAAAGTGGGGAGTCTGGTGTGTGGAGTGTGGAGTGTAGTGTGTGGAGTGTAGAGGGTAGAGTACGCAAACGCCTGCCACACAAAATGACTTTCGACACGTTTGCAGACACATGAGAATGTCACGAACTGCCACGCCTGTCACGCAAAACCACGTTACAACTGGCTTTGAAACCTTGAAACAGGATACTGTAGGTTTTGCAGCTTCCCCCATAGACACGGCGAGGCCACAAGGAAAACCAGAGACTGGAGACGAGACATGTTGGAGCATCAAAACGAGCATTTCGTGCGAGACTTCCTCCGATTTTCACACTTTATAGCTTCAAAATCGGCGTTTTCCTACGAGTTTTCCCTAGAACGTGAAAATTTGCAACCTCAAGATTCATGTTTCGTGCCAGGCTTCCATCAATTTTCAGCACATCTCACAAAATGCCACACCTGCCACGGAATTTGCACGTTGTCACCACATGAGGCAGCCCTGACAATGCGATTCACAAAATCACAACACGACTCCTCTAAAGTGCTGCGCCTGCCACGCAAAATGAAGACGGTCACGTCCAGAGTGCTGCGCCTGCCACGAAAACTGGAACTCATCTTCTGAAAACGGCGCAAAAGTATTGCGCCTGCCACACACAACGACTTTAGACACGTTACGAAACACGTCTGAATGTCATGAAGTGCCACGCCTGCAACGCGAAACGAGGCTACGCGACATGTGAAAGTGAAACCTCCAAAAGTGACCCCTGTTGCAGAACTTACCATATAGGCACGGCCATAGCGACCTCGCGCGAACGGTTGCGAACGGTTGCGAACGGTTGCAAACGGTTGCGAACGGTTGCAAACAGTTGCGAACGGTTGCAGTCGTAAACGCAACGTCGAGCGAACACACCCTCCACCCCCAGAGTGAAATGGGGACCTTTGCTACGCATTCGGGAAAACTGAATGGTTGAATTATGCATGTGCAATACATACGTACATACATATATATATATATATATATATATTATATATATAATCATATATATATATGCGTGTGTGTGTGTGTTATAATTAAATTATATGTATACATACGGATTCAATGTGTGGGTGTGTGATTGTGTGTATATATGCTACAAGCACCGTACTTAAGTCACATCAGGCGGGAAAAGTCACATCATCCCCATGGCACGGCGGCGATACGGAGAAGTCACATCAGGTAGTGGAAAGTCACATCAGGGAAGAAGAATCACCATGGCACAGCCTGTTTCATCCATACTTGGAGATGTAGTTAAAAGTAGCCGAAGCATTGCGCACAGCGATGATTTTGAAGGGCACAAGTTAATACAAACAAATTCTCGGCAGCTAATCCTATTGGATTTGAATATATTATATTGATGTCCTGCGTCGCGTGACCAAATCAAACCCCGATTGGTACAGCCTCAAAATTCTTGCAATGCAAGTGGGTTAGCTGTAGCAAATCCTATTGGCAGGGCTATGATCTAGGATGATATAAGGATATGGGGGTACCTTGTTTTCCGCAACCAAATCTATGGCTGGCGCGATGTGCATCAATGTCGTGGACAGCTCTCAAGAAATTTGTTGTCCTATCCACCCAGGAATTACGAATTGGAAAAAACCTTCATTCCATTGCGGGCGGAAAGCGTGGCAGGTTTTGCTGGTGCTCCGTCTACGCCGTCTGTTGTGTCTGTTCCGTCTTGCGCCGTCTTGCTGTCTGCGCCGTCTTGCGAGATGGTGCGAGATGGCGTAGATGGTGAGCACAGCGACACAACCGCGCTATGCGACCGCAATGTTTCATTCCAACCAGCCAGAAACATTCCCTCTCTCTGCTGGTGTCTCCCGCCCGTACCTCCGGTCAGCGCCAAACAAGGCGACCGAGACTGTTATTTTCTGTTTCGGGAAAATGTTTGCACGAGCGGCAGCAGCAGCAGCAGCAGCAGCAGGAGGAAGCAGCAGCAGCAGCAGCAGCAGCAGGAAGCAGCAGCAGCAGCAGCAGGAGGAGGAAGCAGCAGCAGCAGCAGCAACAGAAGGAAGCGCAGGAGGAGGAAGCAGCAGCAGGCGGAAGCAGCAGCAGCAGCAGCAGCAGCAGGAGGCAGCAGCAGCAGACAAGAAGCAGCAGACAAGAAGCAGCAGCAAGCAAGCAGCAGGCAAGCATCAAGCAAGCAAGCAGGCAGGCAGGAAAGCAAGCACGCAAGCACGCAAGCAGCAAGCAAGCAAGCAGCAAGCAGCAAGCAGCAAGCAGCAAGCAGCAGCAGCCAAGAAGCAGCAAGCAGCAAGCAAGCAGCAGGCAAGCAGCAGCAGCAAGAAGCAGCAGCAGCAAGCAGCAGCAGCTAGCAGCAGCAAGCAGCAGCAGCAAGCAGCAAGCAGCAAGCAGCAAGCAGCAGCAGGCAAGAAGCAGCAGCAGCAAGAAGCAGCAGCAGCAAGCAGCAGCAGCTAGCAGCAGCAAGCAGCAGCAGCAAGCAGCAGCAGCAAGCAGCAGCAGCAGCAAGCAGCAGCAAGCAGCAAGCAGCAGCAAGCAGAAGCAAGCAGCAGCAAGCAGCAGCAAGCAGAAGCAAGCAGCAGCAAGCAGCAGCAAGCAGAAGCAGCAGCAAGGAGCAGCAAGGAGCAGCAACAACAGGCAGGCAGTAGATGAGCGGCAGGTGAGCAGCAGGTGAGCAGCAGCAGGTAAGCAGGAACAAGTAGCAGCAAGCAGCAGCATGGAGCAGCAAGCAGCAGGCAAGGAGCAGGTGAGCAGCAGGTGAGCAGCAGGTGAGCAGCAGGTGAGCAGCAACAGGTAAGCAGCAACAGGTAAGCAGCAGCAAGCAGCAGCAAGTAGCAGGCAAGCAGGGAAGCAGCAGGCAAGCAGCAGGCAAGCAGCGGGCAAGCAGCAGGCAAGCAGCAGGCAAGCAGCAACCAGCGTTTGAATGATCAAATATATTTTTAAAAATCAACGCAATAAAGAAAAAATGAACTTTTTCCAGGCGCACGGCCCCAAAACGAAGAATCGTTCAATTACTAAAAGTTGTGGTGATGCCAAAATTGAACTTTTTCCAGGCGCACGGCCTCCCGATACGACTTTTACGAGCTGATACGACTTAACGCTAGCGCTAGTAGACGAGCAGCAAAGCAAAGCTTTGAGAAAACAATACTCCAATATAATATTGCAATAGCATAGAATCGTGCAAATGATGCAGTGTGGCATATCATTTGCCTCATCCTATCTATGAAATGCTAGCCGTCCACAATAATTCTTCCTGTCCTCATATTCACATGCACGAAGCAACAATGAGGTTGACTTTCAATTGCGGCAGCAGCAGCTACGCTAAGTGCGCTCTAGGGAGCCAACATCACCAGTAGAGCTCACAAGCAAACCCATCCCACGTGGAGCCTGACAAGCTTGCAGCTACTCTTGCCAACACATTGCAGAGGATTGTGGTGATATCGTTGTACAAGCATGACAGTAAGATCCCCACATACGGGTTCCTGGATGCTTTGGAAGCTCTCTCCTGAAGGCTTAATGATCTTCATAAGACAACTTCTCACAATTTGCAACGCCAAAAAAAATGCTCCTCACACTGTTGCTTCTTGTATTGACGTTCCATTCTGATCTCTGCAGCTCCTGGGACCATCAAGAAATATTAAGAGCAATATCGAGGCATATCAAGGCCCAAGCATTCCAAGCGCGGCAACAGAAAAGTGCTGGCTGAAGATCCTATGGCTGAGGGTTGCACGTGCAGCGTCTGCAGCCCGAGCAGCAGCGGACACAATGGCAGCAACTTGGGCACCGCCTTCACCAAAGCTGGTTTTTGCTGGTTCCCGTAGTTCTATGGAAATTGATTGGAAATTGACTGAAATTGATTGAATAGGCATTGAATGGTTCATGAATGGACACAATAGTTAATTCATGTTAATTCAATACCTCTGGAATCCCATGGAGATGGGGCCTTTGCGAGCAGCAGCGCGGCGGCCAGCAGGAGTAGTTGGCATCTCAGCCGAGCTGCACTAGCTTTGGAGGCATGGCGAATTGCTGTGAGATTTAATCGTTTTAGATGTTTTCAATGGACAAATGCATTTTACGTGAACGAGACCGGGGCAGGAATCCCAAAAGGAAGGGTCTTCATCCTGGCACTGGGATGATGGGGCTGGGATGGGCTGGGCATGTCTGAGCTCAGCATAGCAAGCAATAACATGAAGTTCATCCACCTAATTTCTTGAAGCGCAAACCCCTGGCTCTCAGCTTTCTTAAGAGGCCAGTGCGACTGCCAGGGATCATGCGAATCATCTCCGCCATAAATTCCATCGGCATTGGTGTCGCTGAAAATGTTCGGGGCACGAGTACCTAAGCTCTGAGGAATCAGAATCAGCAGAGCTAGCTCCAAGGTGGCAAGGTCTGGTCACTTAAGTTGCAAACGTTCAAATTGATGCTTCCAGTCTCGTTGGTTCCAGCCCTTAGCCAAACACACATTCCAAGCTTTCACTGATTTGGACGACTCTGATAAATTTTGCAGTCCCAAAGCATCATATACAGATCAGTGGTGGGCTTGCCCAACCTGACAATAATTTTCATGGTCTTGTTTGCCGAAAGGAGAGGGGTGTGTGATGGGGTGTGCCCGGGAATACAGGAAGCAAACATGCTGAAGTGATACTTTCTTGATTTTCACCCAGCTGGGGGACCATGGGGGTGTCAGTCCACGGTCTCCACGGTTGAGAGTCCTGCGACAAGCACATGTTCACCTACTTTCACCCAATTCCAGCAACTGCGGTGCACTCAGACACTATTATAATTACACTGTTTCAGCTGGAAACATGCATGCTGCCACCTGCACCCAGAATTCCTCGGACACAGAAGACTCCCCATCGGGCTCGAGTCCTGAACGAGACATGACTGAAGAACAAGTCTGTTATTGCTCAAATTGAACAAAGCCATTGCCAACTGTCCGCTTGTCACTTTTCTAGAAGGTGGTTCCTATTTACCTTATCAACTGTTGGTGGATGGGTGGGAGCGTTGCGCGACACAAACACACACATACACACTGAATCACACGGATATTTGTTATATCCGCCGACCCCTGCCGCCAGCAGGGGGAGCGCGTTAGAGGAGGACTGACTAGGGGCTGTCGCCCGCAAGCCCGGCCCGTCCTTCAGGACCGTCCTTTTTGAGACTGGCGAAGGCGCCGTTTTTGAATGTTTGTGACGGCCGGAAAGGGCGCGTTTTTGAAGGTTTGACGGCTGGAAGAGAGCTTGTTTTCTTGTAGGTTCAGAAAGCAACGTTAGGCAGTGGGAGCCGTTGCCCGGAGGCTCGGTCCGTCCTTCAGGGCCCTGCTGTTTTGCTGTGGCGAGGGCGCCGTTTGTGAGCCTTGACGGCTGGAAGAGAGCTATAGCTATAGTTTTCTTGTAGGTTCAGAAAGCAACGTTAGGCACTGGGGGCCGTTGCCCGGAGGCTCGGTCCGTCCTTCAGGGCCCTGCTGTTTTGCTGTGGCGAAGGCGCCGTTTGTGAGCCTTGACGGCTGGAAGAGAGCTAGTTTTCTTGTAGGTTCTAGGTTCAGAAGGCAACGTTAGGCACTGGGAGCCGTTGCCCGGAGGCTCGGTCCGTCCTTCAGGGCCCTGCTGTTTTGCTGTGGCGAGGGCGCCGTTTGTGAGCGTTGACAGCTGGAAGAGAGCTAGTTTTCTTGTAGGTTCAGAAAGCAACGTTAGGCACTGGGAGCCGTTGCCCGGAGGCTCGGTCCGTCCTTCAGGGCCCTGCTGTTTTGCTGTGGCGAGGGCGCCGTTTGTGAACCTTGACGGCTGGAAGAGAGCTAGTTTGGGAGCCGTTGCCCGGAGGCTGGGTCCGTCCTGGAAGACAGCTAGTTTTCTTGTAGGTTCAGAAAGCAACGTTAGGCACTCGGGGCCGTTGCCCGCAGGCCCGGTCCGTCCCTCAGGGCCCTGCTGTTTCGCTGTGGCGAGGGCGCCGTTTGTGAGCTTTGTTGGCGGCTGGAAGACAGCTAGTTTTCTTGTAGCTTCAGAAAGCAACGTTAGACACTGGGGGCTGTTGCCCGCAGGCCCGGTCCGTCCCTCAGGGCCCTGCTGTTTCGCTGTGGCGAGGGCGCCGTTTGTGAGCCTTGTTGGCGGCTGGAAGACAGCTAGTTTTCTTGTAGGTTCAGAAAGCAACGTTAGGCACTCGGGGCCGTTGCCCGCAGGCCCGGTCCGTCCCTCAGGGCCCTCCTGTTTCGCTGTGGCGAAGGCGCCGTTTGTGAGTTCCTTGGCGGCTGGAAGACAGCTAGTTTTCTTGTAGGTTCAGAAAGCAACGTTAGGCACTGGGGGCTGTTGCCCGCAGGCCCGGTCCGTCCCTCAGGGCCCTGCTGTTTCGCTGTGGCGAGGGCGCCGTTTGTGAGTTCCTTGGCCGCTGGAAGACAGCTAGTTTTCTTGTAGGTTCAGAAAGCAACGTTAGGCACTGGGGGCTGTTGCCCGCAGGCTCGGTCCATCCCTCAGGGCCCTGCTGTTTCGCTGTGGCGAGGGCGCCGTTTGTGAGTTCCTTGGCGGCTGGAAGACAGCTAGTTTTCTTGTAGGTTCAGAAAGCAACGCTAGGCACTGGGGGCTGTTGCCCGCAGGCTCGGTCCGTTCCTCAGGGCCCTGCTGTTTCGCTGTCGCGAGGGCGCCGTTTGCGAGCCTTGTTGGCGGCTGGAAGACAGCTAGTTTTCTTGTAGGTTCAGAAAGCAACGTTAGGCACTGGGGGCCGTTGCCCGCAGGCCCGGTCCGTCCCTCAGGGCCCTGCTGTTTCGCTGTGGCGAGGGCGCCATTTGTGAGCTTTGTTGGCGGCTGGAAGACAGCTAGTTTTCTTGTAGGTTCAGAAAGCAACGTTAGGCACTCGGGGCCGTTGCCCGCAGGCCCGGTCCGTCCCTCAGGGAGAAGGATGAAGGTGTATAGGAGGAGATGGGGGCGAAGGGACGTGACGGGAAGAAGGGAGCCCGTTCTTTATCGTTCTTGTGGCGCGAGGGCGCCGTTTGTGAGTTCCTTGGCGGCTGGAAGAGAGCTTGTTTTCTTGTAGGTTCAGAAAGCAACGTTAGGCAGTGGGAGCCGTTGCCCGGAGGCTCGGTCCGTCCTTCAGGGCCCTGCTGTTTCGCTGTCGCGAGGGCGCCGTTTGTGAGCCTTGTTGGTGGCTGGAAGACAGCTAGTTTTCTTGTAGGTTCAGAAAGCAACGTTAGGCACTGGGGGCCGTTGCCCGCAGGCCCGGTCCGTCGCTCAGGGCCCTGCTGTTTCGCTGTGGCGAGGGCGCCGTTTGTGAGCCTTGTTGGCGGCTGGAAGACAGCTAGTTTTCTTGTAGGTTCAGAAAGCAACGTTAGGCACTGGGGGCCGTTGCCCGCAGACCTGGTCCGTCCCTCAGGGCCCTGCTGTTTCGCTGTGGCGAGGGCGCCGTTTGTGAGCCGTGTTGGCGACTGGAAGACCGCTAGCTGTTTCGCTGTGGCGAGGGCGCCGTTTGTGAGCCTTGTTGGCGGCTGGAAGACAGCTAGTTTTCTTGTAGGTTCAGAAAGCAACGTTAGACACTGGGCGCTGTTGCCCGCAGGCCCGGTCCGTCCCTCAGGGCCCTGCTGTTTCGCTGTGGCGAGGGCGCCGTTTGTGAGTTCCTTGGCGGCTGGAAGACAGCTAGTTTTCTTGTAGGTTCAGAAAGCAACGTTAGGCACTGGGGGCCGTTGCCCGCAGGCTCGGTCCGTCCCTCAAGGCGCCCTGCTGTTTCGCTGTGGCGAGGGCGCCGTTTGCGAGCCTTGTTGGCGGCTGGAAGACAGCTAGTTTTCTTGTAGGTTCAGAAAGCAACGTTAGGCACTGGGGGCCGTTGCCCGCAGGCCCGGTCCGTCCCTCAGGGCCCTGCTGTTTCGCTGTGGCGAGGGCGCCGTTTGCGAGCCTTGTTGGCGGCTGGAAGACAGCTAGTTTTCTTGTAGGTTCAGAAAGCAACGTTAGGCACTCGGGGCCGTTGCCCGCAGGCCCGGTCCGTCCCTCAGGGCCCTGCTGTTTCGCTGTGGCAGGCCCGGTCCGTCCCTCAGGGCCCTGCTGTTTCGCTGTGGCGAGGGCGCCGTTTGCGAGCCTTGTTGGCGGCTGGAAGACAGCTAGTTTTCTTGTAGGTTCAGAAAGCAACGTTAGGCACTCGGGGCCGTTGCCCGCAGGCCCGGTCCGTCCCTCAGGGCCCTGCTGTTTCGCTGTGGCGAGGGCGCCGTTTGTGAGTTCCTTGGCGGCTGGAAGACAGCTAATTTTCTTGTAGGTTCAGAAAGCAACGTTAGGCACTGGGGGCCGTTGCCCGCAGGCCCGGTCCGTCCCTCAGGGCCCTGCTGTTTCGCTGTGGCGAGGGCGCCGTTTGTGAGTTCCTTGGCGGCTGGAAGACAGCTAGTTTTCTTGTAGGTTCAGAAAGCAACGTTAGGCACTGGGGGCCGTTGCCCGCAGACCCCCTTTCCGTCCCTCAGGGCCCCTGCTGTTTCGCTGTGGCGAGGGCGCCGTTTGTGAGCCTTGTTGGCGGCTGGAAGACAGCTAGTTTTCTTGTAGGTTCAGAAAGCAACGTTAGGCACTGGGGGCCGTTGCCCGCAGGCCTGGTCCGTCCCTAAGGGCCCGCTCACCGCCCGAGGCAACACATCCTGGGGTCGGCGGCAGGGGGCGTAGCCCCTTAATCCGGGCGCCGGCCCCGGGGCCGCAGCCCGTGGCATTGCCGGAGGCCTTCGGTGCTAACCGAAGGTTATATACGCTCGCCCCCCCTGCCGCCGACCACCTCGTACTTACCTCGGGTCGACCCCGTGTCGATTCCGGTATACGATTATCGTTGTAATTTACAGTGTATTCTGCGTGTGGTGTTCAAAAAACATCGTTTTTTACAGGGTTTTGTGGCCTTCGCCGTCTCCAGGTTTCATCTTGGCGACGTTAAAAAACCATGGGTTTTTCATGGTTTTGGGTCTGCGGCAGGGGTCCGGAACGGACAACTGGCCGTCTTGACGGCCTTGGTGCCAACATAGGGCCAACATCGGCCAAGATGTGGGCTACATGGGTCAACATAAGGCTCAGATAGGGGCAAGCCTGCGCCAACATAGGGCCAACATAGGCCCAAGATGGCCCCAAGATGGCCCAACATAGGCCCAACATGGCTCCAAGATGGCCCTAGACGGCCCAACATAGGCCCAAGCTGGCCCCAAGATGGCCCAACATGGGCCCAACATGGCCCCAAGATGGCCCAACATAGGCCCAACATCGGCAACCACAAATAGGGCCAACATCGGGCAACAGCAACAACAACAACAACAACGACAACAACAACAACAGTCGACGACGACGACGAGGACGCCGACGACGACGACGCCGCCGACGACGACGACGACAACGATACCAACAACCACCGCTTCTTTGGTCTCGAGCTCTGTGGCTGCAACAACAACAACAACAACAACAACAACAACAACGACGACGACGACGACGACGACGACGTCAACGACGACGACGAGGACGCCGACGACGACGACGACAACGAGACCAACAACCACCGTTTCTTTGGTCTCGAGCTCTGTGGCTGCAACAACAACAACAACAACAACAACGACGACGACGACGACGACGACGACGCCGACGACGACGACGAGGACGCCGACGACGACGACGACGCCGACGACGACGACGACGCAACATAGGAACAACAACAAAAAAAACCAGGACGACAACGACAACCACAACAACAACAACAACAACAACAACAAGAACAAGAACAAGAACAAAGACAACAACAAGAACGACGACGTCAACGACAACAACAAGAATCAGCTTGGATGTACAACAACAGGTAATTTACCTGGGCTAAGAAAATGGTTGCACATGACAGTGGCTCTTCAAATGCTGCGTCGGTGCAGAGATTTACTGCAAACAGGAAATCTAGCTGCTTTGTGCTGGCACACAAGCATGCTGCGGTGACTGCCATGCCCCAGCTCAAAGATGTATATTTCCCCGGCAACCTCCGAGTCCAGTGTGTGTGCTGGCTGGCTCGGTTGCGCGACCCCTCGCCACACGCAGCCTGCACTGACTGCCGCCGCGCCCAACAATGCTTCTTGACTTGGGAGGCAAGCCAGAACACCATGCTCAGTGCTATGCAGCAGACGGCTACCTTGGTAGCGTGCTCACGCAGTATGTCACTGGCTATGGCATCCCACTGTGTCATGGCTGTCCGCTTTGGGACAATCGTGCTGTGCGAATTCGTTGTCTGTGGTGGCGTGCTTCCTTTTGTCCTGCCTCCGTTGCTTCTACAAGCACAACTGCAAGTGTTCCACTCAGTTTCTAATTCTGCAATGCTCCTTTGCCGCGGTTTGCTCTGTGCAGTGCATTTTCCCCCCTACTTCTTCTCTGTTTACAGGTATGTCTTTCTGCAGTGCTCCGGTTTTAGACTTCCTACGCCTACGTCTCCTACTTCCGTTCGTGGAGGGTGTGTGTGTGTTTCCTTCTCTGTCGGCTTTCTTTGCTTAGCCTCGAGCCTTGTCGCTACGGCCGCGGAGAGACTGTGTGCCCTACTTTGTTTACCAGTCGCGGTGTTTGCTGTCCCCTGTTCAAATTTTCGCCCCCTCTGTGTCTTTGAAGAACTTGCTGAGATATTTGTTGAAGCTTCTTCAGTTCCAAACGAAAAGAAAAAATATATATAGATATATTTTTTTCAGATATAGATCATTATAGATCTATATAAGTATATCGTTCAGTACTCTTGCAGTCAGTTTCCTCCGGTCTCTCTTAAGCGAGCTGCGACAAACTAGCCAGGCCACCCGCAAACTTGCCGGGGTCGCCCCAGGGCACCTGCCACCATGTTTCAGCAGTCACGCGTCAGTTTTCAGCAGTCATGCTAACGCAGTGCTGTTGCAGTCGCGTCGGTTCTGTACTCTTGCAGTCAGTTTCCTCCTCTCTCTCTTAAGCGAGCTTCGACAAACTCGCCGGGCCACCCGCAAACTTGCCGGAGTCGCCCCCAGAGGACCTGTCACCATGTTTCAGCAGTCGCGCGATCAGTTTTCAGCAGTCATCCTAATGCAGTGCTGCTGCAGTCGCGTCAGTTCTGTACTCTGGCGGTCAGTTCCCTCCAGTCTCTCTTCAGCGAGCCGTTACTCATCGCAAACATGTCGGAGAAACGAGCTATTGCGGGCTCCAAACATGCTGGCTTACCACAAACATGCCAGGCCGCCAGCAAGCACGCCGGCCTCGCCTTCGAACACCTGGCACCAAAACGCAAGAAGTCTGAATGCGACCGTCTGCAAAAAGAACACTGCCGACCTACAGCTTGGAACCAGAGGTTGCTTACAGGGATGTTCTCGATCAAACACGAAAAACCGGGGAAACCAAAGCCACATAAAGAAAGAGGGATGGCTGGATGTTGAATGAACGCGGGCTGCTGTGAGCCTGATGTAGAGCTGCAGCTTCGGAAATAATACTCCTTGCAGTAACGACTTATGAACCTAAAAGACTGCATCGGTTGTCAACGAAGAAGCCACCAATTTTACCGTCCATAGGCTATCCACAAACCAGCAACAAATCACCGATCCCTTAATTTACTCCCTCCCAAGCACCGCCGTTCCAGCCGGCACGACACCCACCTCGCTGTCGCGTTCGACTACGATGCACGGTCGCGACCAGCCACGCCGAGCCTTTCTGCACCAAGCTGCAGCCCTAAACCACCGCCGCTGCCAGCGCTGAGCGCTGCTCTGCGCTCGCTCCCGCCGTGTACGCGTCGGACAGACGCAGACATGGCCGTGGTTTCCAAATGCATTTGATCATCGCTAACCACACTAAACACTGATAACAAATAAGGTTGCAAACGGGGATGAGGCCATGGATCGTTTACCAACATGTTGGCTACCCATCACTGCCTCTCGTAACTCTGTACCCCTAGCTAACTTCTACTCATCCAACGTTGTTGCCTGGGTGAAAACACTTGAAACAACTAACCGTCTGCGGCGAACCGACTATGTGCTAGACCACTGCGATGGGTTGCGACCCAACAAGCAATAGCTGGGCCCTGATGAAGAAATTGGTTCACATCTACCTCTGGTTACAACAAAGGTTGCCAGCGTTGATGCTTGCTTCTCTCGCTTGCGCAAACTCAATGTGCAAGATGGCTCTCCCGACTTCGGTGTACGCCACGTACACCCGGGCTGTCAGCCCCCTTCGGATGAAGGATGCTGCCGGGACGCCCGAAGTCCCGGCCCCCGTCTTACACAGGGAACAACAACAGCAACGACGACCACGACAACAACGACAACAACAACAACAACAACAACAACAACGACGACGACGACGACAACGACAACAACGACAACAAACCACAACCACAACCACAACAACCACAACCACAACAACAACAGCAACAACAACAACAACAAAAAAAAAAACGCCGCCGACCACGACGACAACAACCACAGCAACAATAACAACAACAACAACAACAACAACCACAACAACAACAACAACAACAACAACAACAACAACAACAACAACAACAACAACAACAACAACAACAACAACTACAACAATTGACGGGTCTGCTTTGGCCGGCGCCCGGCTGTCAGGCGTAAGCCTCATAAATCCGGCCAGGGGCCCCCTGGCCGTGGCATTGCCGAAGGCGTTTCTCTCCTCTCCGTAGGAGAGAGGGGCCGCCGCCCCAGCCGCCGACCACCCGGTAGGGCCAAAAACCCCCGCGTTTTACGGTGCTTTGTGCTCTTCCAATTTTTTCCCATTTTTCGGATCTTGTGGCTCAAGATGGGTCAACATGGGCCAACATAGGCCGCAAGATGGGGCAACATAGCCCCAAGATGGGCCCACATAGCGCCCAAGATGGGCCAACATAGCGCCCAAGATGGGTCAAGATAGCCCCAAGATGGGCCATCATGGCTCCAAGATGGGCCAATAGCCCCAAGATGGGCCAACATAGCCCCAAGATGGGCCAACATCGCCCCAAGATGGGCCAACATCGCCCCAAGATGGGCCCACATAACCTCAAGCTGGGGCAACATAGCCCCCAAGATGGGCCAACATAGCCCCAAGATGGGCCCACATAGCCCCAAGATAGGCCGCCGACCATCAAAATATCCTGCGTTTTACAGTGTTTTTTTTGCTGTTCCCATTTTTCGGATCTTTTGGCTCAACATGGGTCAACATGAGGCCAACATAGGCCAACATAGCCACAAGATGGGCCCACATTGCCCGCAAGATAGGCCAACATACGCCAACATAGGCCAACATAGCCACACGATGGGCCTACATAGTTGGGCCCCTGGCCGGCTGTCGCGCGTAAGCGCTTAAATCCGGCCAGGGGCCCCCTGGCCGTGGCATAGCCGTACGGCGTTTCTCTCCTCTCCGTAGGAGAGAGGGGCCGCCGCCCCAGCCGCCGACCACTCCCCCCGCCAAAAACTGTCGCGTTTTACGGTGTTTTGTGCTCTTCCCACTTTTTCCCATTTTTCGGATCTTGTGGTTCAAGATGGGTCAACATGGGCCAACATAGGCCGCAAGATGGGCCAACATAGCCCCAAGATGGGCCAACCTAGCGCCCAAGATGGGCTAAGATAGCCCCAAGATGGGCCAACATAGCCCGAAGATGGGCCAACATAGCCCCAAGATGGGCCAACATAGCCCCAAGATGGGCCCACATTGCCTTCAAGATAGGCCAACGTAGCCCCAAGATGGGCCAACATAGCCCCAAGATAGGCCGCCGACCATCAAAATATCCTGCGTTTTACAGTGTTTTTTTTGCTGTTCCCATTTTTCGGATCTTTTGGCTCAACATGAATCAACATGAGGCCAACATAGCCACAAGATGGGCCCACATTGCCCGCAAGATAGGCCAACATAGGCCAACATAGGCCAGCATAGCCACAAAATGGGCCTACATAGTTGGGCCCCTGGCCGGCTGTCGCGCGTAAGCGCTTAAATTCCGGCGACGCCTCGCCGTGTAGTGTGGGGAAGCTAAGCATAGCTTTAGCTACCCGGGGGCGCGCCCCTGCCGCCGACCCTCCCCAAAAATCCTTTAGCCTGGTGGGGTTTTCACGTTTTTCGGGGTCTGGGGTGGACAAAAAGAGGGTAAAATTTGAAGATGCGTTTTGGAGGTCCCAAAAATCGGAAAAAAGTACCGTTTTGACACATTTTTCGGACAATTTTCACAAAATGCTGTAAATTACAACATTTTTGCGTTTTAACGTCGTTGGCGGGAGCCATGCAAAAACGCAGAAAATGCTGTAAATACCAGTACTTTTTGGACCCGAGATGCACAAAACACTGCAAATACCAGTGTTTTTGAAAGCCAAGCAAAAAAACATTGTAAATTACAGCATTTTTGGCGGGTTGATCGCAAAAAATGCTGGTATTTACAATGTTTCTGCAATTTCAAGCAAACGTGGAAGGCACGAAACACTGTAAATAGCGGTGTTTTGGCAACTTTTGGGCGCCGAAACGCTGGTATTTACGCAGTTTTTTGCTTGTGACGGGGCCACTCCCCTGTAAATTACAGCATTTTTTGCACTTTTTGAACCGATTTTTTGTCTTGATGAATGCAAAAAACGCTGGTATTTACACGTTTTTCAAAAAATCGAAGATCGTGATGTGAACGAAACTCGGGTTCTTACCATCTCACAGCACAAAATGCTGTAAATTACAACACTAGGCATAGGCCAACATAGCCTCAAGATGGGCCAACATAGCCCCAAGATGGGCCAACATAGCCCCAAGATAGGCCGCCGACCCTCAGCATGTCATGTTCGCAAGTTCAGATGACATCCCCCTCTCTCTTTCCCTCCCCCGACCCCTACCGGCGTCGCCGGTGTGCGAAGCTCTACAATATATATTCTTACCTGTTCCACCCTAAAGAAGGTAATTCAACAAGATGACTGTTATTAATCTTTTGTCATTTTTTGATGTTTTATTCTACCGGAACGGTTTTTAACGACCTCGAACGGTACTTTATGTATTTGGCCCCTTCTGGTATTAAAAAAAACGGCTACCGCCAAAGGTTGTTTTTTAAAAGTCTTTTTACGTAAAAAAAGTACATGAACTTAATTGAATGCAATGTGAACGTAATTTAAAGCAATCTGAATTCAACCTGAACGGTTTGGATTTCGGAGAACGGTTTCGAATGGGAAACAACGTACATGTTACAATCTTTAATGACCCTGAACGGTCCTGAACGGTTCAGTAGTGGTTTGCTGTGGTTTGTTTAAATATGCATATTTTCCCCAAAAAAATATTAGAGATTATAGCGGCTGTTATCGGCTGGGAGAATAGTTATTCTCCAGTACAACGATTATCAATAATTGGCTCCAAGAACAAAATATCGTTTGAAAGGTGTAATAGGTACTAGATAGATCGATAGATACGCACATATTGCGCATGTATATATGCGTGTTTATTCATGATACGTTGATGTACGTTGATTTCTTCAAGAATATGCAACATCCATCGATCCCATCTGATCCCATCTGATCCCATCTGATCCCATCTGATCCCATCTGCTTTAACGTGACAGGATTAAGTGACAGCTCCGGCTCTCCAAGCTCTCGCCTTCCAAATCTTCTGGCGGCTTGCTGAGATTGAATGAGCTTTCAGGCGCTGCCTTGCAACTGGACAGGTGGTTAGTGGTTCTAACGAAAGTGCTGAGAAACAATGTGAGAAGTGGATAGAAGTGGATTGATAGAAGTGAGTGGTATTTTGCCACGTGTCTACTATCACAGTACTGTACAAGTTTGAGTTCGGCGGATAAAATGTAATAAGTACGAATGCCGAGATAGTTCGCACCGCCTCATCACGCTCAGCTTGGGTCTGCTGCCTGGAAAAAACATAACAACATGGACCTTTTGAAAATTCTATGAAATTCCGTTCAATCGACATTCCCGCTGTATCCATTAGCTTCATTAGCTGTCGATGCTCATTGTTCGCCCAAGAACTGGCGCGACACCTCTGCGGCTCATCCAGCTCTTCAAGCCCCCACTCCTGCGAAGCCAGGTGCCCATGCAAGGGCCGATTCGGTGAGAGCGGCAAAGCAATGTAAATTGTGTTTCTATGTCGCGCTAGATGCGCTCGCGATTCAAGCAAAGGCAGTCCAAGGTTCTGAACATTCATGGCCTGGAGTGTCGCACTTAAAGATGCAGCTGACCTCGGCAACAAAATCAACAAACAGTGTCGCTGAAAATTGAATTTAGCCTCATATCTCACAGAAAGTGCCCAAAATCTGCACCAATCATCACACCATTGTTTGTCCATGTTTTTGCACTCACTTCTGACTTCGACAGATCAAAGAGATGTCAGCTGAGGCTGCATCTCTACGGAATTAAAAAGTGGTTTGCCGCATGCAAAAGCGCCGTCAAAAGCCTGGCCCAGTGGCAATGCAAAAACTTGCGGGTAATCACTGAGGCTGGGTGGATGCAGCCTACCAATGCTGAAACAGCATTTCAAGCCTAAGCGACTAGCCGACTAGCCATTTAGCTGACTAGCCTCTCTCTGCGTCTCTCTCTCTCTCTCTCTATCTCTCTCGCATTGCGGGAAGAATGCTTGAATTGCCACACATGTCCCTGAGATGGCTGGAAATGTTTGCAGCTCCTATTGCAGCATTGCCTTGTTGTCATGGTCCAATATGTTGATCGTGATTGATTTTGAGTCTGTTTTGATTTCAGGTTTCACTTTCTGAACCACTTCCAACGCCTCCAGAAATACTACCAAATTGTCGGGCGACCTGTGACAGCAACGGACCAAGTATTGACCCATCCCACCAACTGCAAAGCCACGATACGGTTTCGGTATTCTCAATGGCTTGCAACTGAGCTGATTTCCACCGAAGACTGCACTGTCTTTCAGCAAGCCTGACCCTGGTGGAGCCATTGTCCAACTCTGATTCTGTAGCCTCAACATGGTCGTTCATATCACCCACATCATCATCCATATCATCCATATCATCCATTGGACAATATTGGACATCATTGGACTGCAGACGTTCTAAATTCAAGAGATGGTGTGGGAAGTGACATGAAGTGACAACATCTTGTCCGGAAGTCTCACGTGTCTCTGCAAGGGTTGGTGTTGGCATAGTGGCTTAGGGCAAAAGAAAGCGGCATGTGCCTCGGACCCTGGGCCATGATCAGCCATGGATGACAAAGGATCGACAAAATGGTCACCAAAGAATGTTCACAGTGGCAGAATCCCACAGAATCCCTATATTGGTCACCTTCCTGACAGGTTGTTCCGACTTGCTGCGGGGTTTATTACATTATATGATATTACAAAATAAATATAAATATAATATAATATGATAGATCATATATTATATATGCGCAACGTCAATCCAATTGTTTCATGGGTTTGCCTTGGTGGATCGCATCTTGAGATGAGCCAGGCATCAGTGAAGCATGTGCCAGGCATCATTCACATGAAAGGCCACGGGCCAAGGCAAATTCAGATACACACTTGTGAGCTTTCTTGCAACACTGCGGGGAGAGTAATGCTGCTCAAATCCTGAACGAAACTAATCCAGTTCAACTTTAACTCTTGAGATACATAAAGCCCATTTGTCCGCGCATGTTTTGCTCTCTCTTCGTTTCTTCCCAAACCCCGGGCTGGATGAACTGCGAAATGTGCGATCAGAAGCCGGTCAGAAGCCCGCACTCTAAATCAAACCAGCTTCAGTCAAAGATTTGATGTGAAGGCAGTCAAAAATCCTCCCATCACTGCTCCAATAATCAGACAGACTACAATACAGCTCAGGCACGGATGCAAACATTCTTCAAGCGAATTTTCAAGGGATGCATGATACAACTGGCACCGATGCCGCTGTGCCAAAGCTGCTGAGATCTGCCGCGGCTGCCGAGACCGCGCTGGTCTGACTAGCCCTGTCTCTTAAATTTTTCAGGTGAAACGATGTGAAATGTGTTTTGCCAAATTTTGCCAAACTTCATTATCTTGCCAGTCACCTCAGTGCTGCAGTCTGACTACGATTCAACTAGAAAACCAAGTGTCTGGCCGGGAAATAGACAGATCTAGCGGTGCTGGCCACATCCTGAGTGCCCAGCTATGGCCACCTGATTTCGGACAGTTGCATCTGAAAATGTGATGTGAAAACACAAATTGAATTGAATAGAAACATGTGAAATGATGTCATGAGTCCAAGAGCCTAAAATATCCCAACCGACAGTGCTTAGATACACAGAGCCCAGGCATCCCTGAACCATCAGGCAACTCATCAAGCAGGTCACAGGGTCACGGTATCTCAAGCACATGGAACACAGAGTCATATAATGCAAGGTCATAGGATGTCATAGGCATAGCTGAAACATCAAGAAGCGCCCATCACCGACCCTCATGCCATTGGTCTGGACCGGTCTCTGCTTCAATCGCCACCATCGCCACCATCGCCGCCATCGCCATCAGCCTCAGCAGCCTTGTCCTGGATCCAAACTCACAGATTCTCCCAGTCTTTGGAAAATACTCTCCCGAAGGTCTGTCCTTATTTCTGCCTTGGCCGCGGTTCCTTCCACCTCTTTTTCTTGGACCCTTGCCTGAAGGCATCAAAAACATTGAACAGGTCTCGTCGGAACTAAACAATCCTATATAGATATTCTATGGATATAATACGTATATATATATAATAAAATATATCATTATCATGATTACTATTATAAAACTAATTATAATTACTATTTTATGATCTTATGATTATTGTTCCTATTATTGCTATTCTCTTTCTATTATTATTATCGTTATTATTATTATTATTGTTATTATTATTTATTATTATTATTACTATTACTATTATTATTATTATTATCATTATTAGTATTACTGCATTACTATATTATATATATACACACATAGGGAGGCACATGGTCAGGCGTGGTCAGGCACGGTCAGGCATGGTCATGGGGTGCCTTTGCCAGTGCCTTTGGCAATGCCTTTCGGGACCGGGGGCGGGGTCGCAGTGTTGGCTCCAATCGGAAGTTGGCCATCCGGTGACAGCTGCTGGGCCTTGTCCGAGCCAACAAGCCATCCACAAACACGGCAATGGACAACATCTCGAACGGCAAATTGAAAAGTCATTCACTGACATACAGTCTACATCAGTCTACTGCTCGTCTTTGCAACTCCAAGCCAAGCGCGGGTGAAGACAAAAACAGAAGACCGTGTCGATTTCAACTCCGGTGGCAAGCTAAGGAGTCAACATCGCCAGCGGATCTCGTGACCAAGCCCATCCCACGTGGAGCCTTGTTGTCACACCAGTCACAACAGAAAGCCGGTCCTCCCAAGAAAAATCATACAATATGATACAATAGTGATGTCTGAGACCCTTACATTTCGAGATGGTCTTTTGGCAGCCGCAGCGGCTTTCTCCTGCTGGCCCGTCATTTGCGAGCAGCTTCAAATATTTCATCAGGGCATGTTAGAGCTGCATAAGGCTACCAATCAAAAGAGATGAAAAGAGAGGGGGGAAATCGCTAGCCGCTAAAGGCGGAAAAAACTTAAACATTCTCAAACGGATTGAACTTACAAGAAATGCATGGAAATGCCATGTGCTTCCAAAAAACAATGATTTAAACAACCTATCTCACACCACTACACTCTTTCCAAACTTATCTACTTCATCCATCTTCATCCTACTTGCATTGCTTTTCCTGTTGCCCGTGCCATCACACAATGCCAACATGCAAGCTTGGGCAGCAATTGAACACTGGTCTGGGACAAATGGCAAGTGACACATCTCAAAGCCTCAGTTGACCTCTCCTCGGCTTCACGCCTTCTCTTTTCCTTTTCCTGTCGCATCCGCTCCCGCTCTTCACCTGAATACTGGTGCAAATCCATGCACATCCCACCAAATCCCACATCTTGATAGTTGATGATTGTTGATCATTGGATATCCTTGGGATTCCTTGGGTCTTGAATCGCTGTAACTCAAGGTGTCCCGCTAAGGTCACTAAGGCTTTCACGTTCAGCCTCACGTGCAGCAGCTGAGACGGCAGCTGCAGCTGCAGCACCGCCTGCCAGCGATCTTCGGAAGAATGGAAGAGGCAAGGTCGGCCTGGGAGCCAACCTTTGGAAAGCCAAGGGAAACAAAATAAAATGGAGATTCGCCGAAGCTCATATTGATTTACAGTAATGATCATTGACCGTTGGCACATTTGTTTGGACCTGATCGAGCAGCAGCGCGGCGACCAGCAGGAGTGGTTGGCATCTGGGCTGTGTGATTTGGAGTTGCTTGGGGATGTCACTTCTTGTACGTATGTTCTTGTTATGTTCATCGATTTGAGGGCCCAAGCCAGTTTGACTCCCTAACTTGAATCTACTTCTTGGAGAATGTGGCCAAGGTTCTTCTCTCAGTCCCTGCAAACCAAGTGCGCAACCGGAGCCCCAGAGGGAAGTGTCCTTGTCCTGACAAACCCAATGAAGATTAATAGACATGGACCCAGCCAGCCCAGCACACAATTCCGAAGCTTCGAACAAATTCATACAAAATCAGTCAAAGTTCAAGTTGAAACTGATAAAAGTGAAAGTCATTGCAGCCACTCGCCAGGGGCACCGCCACTCGTCATCCACAGCACCACTGTAAGTGTTGAAGGAGTAACTTGTGTAGCCACCGTTGTCGCCACCTCGGCTGCCACAGTTAGGTGACTGTTGGGGATTCGTCTAATGTCGTCTAGCTGCAGCACCTCCCAGTTTCACACAGTTTGACCCTGCCCCATAGTATCCATAGTGTACTTAGGGCCTTAGGGGTGAATCTAGGGATGGGGCTGGCCTCCGAATCACCTAGGTGGACCATCATCACTCGAACTTCTTGATGCATGTGCTGCATATGCCAGTGATGTTTGGGACCTTTTGCGACCCTCAGGTGCCGAACTGCTGCTGCCGTCAATTTGCGACCCTTGGCGACATACACCGGCTCAGTTTTTGGCAACTGCAATGCCAAATTCTGTTGTACTGGTCAGCATTGCAAGAGAGTAGTCATGCTGAGCCCCTTGCGCTCGAATGATTTGTACTTTGGCTGCGCCTGCTTGGAAGTGTTTCTGCTGAAATCCAATATTCCAACAGCACGTTGAGATCACAAGCAGAAGCACTGCAGCAAATGAACCCTGGGTCTCTGAATTCTGAGGACATAGCTTGCCCCATCCTCGAAAAACAAGCATCAAATGCATGAGAACAGAAACGGTGGGGCACAGCATAGCAGTCAGTGGGTTAAAGGCTTAAGGTGTCTGCATGTGTATATACATAGTCATAGAGACATAATTGCCGGATTTAATAATAAGTAGATTAATAAACAAATGTACATAGTATTATGTAGTATTATATATATTATATATATATCATATCACACACATCGCTTCGGCTCTGATTACACTGGGTGTTCGGCATGATAGCACCTTAAGAGGAGTCGTTGGCGGCGGGCGTTTGCATAGTATCACGTGGCACGGCCACAACTCACATGGAACATTTTTTGCAATAGCTGCAGACCGGATCCCACCAGTACTCTCTTGGCAATGCTCTTTTCTTGCATCTCTTTCCAAGCTACGTCTGCTTGCTAATTGGCTTCACAGTGCTTTTCTGGATCCACAGGAAGCACTCCCTCTCGATCAGTAGCATCTCTTCAACTTGCTGCTCAGCACTGCAGCGAAAGTTCTGCGAGATGCAGGTCTTCATATGGTTTTCATAGGTGACCACGTTGCCACGGTGCTGGTGACAGAGGGAAGGACTGCAAGTCGTCAAACTGAGAGAAACTCCTGCTGTCCGGCCAAAGTTACTCATCTTTCTGGGCAAAGCCCCACAAACTTTGCACTGCCATTCGAGATGCGCAAGTTGTCGTCAAAAAAATCATTGCCGCTAACGCATTGCATTCCATCACCTGAAGAAAAAAATCTCAGCAAGTAGGAGATGCGGTGAAAGTGTGACAGCAGGCGGGCAATCACTAGTCATTAGGGCCCCTGCCAGTGTGATAGATGACCAACAGCACAGACTGGGAGCAGAACTCCTCGCAGGGTCATGAGTGAGATCAAGCTCAATGCAAAGCAAAAAAAACTTGCCGTCTCAGCGTTCAGTCCTTCAGTCTTTGCTGCACAAGCTGCTTTGAAGCAGGATCCAAGGGGGCGAATGCTTCGTCGATCAAGACAACCTTCAAACATAAACAGCATCAGCATGTTAGTTAATGCTCCAAAATGCATTCGGTATGTTGCAAGCTTCCACGTGTATGGAGAAGTCCTATAGAGTTTGACACACCAATTTCTCAAAATGGTCACTTGCCAAAGTGATCAAAACAAAGTTGCCGCTTCCCTGATAAAAGTCCAATCATTATTAATGTTATTGTCGTGCTGATATTCTGCCACCGTCCCTATGAATGCTGGCCTTAGGGCAGCGTTCTTTGAGAAAAACCTGTCGCATCAATTCAGCTTTACTTCGCTGCCCTCCTGACAGCTCGCTATACCAATCCTGCAGTGGATTGCTGAGTTGAAACACACTGAACCACAGCACACGGTGCACACGATGCACAGGACCGGAATGAGTATAAAAAGAAATTAAAAGGTATCCTGTTCTGTGCATTTCACCCCCTAAATCTTTCAAAAATAGCTCTCGGATCACTTGATGGTGAGGCAATCCAATGTGCTGCATGGCCAAGTGTAACAACAACATCTTTCAAACCTCTGGGCAAGGATGACCTATAGCGTCTCTGACTAATGCGTCTCAGTGTCAGCGATCTCACTGTGCAACTTCTCTGTGGAAAGTGCACTTGACGAGGCATCTGCCTGTTCTGAATCTGCTGGTGTCTTCACTTGAAGGCGAAAAATGCTTCGGGAGTGATGAAAGGTGATAGAAGCACAATCCGCAAGTCATTACTGCAAAGAGAAGAATATAAAGACCAAATGAGCCTAATATAGAGGAAGTAAAGGAGAGAAAGCACTGTGGAGGAGTAAAGATGGCATGGGGCCAAGACAAAACTACGACCTTTCTGTTCGCATCTCAGCTTTTTGAACTGGCGACCCTACTGCTGCAATGGCCGTGCAAGCCATGTTGCATTCGCATGATCGAAGCGCAAAGCTGCTGAGAGATTTGCCTCAGCTGCTCCACAAGAATGAGATGGGCACTGAAATGTCTTCGATCAAAACATATCTATAGATATACGCTTTATGTATAGTATGCCATGTATAATATAATATTATATATATATAGTATTATTATATTAATATTATATTATAATTATATATACGCATCCGCGCAATGTCGTTTTGATGTTGGAGGATGTTTGGGGTGAGTCTCCTGAGATCCTGATCGGAGGCAACCAATAGGCAACCGGCAAGCGAGTTACTATGCGTTCCTCTGCCTCTTTCGTCTCTTTCACGTCGATATCTTCGATCTCTTTCGCTTCGTTCAGCAACCAAGCCAAAGGCTTTATGTAGAGTGGATGGTACGGCCTGGAAAATTATGACGGTGACACGGTGACAGCTGAACACTGATTCAGCTGATTCACACTGATGCAAGAAGAACATGAGATTCCATGAGTGAGAGTGGTAGAGCATGGTAGCGCTACCTCTGGGGTATTTCCACGATCTCCTCCGAAGGGAACACCTCGAAAGACCGATGGCAAACGAAACTTGCCAAGGACATCCAAGGGCTATAGATCTGTGTAGCAGGGTATGCACTTCGCAACTTGCATTCAAGAAACCACTGTGCCATGAGCCACCAGGCCAGCCGGCAATGGCATTGGCTGCCTGCATGCAGCAAGAATCGAGAACCTTGGTGGTCCAGAACAGCACTGCAGGGAGCGGGTGGAAGTAAAATGAAGTAAAAAATGCAATCAGCATCATGCGGGAACTGTTGCATGTCAAAGTATGTCAAAGCCAAGTCACAAGGTGCTCTTGCCTTAGAGTCAAAAAATCACCAGCAAGTTTATACGCTGCTTGCATCGGCAAACGTTCAGGTACCCATGAAGAAACTCGAACACTGAAGCTGAGGCCCCAAGCACAGGTATTTTGTATGAGCATGTGCATGTGCGTGTGTATGTGTTGCACCAGTTTAGAAAGTCTATGGCATTGCATATTGTATGAAAATATATAGAATATCAAAAGTGTATGCATGTTGGGGTTGCCTGCATGCCACTGTCCAAGCCCAGTTGCCACATCCATTTGGGCCAGTGATTGCATATGCACGCCCGAGCTCCAAGTTTAAATCTCCAAAGTGCATGTGCAAAGTCCCCCAGTCGTATGAAAAGTTCTGAAAGTGAAGTGCACCTCAGGAGGGCAGTGGCACTTACCACACTTACCTTTCCACCTCTTCCAAACTCGAGAGTCTGGTGGCATCCTGTTTCAATACCTCAAGCGTCCGCTCTGGCATACAAATTAAGTATAATGAAATGCTTTTCTACTTTTCTACAAGTATCACGGATCATCTAATCCACCAAATTTGGACAAGTTCTGTTGCAGTATTTGCAGGACCTCCGGCGGTTTGTTCACCACTGCAGGCCTCCACCGAGCTCTCTCTGGCAGTGTGAGTGCGTTTCCAACCTCGATATGGAGGCTTCCATGGAGACCGATTTCAATTGAACGGTTTTTTCTCATGGAAACGCACTTAAACTCACCATGTGGCCGCACCTCATGTCATGAGCCAGAAATCCTTTCCGCAGTTCAGTAAGGCGTTGCTGGTGAGTCTGCATCTCTGCAAGGGTCGCTTCCTGTAGATGGACCAGTATAACATGAAAGTGAAACAGCACACATCTTGCAAAGTAGTTATATATCAAACGAAGAGCACTGCCAGTTCAAGGGTGGATTATGCATTGTTCAAAAGCCGCCTTCTGGTACCGGGTGAGAAGAAACCCGATGGCGTCATTGATGACCATTGCGTACACACCAATGTCAGCTTTGGTAATCTGATCAATCTCCATGATACGTGCAAGAGCGCACTCAATGCCTACCCCAAGAAGGTTGTTGTAGTAGATCCAGTTCATGTACGTCCTTGACGCTACTAAAAAGGTCTGCCAAATAGTCACGTCCAGTATCTCAGAGGCAAGGCCATCCCAGCGCTTTGCCACTATAGAAGCTGCCCCGGTGCGGCTGATGATTTCAGCATGTCGAGAATCATGCTGTACGATCTTTTTTCGCTTGTCTGCAAGTCCTCGACGACGTTTGGAAGTCTCTTCCACAAGCATTGTGACAAAAGACACTGCACGGACACGAGCGAAGTCAAGCCCAATGCTGACAGGCAGCAGAGTCAACGTGAGAAGGGGCTGACCAAATAGCATTCCAGAGAGGAGCACAAGGTTCGGCAATTCCCACAATTTGCCTTCTATCATGTTGTAGCATGTGTGAATTAAATGATTGAAGGATTCTGTATACCCGTCCACCGTGTAGTTTGAGTCGCGCACCACTTCAAGCCTGTTGTGGGGATTCTCACCAGCGTGCAGAAAAGAGTCAACCCGCAAGGATTCCTCGACCTTATTGAAAAAATGCCGAAAGGATGCACTGTTGGCTGTCTCCATGATGCTGCGCTGGAACATGTACGGCAACGCAACGCTGCTCACATATACCAGCACTCTTTGTGTGAGAAATTGTCGTGCTGCCAGCTTCCCACTCGCCACATCCAGTAGTGCATTAGAGCGGGCTTTATCCTGTCGCATATACCAAATGTTCACGTAGCCAAGGGAGATCTGCACATAGCTGACGACGATGAAGAGCTCTGCAGCACAACAGTCGAAGTCCTCCTTCCCAACTACCTCTCTGAGAATTTGGAATGCCGATGCAACTTCGCTCACAGGGAGGAAAATATCAAGGGCCCTGAAAAGCATGTCAGCTAAGGGATGCCACCAAACAGTGAAATAGAGAGTGAGAATCAGGACTTGCCAGCCGGCCAGCATTGCCACCGCAAAGATGTCTGTTAAAATTGCTGTGAAAAGGTAGGAGTTCATATGAGCCACACAAAGTGGCCAGTAGTGAAATAGCAAATAACGGCAAGGACCCATATCAGAGGTGGCCCCATAAGACGCCTTTCGCGCAGCTTCAACGTTCCACTTTGCAACCAGTCCCACAGAAACGGCTGCGACTGTTTTCAGCTGAGTTGATTCTCGGGATGCCCAAGGCCAGGGCAAGGCCCAGCGCGCATATGCAGCTGACAACACAAAAATGTTCGTGTCCGATAGCAAGTTCGCAAGGAAACTGCCCAGCTGGTCCAGTGACTCAAGCGATGCAAAGCTTACCCAGTCCGGGTATTGAACAAGCAGAAATGCAATCGCCACAACTACAGGGGAGCCATAGATTAGCAGCTGCTGCAAGGAGACCATGAATCAGAAACTCAGGCAGATTCTGAATATTAAGAGAGATCTGGAATGATCCTGGAGGACTTCTCCATTTAATTTGTTATCCAAGTTTGGGCTCCCTGCATTTGAGCCATAATTTCAGGCTATGAATTGCGACGGGGAGGAAGCATGTTTAAAAACCGTCCATCGGAACTCACATGCCACATCATGCTGCGATTGGCTGTTGGCTCATGAACAGATTTGCAACCCACCACATTCCCTTCTAAAGCGTCCAAGTTCTAGACATTGACGGCGCTCCTGCTCCCTCAGCTTTTTGTCACGCTCCCGCCTAAGAAAGCACATTGTCGGGCATTGATAGGCGTGCAAACGTGCGACATTTTGCAAGACCCGCGGCGAAAAGATTCAAGGCCGTGGCTCTGCATCTGTGCGATTGGCCTTGGGCGGTGAAACTACATTCCATTGCAACGCATGGCGTGCCCGAAAAAATCGCTCAAAAAGCTGGAACAACAGATCGGGGGTTGCGGCCGGGGAGCCTTTTCAGCAAATTGGTCCAGGTTCAGGTCGTCGCGTCTGACTTCCTCCACACACAACTTGACCTCAAGAGGAGAAGCAACGAAGTGCAAGTTGAATATTCAATGCAACAAGTGTCTTCAAAGAAAAGGGATCATGCCATATGGAACCTACAGGGTGGCTTCAGAGAGGACACAGCAATATGGTTTCCCTTTTTGGGTGCACGATGCTTCAGGCCACGAGATCTGATCTGCTTAATCCATCAAGGGGCATCTGGTGGTTCCATTTGCTTAGAGCGTGCATACCGCCTTGCGGCACAGGTGCAATGATGCAAGACTTGCAAGTCCAGAAAATGTATTGACCAACAAAGGGCATGCCTGTAGTGTTTGTACAGATCCTTCAGCAAACGTGCTACCTCAAAATACAGCAACAGCATGCAAATTAGATGATGCATTCTTGGTACACTAAATGATTCACCGCTATAGAGTTTTAACGGTTAAGCCTCCCTGCTTGATCAACGGCTGCGACCTTGCAGGGTCAGACATCGTGGTAGGAAAGGACATGCAAACGCATCAGATCTCAGCAGGCTCACATGCCACACATCCATCACTAACACGCTGCAAAATTCAAATCCGACTGTGTCTTCTTGGTGTGACTGGGCCGCGCACATAGTCAACGTAGTCTGTGCAGCTGACATTCAACTGCAGTGGCATGTTTGCCTGCACATATTACTATTTTATCAGGAGTATTCAGGAGTGACAGCAATGATGATCAAAGCAAGAAGCATCTCTTATGCATTTCGTGCTGTGCCGCTCTTGCCAACCATCATCTTCCTTTGGACATCATGACTCAGAATGTGCCTCTGTGCCATCGGAGCCTTCCAAAAAGCCACTGCCAATACCATGCAAACGGACCTGACGTGATTCCCGCAACAAACAACTCAGAAAGGATGCCTCCACAAGCATCTATGACCTTCCTGCGCTGCCGGCCTTTGCATTGCAGTCATCGGCAATTCGCCGCATATTGTTTCCAGCCTGTTAGACCAAGGAGACCCCTTTCTGATTGAAGAGCCCATCCACTGCCCCACGGCTGCCTTTCCAAGAATTCGTTTGACAAGGCAGAACTCTTCATCATCTTCAAGTCCTGCATCCAATTGCAGCACTCACGCCTGGATGCTAATTTTGTCTAATTCTCATGGATTCATGGATTAATGTCCAGCAATGAATAGCCGAGTACATTCTCTGCAAGCAGAGCTCACCTATTTGGAAAACGCAGATGAACTTCTGGTTGTCACCTGCGTGCCACAAAAACACAAGCAAATAGGAAACACAATTTGGACCAGGACTTAGGAACTAGATGGAACAGGATGGAACTAGCAAATCATACAACCAAACCGCGCCGAACGTGCACTAAAAACTGCATTTCTGTATCAGATTTCGAGCCTTCAAGATTCCCGGGTGGCTGGATGAGATTCGACAGGCCACGTTTAGCAGCCTGGGGTGCACACTTTAAAATCTGGTGGATGAAGTCAAGTCTGTTGACTGTTTCAACTTGACCGAATGAGGCACAGATGGAACCACACATCTTACTTGCGCACATGCACATGCAGGTGTGTTGGGGCATGTTGGCGGGAGCTATGATTTGTTCGCAGGAAGTAGGTCCCAATGGCACCTCATCATATCTTCGGCTCCGCTGTCGCCTGGACAAAGAATGCAGGTGAAAATGGCTGCACTGAGATCACAATGATCATAGTTGAAGCGCCTTGGCGCCTCATCAGGGCCTCCAAGGCCCCACTCCTGCAGCTTAAAGTTAGGGCCGCGAAAAAAAAAAACACAACAACAACCACAAACCACAGTTTAGGCAAAACATGGCAAAACTATATACATGATCGAAGGAAGTTTCGTGGAGGAAACTCCGGGTTACGGACTTTCACATTCTCACTAGCCCAAAGATCATTGTGTCCAGTTGGCATGATTGCCTTAAGAGATCATGAAGTCACATTCTCACCAGCCACAGCTTGCATGTGCCTTAAGAGATCATGAAGTCACATTCTCACTAGCCCAAAGATCATTGTGTCCAGTTGGCATGTGCCTTAAGAGATCATGACGTCACATTCTCACTAGCCCAAAGATCGTTGTGTCCAGTTGGCATGCCAATGCGCTTTAAGAGATCATGAAGTCACATTCTTTTTAGCCCAGGGATCATATGTGTCCAGTTGGCATGTGCCTTGAGAGATCATGAAGTCACATTCTCACTAGCCCGAAGATAATTGTGTCCAGTTGGCATGCGCTTTTCGAGATCATGAAATCACATTCTCATTAGCCCAGAGATCATCTGTGTCCAGTTGGCATGTGCCTCAAGAGATCATGAAGTCACATTCTCATTGCCCAGAGATCATTTGTGTCCAGTTGGCATGTGCCTCAAGAGATCATGAAGTCACATTCTCATACATTCTCATTAGCCCAGAGATCATCTGTGTCCAGTTGGCATGTGCCTTAGGAGATCATGAAGTCACATTCTCATTGCCCAGAGATCATTGTGTCCAGTCGGCGCATGCACAGAGGTAGAGTAGAGGTAGACTAGAGAAGATGGTAGAGTAGAGAAGAGTAAAGGTAGAGTTGCGTGTGTAATAATACTATTGTGTTTTGCAGCTAGGAGTCGTAAATCGCATTGTAATGGCTGCGTGAAAGTTGCGAATGGTGATTTGGCAACAGATGTTTCTTCATTTTGGTGCTGATGATGTTCCTTTTAAAATTCCTTTTCAGAAGTGCTTCAAAACTGTCGTTTTTTGCGTGGGCGTCGAGATCCGGTTTTGGAGCTGCAATTTATGTAGCCGTTGTCCATAATTCTATTACGTTTTGCCACTCTGTCTCTGCAGATCGCTCATGTTGGCATGTTTAAGTGGCATGCTTGTTCCAAACCTGCAAAGACATGATCTGGCTGTCAGGCATTCAGCGGGGAGCGTGCAGCTGTTCTGCTCACGCTCATGTTGGCATGTTTAAGTGGCACGTTTGTTCGAAGGCATGTTGTTCGAAGGCATGTTTAAGTGGCATGAATGTTCGAAACCTGCAAGACTTGGCTGTCAGGTATTTAGCGGGAAGATGCGGGAAGCGTGCAGCTGTTCTTCTCACGCTCATGTTGGCATGTTGAAGTGGATCGCGCCTGCGCTGCGGGAACTCCACTTTGGCACCTTGTTCGATCAGTTGCTGGCTGATGCGCAGCTGCCTGATACCTTGCGCGCGCTGATCTTTGGGGCTTCTTTCAGTCAGTGCATAGACAACGTGCGGCTGCCGCCTCGGTTGGAAGTTGGAACAACTTTGCTATGGCAACAACTTCACCGGCGGGGGCTGTCGCTTGCCGTTCTCTCGCTGGCCCGTCAGCTTGCGACATCGTGCCGGCGGCTTGTTCTCATCTGGGGGATCGTTGCAATTTGTCCCTGCAAAAAATCGGTTTGCCTGCGAAATTGCAGCAATTGGAAATGGGATATTCGTTTGATCAGTCGGTCTGCAACATCCGCTGGCCGCGGGGTCTGCAAACCTTGGCCTTTGGCGTGACATTCAATAGGCCCTTGCAGGACGTTCTTCTGCCGGCAACGCTCTGCGAGCTTCACTTCGGCAATCGTTTCGATCAGGTACTGGATGGCATTTGCTGGCCATCGCAGCTGCAGCTTTTGCATTTTGGTCTGACTTCAATCACTCCCTGGCTACCGTGAATCTACCAGACCAACTCGAAACCCTCGTGTTGGGGCGATTTTTTCAACAGGATTTGCGGTACGTGCTTTTGCCGCAGTCATTGTTGCACCTCACCCTTGGCGAATGCTTTCCGTTGGAACGACATCCGCTCTTTTGGCCGCCGTACCTTGAGCAACTGAGCATCAAGCGACTGTTTCTCAACGTTCCGGTCGACGTCACCTTCCCGGAGACCTTGCGCAAGCTGGATTGCGATGGTGACATTTTGGAAGTGCAGAAAGAAGCAAGGAAGAAGAGCGCACGGCTGTGCTGCCTGCGTTCGCCACGCCTCGCTGCATTCCGGTGGTGCGCACAGCTGTGCTGCTTGCGTGTCCTTGTTCGTTTCGCCTTTCGGGCAGCAGGACTCAAAGGCGCGTGCGGCTGTGCTGCTCACGCGCTCTTGACAGATGGCTGCTCGTGACGTCACAGCTCTTCGCCGCGCGCGTGGAAAAAATGTTGCGGCCCAAGCGTGCTTGAACGTTGGACCCACAGGTAACAGTCAACAGTCCAGTGGGATTGAATTGAATGATAGCACATGACACGAGAATGATAACACATGATAACACAATCGAATGTTGAAAACCATGATCGAATGGAAAGGCAACTGTGTCACTTCGATTGTGCTGAGAAGAAAATGGACAGGTGGAACTGAGGTGAGGTGAGCCAACACGAGTTCAAAGGCGTTGAGAGGAGAAGACTGAGAGGAGAAGAGAGAGATGAAAAGAGAGTTGAGGTCGTTG
Organism: Cladocopium goreaui; assembly: GCA_947184155.2. Taxonomy (NCBI): domain Eukaryota; class Dinophyceae; order Suessiales; family Symbiodiniaceae; genus Cladocopium; species Cladocopium goreaui. The sequence continues at coordinate 260,208 of CAMXCT020000013.1, forward strand.
GAAGAGTTGACAAGTGGCTTCACAATTTCCAACAAGAGGTCAGAAGCCCCGGAAAAGAGCATGGAAGTCTGCCCCAGTTCCTATAGGCAAACCTTGCTTTTGGATCCTATAGCGTTACACTTCTCAAACCTGGAAACTTCCGCCACCCGCCTTGCGCGCGTGTCTACTTGTAGTCCGTAATATTACATAAAATACTTTACTTCGAGTGACCCCCACCGTGACAAATTATTTCGTCATCCGGCATCTCATAAGTATATATGGGATGTATGTTCTGGCATTCTTTCTGGCATCTATTCTGGCATCTATTCTAACATCGCATGGAATGACCATCATTGACATCAATACAGCGCAGAAATGCACGAGTCTTGATCTCACAAGTTGTGCCTGAAGTGTCAAAATCAAGGATTGCCTTGACCTCACCAGCATTGCAATGGCTCATTTCAGCTAAACGCATCTCTGCCAGAGATTTTTGGCGGCTTGGCCGAGGCAATGCAATTGGACTTCCTGCAACTGATCTGTCAAACTTTGCTTGCTGAAAGGTCATACCATGCCACACTCGTTTCATCAAAGGTGGCTGGGGCACTGGCTCATCAGAATCAAGAAGTGGCCCGCCAAATGCCAGTGTCCCACCAAAAGCCTGGACACTTCACTAAGTCAGAGTTGAGTCTACGAGTCAGAGTTGAATCAACGTCGAGAACAAAAATGCCAATGTCTCCGTGCCACCCTCACATTCCAAAACCAGGGTGAATTCAATCTATTTTGCGTATACAGGGTATGGCAGGCAATCTTTGGCCTGGCGAAATTAATAGACGTGAAACATGTGCCATACAGCATGATAAAGCTCGCATGACACTTCCAAGCAGCCCTTGACCTTGACAGAAGAAATGGAAGAAATTATCGTGTCAAGGACTGCTTATATACATATCATATACTGTATATGTGTATACTTATTCATATACTGTACATTATACACATTCATGTGTAATACATGTGCAAGTATCTATGACCCTGTGCAATATGTTAACGTATCGAAACTGACATCACAGTTGAAGCGTTTGGCTAGACACCACTCCCTGGAATCTCGACTCTAAGGTGCATCTGACATTGTCAAACCATTCTGCATGGAAAGTACTGGTGAGCAAGGCAGCTCTTCGGAATTTGGAAGGCCATCGCACATGCAAAGGCAGCTCAGTGAAGAACTTCATAGAACTTCCACATAGGCACGAGTTTCAAGGAGTCTCGAAGTGAAAGCTTCATACATCTGTTAGATCCTGTTGTCAGTTGTCAGCAACAATGTAAAGCGGCCCTGGGCCCTGGGTGCGAAAATTCCCTGCCAGATGCAAGCTACCGCACCCTCACAGTCTACCAGTCTACCCTGACTGGATTGATATAGACATATATAGACCATGTCAGACCTTTTCACCTTGAGGAGTGACTTCAAACAAGGTACTCTGCGGACCCATTGTGACCAAAGCGTTGCCATTCGGAAGTATCCAGGCTGCTGAAATATGTGTACGATAAACGCTGCCGAACTTGCCCTGTTTCTTCCCAAAGCTTCAAACTGGAGGCGCTCCCAAGCAATGACCAGGACATTTCCAATCGGGAGTGGCTTCAAGTCGTAGTTGCGCAAGGTCTGCTGGCAAGGATAGAAATCGTAGAACCCAGCCGCACCACCAACCCGAAATCCAGGAGACTCCAGTGCTACACCACCATCATGGCATAAGAAATTTCAACATGAGCTGAAGACCTGCCTGCGGCTCCGCCATGTCTGCTCCACCTGACCATTTTTGACCGTCGTCGTCAATCCAGTAGGCCCGACTTGCGTTGAAGAAATAGCTGGAACACATCCTGCCAACATCCTGCCAACTGTCCGTTGATCCAGCGGCAGCTGAGACATGGTCGCTCTACCGACTTGCCGCTGGCAGTCTAGAAATGAAGCAAGCCAATACACTGAGCACACACCAATCCAAAACCGGAGAAGGCAGTGTACCCCCCCTCTGGTGACTGGTGACTTTGACATACTTTCAGTGGATGATACCATTATCTGCCTGCTGCTTGCATCTTTATGCTGTGTTCCGAGAATTTGGTTTGGCCTGGCTTTTCCAGCAAGTACAGCTGCGTCAACGATCTACCAGCCAACTACGAGCCTAGCTGGCCACATTCATGTGTTTAGGTGTCATGTCTGACCACGGTCAGCAGTATGAAGTGAGCATCTCGCATTTGCCTGTCAGCTCAGCAAGAGTTAGGCAAAACTGGTGCAGAGCCTCAACGACATCTGTGGCGGAAATTGTCCGGGGAAAGGCTTCGATCTCGGCACACCGACACTGACAACGGACAGGCTAGAAAAAGCATCTGGGTTGACATGGGTTGACTATGTCATGAATGGCTGGATGGGGACCAAGAGAAGGGGCCGCTTCTTGTACTGCACTGGGATCCCTGCCACAAGCCCGTTGGGATAACGCTCGTGAAAGCCTGCGAGCAATGCTGAGTTATACCACACAAGTGTCTGCAGCTGCATGACAATTGATCATGTCAAAATGACAGTTCTCAGGACCGTTCTCAGTAATTTCTGAAAGTAATGTAAGTAAGATAATGTAAAATGATGTTTGCAGATTGCACCTGGAGGTTTTGCGGGAGGCCTGGGTATTGATGCAAAACTCCATGTGCGCCAAATTGCGCCAAGGTCATGGCCATGGCTTGATTTGCACTCTGGCAATGGCTCAGCCCAGAGCAATGACTGCTCCGTTGCGCCTGGCAACGTCCAACCCTTCCCATTCTGCCCATCACAGCGCCTGCTTATCGGTTTCCCACAATCTCAGCCAGGCCAGCCGCCCGCACTGGTTCCCTGCACAGCTTGAAGATGGCAAGGCTCTAAGCTCGGCTTGTCCAATACAGTACCCATGGTTACCCCAAAATTCATTGGCTTGTCCTACTTTATCAATCTTTATCATACTTTATCACCATGTTTTTCTCCTTCAAGATTGCAATTTTGAAGTGCCTTCCCATGCTTGGACAAACCCATGATCTGTATGAGATGTGATGCATCTGGGATCTGCACTGCGGACTCACCCAGCGACGTAGCAACGGTCAATCTGAAGTGGGGAGGGCGAACTGATGACAATAGGGGGCAACTCCAGTGCTGTAGTGAAGCCAGTTGTAAAACTTGGCAATCGATGGTGTCGAAAAAGAAATGCATTTTTCTGGCTCCACAACCCGAAACGCTGTGTTTGTATGACTTGTTGGCATCAGGCACTGCATGACAAATACATTTCATGTGGCAGGCGTGTGACCTAAATGTGAATCTTACAGTTCTACCTCAGAAACTGCATTTTAAGGGTTGAAATTAAAAAAACAACAACAACATTACCGTAAGACTTGATTTTACTATGTTTTGATGGATCTTGCTATACTATGTTCCTGTTTGGACTTCGTTCACCACCAAAGGACTGGATTGAAGGGAGTGCAAGTAAACGTTATCTGCACCTGACCCGACCCTCACCCTAGTTTTTAGATGTTTTTAGCATCTGGTGTGGCATCAAGTGTGTCTGCAAGTTTACTTGAACATGAACATCACCTCACCCCACCACAACCGTTCCCTATATGTAGCCGGCAGTAGCGTGAACGTCAAAAGATCTTAAACTCACCCCAGACCATAGAAGCAGCATGGCATGCAGTGATGTAGAAGTCTACTTGAGTCTATATACTTGAATTGTATATATCATCACCCCATCCAGCCCACCCCAACCTTACATAATGTAACGGTTGGAAAGAGAGCATCGCCGCAAGCGCACATTAGCAAAAATGACAACCCTTCCACAGGCGGCATATCAACCGAGTGCCTAAAACTACTGTACCCTTTGCTACCTGTAGTTTGGAAAGCACACCGCGAAGCACTAAAATCCGCGGATTTTCGGGTGATGCATTCCATGACCATCATGTTGGGCAAACACGAACAGACCGCAAAATGAATCAAAATGACATCTTGCCAAGGTGTCCACAGAGTGTCTCCCACGTCAGTAGTCTGCACAGATGTTTGCCCATCCAATGTGGCCTTAGCTTCCCGGCGCTGCTCACGAAGCTTGTGGCGAATTCTGTGAGACTACATCGTGTTCAACATGCTTTGCCGGACCATGTGCCACTCAGTAGCCCATAGTAGCCCCTGTTATCTCTTCTCGGACGCAACTGTGTATGGTTGCTTTCGTTTGTCTTGGGCGAACATGCAGGAAAAATCCCGTGTGGAAAAAATCGGATGTGCCAGAATAGATACTGGATGTGTATTGAGTTTGTGGGAGAAAATCAAGATACATATGCGTTGTATAATTGATGTTATCTTTTGAGTTGTGCATTCTGTGGGGGCTTCCAGCCCCATAAGCTTCCCATACCACTCCAAAAGAAACCTGTTTGAATGCAGTTTACGGAAACTTTTCTGGGAAGGAGCCAATAGTTGAGGGTCCCAAACAAGCGCTTTCTGTTCTTTGAAGCACTTTGCGGATCTATTGACTTCCTCTATGCCACCATGCCAGCATCATGCAAAGTTTAAAGCATCATGTGCTTCTGCATGTGCCCATGAAAATGCGTGTGCACGCGCCTCCCGCACGCGCCGTGTGTACATTCCCATCAGTGCTGTGCTGTACAACTGTGTAATTTCGGTTGGTGTGTGCTTCTCCATGGGTGGACGTGAATTGTTCGCTCATGTGACACCCTATCAAAAAGCAATATGCAAGGCATTGCAAGGCTAAGGATAGACAGCAGCGTGCACCGTCTTCATACGGCCTGTAAGAACTGGGTGCCACGGGCCTTTGAAGAGTCTTGGGCCGTCTCTTCAGGAACCTGCTGACAGTACCATGACGTTAAAATGATATCAAATGATGTAAATGATGTAAAATGTACCATGGAAGCAAACCAAACGCTGCTCTTCCAGCCCCTTCTTCCCTCTTCAGTTGCACCTTGGGACTAGTCATGGTCCCAATTGGTTGCAGCGCTAAAAGCGCTAACGCGTATCTGGCATTGCACAGTCCGGACGTTGCACAGCTGCACCTCACAGTCACCCGCCTGCAGCTCTCAAGGTGTGGTTGAGGCCTGCTGGCCTTGACTCCTTGCCTTGACAGCTGAGTCGCAGGTGACAGCTGCCAGAGATCCACTTCTGTTCTGTTCTGTTCTGTGCCCTGTGCACTCGCGTAGCAAGTGCGGCGGCACATCTCCCAAAAACCGCTTTCAAGGTGAAACAAGCCAAAAAAAAAAAAACGCGTGGTGAGACAATCTCATCAAAGAGCAGGGATGAGCATAAATAAAATAAATTACACGAAAAGGGGTGAAATGTGGGTATCACGTATTCAAGGCACCCTCGCTTCGGCCAGGTGCATGTGAAACAAAAATGACCTCATCATCATCACTATCACTGCTTGAAATGATCCACGTGGTATTTCTCATTTGTCGTCGAAGTTTTTTCCGGAACCTTCTTTCAGCTGTTTCCCGTATGATTTGGATCTGGGCAGATCTCATCAAAGTCATCCACCGATCAGGGACTTGCACTTAACAGCCAGGCACAAGGATTGACTTGAGGCCAGGGGGAAGGTACGAAAGCTAGCAGGACATAGCAGGACGGTACTAGTGTTGTACTGGAGACTGCTCAGCTGAAAGAAAAATAGGAGTGTCTAATCGCCTGCTGATTGATGGTGATGGTGACGACGACGGCGACGGCGGCGACGACGACGACGACGCCGACGGCGACGACGACGACGACGACGGTGATCATGATTGTGATTGTGATGGGTGCGACAATGATGATGACAATGCTCTTAATATCTCCCAATAAAGATGAAAGTGAGAAGGTGAAGATAAAAACGCAAATGACTCAGATGACGATAAAATATATGAAAATGACAAACCTGTACCTGCCCTGAAACAACGGACCAGGGGGATTGAACCCGGGCCTGCCAAGGGGGGAGGGCAGTATAAGATTGAAAGCTTCTAGGGATTGGACTCTCCTACTGCCTGCCTATTCCTTGCTAAAGCGAGAACAATTTCAGCTAGCATAAGCTGGCTTTCTTGACAAGTTCTGGCAGCATCTAAGGAAACAGCTTGACACAATTAAGGACCAGTGAGCACAATCTGTTGCGAATGACCACTGCGACACAACTGCAATTGAAGTGATCATGAGATTACGGGCTCCTTTGAAATGTCAAAGTCAACATAGTCAACGCAACGAAAAAAAGAAGAGTTCAGAAATGTTCAGAATTCACAGCGTTGATCAGAATTCAGAGTGCAGTTTGCCTAAACCACCTGGAAGTAGATGGCCTGCAAGGCGTCTCCTCACAGCTTGGCACGGCTTGGCAGACAGGTCAGTGATGTTCAGTGACCAGAGCTGAGGCTGAGCCCGGTACCCAAAAAGCCCACAATGCAGGTGATACCAATGGATACAAATGGATACACTGGTGCAAACTGTTCAAACGGCAACAACATCTATGTTGCTGAAAATGCTGCTGTTCAGGAGTCTGGGGTACTCATTCAGGAATGGACTGACGGTTTGGCGACTGTGGTGTTTGGCATTTCTCTCTGCACTGCTGTGATCTGTGTACACATCGTCTGGGCAGTTGTGATTAGGGCAGTTGGCTCAACCTCTACCCCTGACGCTGCAGCGCTTCACGGCAGAACATATACATGTGCTGGTGCTCCCTCTATCGTCAAAAACAATTAGCCACGATGTGAAGCTACACTCACCCCGTAACATGGAAAATTTACTCAGGGGATCTCTCACTCACGAATACCAAACAATTCTAAAATCAACTCCTCCATATGGAACATGTGAGTGGGGTGCGACATGGAGCCAAATCGCCGATCCAGTCGCTTATATACCACGCAGTCAGTCACTACCAGGCACTACCCCATCCACTGTCCCGGTAATCCGACGTCGTTTTGCAGCTGGCACGCTGCCTTTTTTGAAACGGAAAGGCTTGTTGTGAGCATTGACACAAAGTTCCATTGGCGCTTCGGCGTTTCAGAAATCCATAGAAAAGCGCTATTCTTTGAAGAGATCGTCTTGAAAAGAGGTTCAGACTCTTTGAAGACACACCCTGCTTGCAAACTAGGCAGCCTGTCTACCCAGAAATTAGTTCCTAGTGCTGCTTCCTTTCCATTAACAAAATGCGGCGTTCCCTTGGACATGTGCAATATGATTTTACGGAGTGAACTGTTGTTTTGTTTTAAAAAGTGCAGTGGTCTGTCTAAGAAAAAGAGAAACTTGCACCCCTACAAAGGGATGTATATTTTGTTGGAAATGTGTTTCTAAATAACTACTGGACTGTCTCGAAGAAAGACTGCGGCGTATAAACAAAATACAGTTCTTGAAAATGCATTTCTCCTGGACTGCTATCTGTGTGAAGAACACTAGGTCAGATTGGTTGTCTTGTTTTGATATGAATGGTATGTTGAAAGCATGCTGCATATGGCGCATACAACAGCAAAAGAGCATGAGCTTTATTAATTGAAGAACACATGGCATAAGTGTGTGCCATAGTTCCTCTAAAATCTGGAAACAATATATAATTGTTCCTTTGATGAAGCAGCTGTCCTTTCAAAAAAGGAAAACAGTAGATGGAAAAAAATCAAGCCCTACAGACATCTACCAAGTAAAACCCCACCCCAATTTCAATGTGGAACAAACTCTATGTAGTTTTCTCTGCGTTCAGGGTTTGATTTTTTGTCACCGCAATACAGCAAGGGTTTGATTTCATCGTCCATCTACGGAAGGATGGCTGAACGCCTTCAAAAGGAATACCACATGTTTCGAAAAAAAATCCGGGAGTACTGCCTCTCCACAGGAATTTGAACAATGTCGTGAAGGAAGATTGCAGTGTGTAAGCAAAAGGTTCTTCTTCTAAGGAAAGCTGATTCCTGGCCAGGAATTCTGCATTTGTGCATTGAATTGACTAATTGGACACTGCACTATACTGTATACTGCACTTTTGGAGTGTGTGAAACAATGTCACCTAAGGCACATTGCCCGGGAAAATGTGTTCTCAAAGGGGTATCGTGCCATTTAGGGAAGACTGAATGTTTGACAGGAGGATTGCATTTCTTCAAAGAGCTGCATCCTTCAGAGGGGCACATACTTTGACGGGAATATTGTTTCTCAAATGAAAGAATGTATCTTTGAAAGGGTTGCAGCCTTTTTCTACAGGCAAGCCCGCTGAATTTTGTGCGAGAATGTTGACATTAAAAAGGATACATTACTGTGCAAGGAAGACAAAGTACTTTGAACGAAGGCTCTGCTTCATTGAAAACCTGAATCGTTCGCAGGGATGCTTCATAATTTTCAGATGCATTTCCTTCTTGAAAGGAAAACCTGTATCGTTTTAAAGGAAGAGTGCAACCTACAGTGATGGATGTCTCTGTATCATACAAATATATACAATATTATATTCCAGGAAAGCCACATATTGTAAGGAATGCTGCACTTTAAAAGCATAGTGAACATTGTGCAGGATGTTTGCCTTTTGAAGGATCATGTTTTTGGAAATAGCATGGCGCGCCGCAAATCACAATAGACGTTCGAAATAATAAAAAAAAATCTCGAGGAGATAAAAGTTGAGCATGTATGGGTAGCTACATGTAGCTACTATTAGCATCTACAGTATTAGCATGTATTATATAGCTACTTCTCGATCTTCTAGAACCTACCTCTCGGCATTCGTAGCACTCAGCAAGCAACCTGCTTCTTGGTATTAAAAACGGCTGCAATATCCAGGACATGGAACAAGCTCGCTATATAAAGAGCAGTCCAAGATGTATGGTGAAGATTAAACAAATCCAACGTTGAGCGCTCACAACAAGCTCGTCCCTCTTAAAATGAAACTGAGGTACTAAGGTACATCGCCCTTCAGAGCGGATGTGGAGGAAGTCAGCTGCCACGAGACTGAGCTTTGCGTTTGGACTGAGCGTTGGGCCAGCTACGAAGAATATGAGATACCACATGACTTTTGTCGGCATCTCTGAGGGCTGGAGAGGTTGGGGCATCTTTCAAAGGAGCACGTTTACCCTCCACCTCTGCAGTGATGGAATCCTCAGGGTCATCTGAGTCATTGAGCATCTCATAGGTTTATGATGGTTTATGCTGGTTTATGTTTATTATATCTCCATGAGCATGTCTACTAGTAGATTGGAACCTGCACAAGCATTTTGAATACGAAAACGGTGAGACTCAAAACATCAAAAAACAAGCTTGCAGACGTAATATGACGTAATTATTTGGCACCGTCATTTCAATGTTTCTTCGGATACCACACGATCTGCTCTATCCATCAAGGGGGGCCGGGGAGCCTTTCCAGCAAATAGGTTCAGCTTCAGGTCATCGCGTCTGACTTCTTCCACACACAACTTGACCTCAGTTGGAGAAGCGACTAAGTGCAAGCTGAATATTCAATGCAACAGAAGCGTCTTCAAAGAAAAGGGATCACGCAATATAGAACCTACTGTTACAGGTTGCTTTCAAAAAGGACACAGCAACATGATGGTTTCCCTTTTTGGGTGCGCGATGCTTCAGGCCGCAAGATCTGATTTGCTCAATCCGTCAAGGGGCATCTGGTGGTTCCATTTGCTTAGAGCGTGCATACCGCCTTGCGGCGCAGGTGCAATGAGGCAAGAGGCTTGCAGGCTTGCAAGTCCGGAAATTGTCTTTAACGACAAAGGGCACGCCTGTAGTGTTTGTACAAATCCCTCAGCAATCGTGCAACCTCAAAGATGCAGCAGAAGAATGAGGAAAAGATTAACAAATGTATACGCGCATTGAATTACAGCTTCGGAGCTTACGCTATTGGAGTTTCATCCTTTTAAGATTTTTAAGCCCCCCTGCTTGATCGACAGCGGCGACCTCTGCAAGCTGAATTAAGGCTAGCTGAATGAAGACCCATCGTCAAGACAGCTGGCTGGACCAAAGAATGCAAGTCGTACATGACACTAGCAAGTTGCAATGAAATCCGCCCGTGCCAAAGGTGCCGAGGCGTTTTTTGTGCGCACGCATTATAACCGGAAGCAATTGCAATAGCTACTAAGCTTTAGCTTGGGGGGAGCCTTTATTGCTCTAGAATCTTGTGTTTTTCCACGTTCTTTAAAGGGAACTAAAATCAGCTAAGTTGCCAAATTTGGGCTCAACATGGCCCAACATGGGCCCAACATAGGCCCAACATGGGCTCAACTTGGCCCAACATAGGCCCAACACAGGCTTAACATAGGCTCAACATAGCCCAATATCCCAATATGGCTCGCCATGGGGCCTAGGGCCAATATAGGCCCAACATGGGCGCAACATAGGCCCTGGGCCCAACACGGCCCAACATAGAGCCAACATGTGCCCAACATGTGCCCAACATACCCCCAACATGAGCCCTACAAAGGCCCAACATAGAGGTTTGTTTTATTGGAACTTCGGAGCTAACAATCCGGTGCGGGCGGTTGTCGCCGCGAAGCGACCAGAATAGTGAAATAGCCATAGCTGCAAAATATTGCAAAATCCAAATCAAACTGCGTCTTCTTGCTATGGCTGGGCCGCATGCATAGTCAGAGTAGTCTGTGCAGCTGACATTCAATTGCAGTGGCATGTCTGCCTGCGAAAAGGTACTGTCCAAGCAAGGGAAACACAATTAACCCAGCTTTTGCAAAACCCAGCTTAAGAGGTTCCCTAGTAGGGTTCCCTAGTAGCGTCCATGTATGTCCATGTTTGGGCCGTTTTGATTCTCAGCATTCAGCATGGAAACAAAATGACAAGTGGGAGACAAGTGGGAGAAAAGTAGGGGAAAAGTGGGAGACAAGTGAGAGACAAACTGGGAGACAATGTTGGACAAAGCGGGAGACAAAAATAGGGAGACAATTTGGAAGACAAGGGGGAGACAAGGCCAAGACACAATGGACAACACAGTGGGAGACAAGGTTCCAAGGTTCCCGGAACCCTGCTTCCCCATGGGCAAGGAGGGAGAAGTAGTGATACTGCCCCTTGCTTTTAGAGATTGAAACCCAACAGCTTTCTGCTGTTGGAAATTGTCACACGATAATTACAGTAAGTGTTGAACTGTTGTCAATCCTTGCCACCTGCAGCTGACAGCGACACAGACTCGTCATGTGCCTCTGTGGCATTAGCTCCTTCCAAAAAGCCACTGCCAATACCGCGCAAACGGACCTGACGCGATTCCCGCGACAAATGGCAATTCAGAGCTGATGCTTCTACAACCTTCCATAACCCTGCTTTGCTTGTCTTGCCGGCCCTCGCATTGCAGTCATCGGAAATTCGCCGCATATTGTTTCCAGCCTGTTGGGCTAACGAGGATTCTTGCCAACCCAGTAAAGCAATTATTGATCAACATCAAGAATGACTCGGCCGCGCCAAAGAGGACAGCAACCTGCCTTTCCAAGAATCCGTTTGACAAGGGCGAACTCTTCATCGTCTTCAAGTCCTGCATCCCAGCTGCAGCACTCACGGCAGGCATGCCCTGGATGCCAATCCTTATGGATTCACGGATTACTAGTGAGTGTCCAGTGATGAATAGCCGAGTACATGCTCTTCAAACAGATCTCACCTATTCGGAAAACGTCACCACATCCCCTGATTGCAAATCTGTCATGTTGATCCGTGTTTGTTTTTTTTTGATCCCTATTTGTTTTTTTTGATCCCTCTCCCACTCGTGCATGTCAAGTGGCAAATGCTTAATTACATGTTCGACAAGAACCGCATCGCCTATTTTGAAGATGCAGACAAATTTCTGGCCACCAACTGCGGGGAGAAACAGCACATGATAGCTTGAAAATGACCTTTGAATTGCAGGAGACACAGCCGTTTTAAAACGTGTCCAGCCTTCAAGATTGCCAGGCGGCTGGATGAGTGAGGAACCATTTCTGACAGCCTGCAGGAACACACTTGAACTTGAAATTTAGGATGTTGTTTTTGCACCTATATGAACAGGATGAGGAGGCATGAGGTAGAATGCTTGGACTGCGCACTGGAAAGGAACTATAGGAAAGCATGCAATCCGTCAAAGTTCATGTGTTCGCAAGCAGTGTGCTGCAATGGCACCTGATCATATCTTGTGCTTCGCTGTCGTCTGGCCAGAGAATGAGCTCAATTTGAACAAAATTCAACAAAGTTGAACAAAGTTGAGCTTTAGATATACAAGTGAATGATAAGTTGAATTCGTTAAAATACTCTTAAACTATACTATAGACTATATTATATATATATATTGTGTGTGTAATGGAAACCGGGGTCGCTGCGCTGAATTCAGTTGAAACTCAGGAGCCAATCAGCTTCTCTGGCCACGCCTCGGCGCCTCATCAGGGCCTCCAAAGCCCCACTCCTGGAGGTGAAAGCGGTTAACGACGGTTGAAGCTTCAAGGAAAACACGATGAGGATGACAACCCATGGCCGAAACAGTCAACCTAAGACAAGTGATCCACAAGTGATCCGTTGCAAAAAAGAACATGCCATGAGTTATGACCATCAATCATGACCATCGCTACATCATTCACAGTGCACAGAGAACAAAAGAGCACAAAAACATACAAAAATGAAAAATGTAGATACACCCAACAGCCATACCTGAAGTGTCAAAATGAGGGACGTGGCTGACCTCAACATGTGCAAGGGGTCACTCGAGTGGGCACATTATGCTCGTGGCATGGCTTGGGCGTCGGCTCATCGGAACCGAGAAGCGGCCCACCACAGGTGATGGCTCCACCAAAGGCCTCTACAATCGGTACATGTTCATGGTATCCAATGGCCCATTGTTGAAAGCAGTGCCAAGTTGCCAGTTGCAGGTGAATCTGGGATAATAATCAAATTGTATCAGGGTTCAGATAAGGGGGGAGAAGTTGTGCAATGGCATTTGGTAGGTACAAAGCGGAATGCATAGGGTGCGCAACTACACAATGCAGTGCATGTTATTTTTTTTTGCAACTACAAAATGAAGAACATAACTCTTTCTGGCTCGGAAAATAATTCAAAATCAGCACTACAAAATCCAATGCATCTGAAGTTAAAAAATAGCTGAAATCGGAATTGCTAACATGATTTTTCCCAATGACATTTTGTAGTTGGGTCTATGCCATCCAAAGTTCCGACCAACATAAATTCTGAGAACATTTTGTAGTTGTCAATGATTGAATTTAGTTGGGTCAAGTGTTGACCCCGTGCAGTTTGTTAGATGGCATTCCGTAGCTTCATGATCTGTTACCTTGTTAGATGGCATTCTGTAGATTTTATGTTGGATGCTTCAACTAGCTCAACATATACAACTACAAAATGAAAATGATGATTTGAAAGGAATCAACTACAAAATGAATGCAAATACAAAAAGGGGGGCCCAACCCCTCCTGTTTGTACAAAAAAATCCTGGCTGGCAATCTGTACTGTAGCCCAAGTCCTCCCCGTTTTGTAGCTGAAATTTGAAGGAGGATCAAATTGTGCGGTCGGTGTCTATGTGATCAGACTACAGTTGATATAGTTGATACATGTTGATACAGAGTATTCCTGACATGGCTGGCATTGGCCAATGAAAAATCTGCACACCATTGATCTCCATTGATTAATTTTTTGCCCCTAAATGTCTCCCACTCTCAGCTCTGCCGGATGCTGGAGAACTGATGAGGACAAAGCCTCCACGACATCTGTTGCTGAAATTGTCCGGGAACTGGTGTCGATCTCAGCACACCACCAATTGGTCCGTCACGGGCCAGAAAAACATGTGCTCACGGGCTGAATGTGCATGAACTGGGGTCTTGAAGCACTGTGGCCCCTACCACAAGCCCATCGGCATGACGCCCGTGAAAATCTGAGCAGCACTCAAACGGCTTGCCAACAAGGCAATGATTCAAGTATCATCAACATGAAAAATTAACAGCTCGTACATTTTTCGCGGTATCCTGACTGGCCAGGTCAAAGATGTCAAAAAGTGTCGAATTTGAAAGTCAAGCGATGCAAACCCATCAGGCCCGTCAGGTCTGCGAGCTGCACCTTGAGGTTTTGCAGGAGGCCTGGTACGCTCAAACTTCAGCTGTGTTACCAAAAAGCATGCAGTACTTCAGTTGGGCAATGGATGAGCCCTGCACAATGATTGCAATGATTGCTGTTCCGTCAAAGCACCTGCCGGATCAGCAGTTCAGTTCTCTTTGGATGGGGTGCCTACAAAAAATGCTGGAAGTTGTTCTTATTTCCTGGCCTTGGCTGAGTGGTCTATCGCCCATTGATTGGCTGTTTTCGACCTGATCTGGGAGGGATACCTTCCTTCGGACATACGTCACGTGTGTGAATATGATAATATTTGATGCAATTTGATGATACATGAGAATATCAAGAATATCAAGTAATACAGGTATGGCTCAAATCTCTGACAGATCACGCCAACCATCGTCAACCAAATGTCTACTGGAGAAAAACCACGAAAAACCTATTGTCCAACAGCCACCTGCATCCAGGATGGGCCCTAGGGCTCCCAACTGGTCCATCTGTGCTAGGCATCTTGAAGCTGGATGGAATTGGAATAGAATGCGTAGCAAGGTGTCTAATGCAAAGCAGTCAACCGCATTGAATGCATTTCACCACGTGCAATGTGGAAAACGATAGGTGGAATGGACCGTGCTAAACAGGCAAATCTACGAGATAAACCTTGCAACACTTGAAAAAAACAAACAAACAACTTGACTGCCTGTTTGGCAGCGTTCTGAATTGTGAAAGCCATGTGTCAGCCATGCTGGTTTACTCTGATGCCCACACAACGTTTCCAGAATTGGAAAGCGTTGGTGGCTGCGGAGTGCAGAAATTTGATCCAACAACAATGAGCACACATGACTGAAAGAATCAAAGATGTGTTGCAACTGAAACTATTCTGGAGGACATGAGGATGTTGTGAAGCAGCAAAGCAAAGTCTGTTAACTGGACCAAAAACGCTTTTTCTCCCCTGGTAGCCTCTGCTGGGTCTTCTTCAAATGGTACGTGTAGAGCATGCGGTCGTCACCGTCCTGAACCGTGCCAAACCCTCAAAGCTCAGACGAAACAGTGGCAGTGTTGCTCTTCCACCTCCGAGGATAAGCCAAAGCCATATTGCACCAAGGATTCTCCGCTCACCTTGCGAAAATTGTGACATGTTGCACACACACCTACCGCTAGACTCTTAGCCTTCTGCCATCCCCTCTTTGAGCCTTCCTGTTATGAGATTCTATGAGATTCTGCGAGATTCTAGAAGTGTTCTCTTCTCTTCACTTGCATCATGCTGGCCTCAAAGACTTCATTCGCACAGTCGAAGAACACAGCATCCTCGCCAGCTGAAAACAAGTCACCGCCGCAGACCTAGCCTGGTGACTTGGTGGCTGAACGATTTGATTTGCATCGTTTGGACAATTTGCACACCATTCCGAGAGCTGAGGGACTTTGGAGGACTTTTGTGACTTTTGCAGCCTGCATTCTGCTGCAGCACCGTCAGATCCTCACCTCTTTTGGGCTCAGATCCGAAACTCCCCTACTGATCCCTACTGTGAGTAATGCCGGGAGAGCTTCATTTGGTGGACCGCAGGCATGAGCTCTGGCCTTGGCCAAATGTGACAAAAACAAACAAGAAGTGACAAGAAGCATTAAGGAAGCTTCAATGTGTGGTGACAGAGCCAACGTGGTATGGCAGAGCTCAGGTGGTGGCTTTCCTTTTGTAAATTGTTGCAACTGACAGGGCAAGACATGGCAAGAGTCTGTTCTAACAGGACACGTCGCCACAAGCAACAAAATCCTTGCCAAAGCATCAAAGCAAGTGGTGCGTCAAAGCTTCCTGTGTGCCGCACGTGAATCTAGCCTGGTAGTGCTTGTCGTGGGTCCTCCCCGAATTGGCGCAGGCAGCAAAAACCTCAGTGCTGGCACTTTGCTCTCAGGGTGCATGTCACAATGTGTGCCTGTTACTCTTGACAGTCCCATCAGCCCTGCAGTTGGAGAATAACATATGGTCCATGCATGTCCATGCTATGTGTCTTTTTGGCACAGCTAGGACTGCGGCTTCGCACAATGACCCGCCCAAAGAGTGTCCAGTGCAAGAGACCTGCTTTGGCTCCAAGGAAGCACTGCTTTGCATCAAAATTGAAGCAGGAAGCCAATTTAGTAAACATGTTGTGGAGGAAATTTGAAGGACTTGGGGGACTTGTGCTGATATTGCATGCGTTTGTTCTTCCACCAGCCTTGTTGCACTTTGAGAGGGAATGTCGTAGCTTTGGCATACTGAACGTCATGAGCCAATATAGCTTGTCAGCATACCCTTTGTGAACACCCTGGAAGCCGCAGTAGCCATCTCCGGCTCCCTCCAGGTTGCGACCAAACTCATTAAATGAGTGAGTTCCTTCAAAAGCCAGGACACAATCCAAAGTCTCGTGATTTTGGACCAAAAACATGTTGTCCACCGCCTCCAAGGTATCCTGTTGTGTCTGCGCTACCAGGTTCCACTTGTGCAGGTGTCTCTTAATTAGAGATTCCATTGTTGCCTGCTCTCCTGTTCTCCAGTACTTTGCTTTTTCGTAGGCACCGAAGGATAGGACTGCAAATTGTTTGGAGTAGTTGAATGGAGCTTGATGTGACACATCTTTTCCCTGGAGCTGCAAATGAACCAGTCTGTCAATGTAATTTTTCATCCAGTGATGATCAATGTCACCAGCCCTCCCGCGGCGATGTCTAGGAAGCTCTGGTCTACCAGCACCCGGGAAGTATTCTGAGTCCATCTTCCAATGCAGCACCAGGGTTGGCACCTTTGCATGATACAAATCTTGTCTGAAGATTGCTGCGATGTCAGTCTGCCTCGAGCCCGTCAAAATGGTTTCAGTATAACACCTCAAACCACGAAAGCTTCTGCTTGGTTGCGACAGGTCTTCAAGTGGAGACTTGCTAGTAGCAACTGCCCCGTAGGTGTACATAGCATACCTCAGCAGTTCGAATGGCCGACTCAAGGACCGTTCCTGTGCAAGCAAAACCCTAGGCCTCTAGGCCGGGGGCCACACTACTAGCACTACTGTTATGTCTGTCTGTGAGTCTATGCTTTTAACTTTCAAAATCGTGGTCCAGCAATATCCAGTCCGAAAGTGAGAGGCGGCACGGCATTTTGCTCAAGCCAAGCTTCACCCTCCCATCAGTTCTCTCCTGGCGCTGGCGGAAGTGAATTCTCTTTGCAATCACGGAGGCGGAACATCTCAAGATACGTCAAAGCACAAAGAATTTTGGCGCCTGCGCATCTTCTACCTCTGCAGTCGCACGCAGCTGCAGAGCTTCTAGACTGCATCCTGGCAAGCCAAAGGCTGTGTGACTGGAGCGAAGACAGTGTGACCCAATGTGACCCAAATGGAATCAGAAGACTCAGCACGTGAAGGACCGTTAAGTACCGTCATGGACGCTGCCTTCAGATCCTTCAGAGGTGCACTCATCATCAGCTCTTAAAAGATCGAGATTCTCTGCCACGGAGAGCTGCCAGAGTCCCTGCAAAGACCCCTAGACTTAGACTCCAACAACACTGTGCCAAATAATAGCTGAGGAAAAGCACAAAACGTCCCGTTAAAGTGATAAATTCAAAGGGGCACCACCAATAACAGGGCTACAGCAAAATGAATATACTCTCTTTGTTGTATAATCTCTCTCTTTCATTTCACGTGATGTTTTTTAAATGTTCAGCAGCATCGTTAGTGTCCCCTGCCAAGGGACAAGTTGAACGAAGACGACCCAAAGCTGCATGACTCACGGAGGCGTCGCCTAGGGTAGAGATTCATCTGTGTTGGAACAAGTTACGCTCCATGACCCCTGCGTAAGAAAAGCAGGGAATCAAAGGGGATCGGCACCTGATCTAAATAATGTACTCTTGCTAGCTGCTAATAATCATTGCAAAAAAAATCTCCTGGACATGGTGGCTTCATCGCTAAAGCCCGGTGAGTGCTCAGGTACTGGCACCGTGCAAAAAGGCAGCCGGGCAAAAACGCTTTTCAATAATTTACAAAGGCTTTTTTGAGCAAAATCCGACGGATGCCGTTTTGGATTGTCAACGTAAAGGTTTTGACATGTTTTGACCTTTCAAAATGACTACGATAAAAAGCTGCAGTGAATGTGGACACCATCGTCGCATCTCCTGCATCAGTCCATCCCGGAATTCATATGCCATTAAGCATATCCCATCCTGCAAGCTCTGCTCAAATGTCAAATGTGTCAAGTTTTGTGCGAAAGCCTGATAATTCTGAATGCGCTGACAGCAGAATTTCTGGAACAAAGCTAGCCAACAAAAGCAAATAAAAGCAAACAGTTGTCATCAGTGGTCCAATGATGTCAAATGACGTCAAATGCGCATCCGATTCAGGCTCTGTCCTCCCGAACCAGGAAGCGCATGGCTTCGACCAGTGCTTGAGCTGTCTCATCGTCATGCTGGTAGATGACCTCACCTGGGAAGATCTGGCAGATCTTGGATCCTCTAACGATTCGACGATCTGTGGCCGTCTGCCGTTGCCATATGTTGCCATGACCTGAGAGCCACGCAACCAATGACCACATCGCATCCGTCGCATCCACTCGGCCTGGAGCCCCAAGGGTGCGCCAAGGGCGCGGCGGGGTGGCAGGAAACTGTCACCAATGTCACCACTGTTCGACTCTCTGGCCTGTGGTGTTGCAATGTATGAATCATACAACACTAATTTATATACTCATTTATGATATTTTTACATGAATGTATAAATATGCATATGTTTTTTTTATCTATCTATCTATCTATCTATCTATCGATCTATCTATCTATCTATCTATCTATCTATCCATATATATATATATGATATATCAATGTGTGTATGTGTATTTATATATATATATATGTACGTGCTATACATTTCATGACTATCTAGTCAGACTATAATGATGACTGTAATGAGGCCCGTCCATCACTTAGGCGTTGACATGACCTTTTTTGCAGCCTGAAAGGCTGTGCAAGATCTGTGAAAATGCGAAAAATGCCGCATGATTGGCACCACATGATATTACTTGGTAGTGGCAGCATAGGTCAAGTAACATCAATAAGTCAATAATGTACAATAATGTATAATAATGCAAAATAATGCGTAATAATGTAATATCAAGTCAGGTATGTCATGAGAAGTCTCTTTCCAGCCTCTTTTCCCCAACGCAATTCTGCCACCTTGATGGGAGTCTCGCCTTGCACATGAAAGGAGGTTCATCATGGCTCATCAACTCGCAGCAAAATGTATGATGCATTGTGGCATTGTGATACTTATACCATCTTAAAACTATATATATCCTATACCATCCTGTACCTATACATGAATGGAAGCTTGTGGGGCACCTAAAGCAGCGGAGTTCAAGGCCACGTTCTTTTGAAGAAGTTCAACTCCCGGAAGCAAGTCAGTCAGTACCTGCGGCACGGAGAGAACAATTTCGGATCCACAGAAGAAGTTCTCTCTCTCCTGTTTTCTTCCTTTCTTTCTTTTCTTTCTTTCTTTCTTTCTTTTCTTTCTTTCTTTCTTTTCTTTCTTTCTTTCTTTCTTTTCTTTCTTTCTTTCTTTTCTTTCTTTTTTTCTTTTCTTTCTTTCTTTTTTTTCTTTCTTTTTTTTTCTTTCTTTCTTGTTTTTTTCTTTCTTTTCTGTTTTTTCTTTTCTTTTCTGTTCTTTTCTTTTCTTTTCTTTTTTTTATTGTCTTTTCTCTTCTTTTCCTTTCCTTTCCTTTTCCTTTCCTTTCCTTTCCTTCTTTCTTTCTTACTTTGACCATTTCCCGTGGAGCACCACTTCGGAAGCACCCAAGGCGCCGCAAACCAAGCCAACCAGCCCAGTGCCTGCACCTTGCATCTGCGACATGAAAACGGTCTCGTGACCAAATGAAATGAGCGTAGGCACCATGGGCAAAGTGAGCAAAGCGGGCACCTAGCTCCACCACACGTTTGCCACGTACCAACTCTGGATGGGCCTGCTATCTGCAGCTGCCCACTGTTTCGTGGAGCAATAAATTCGGGCCGGATCCAGCAGAGACTCTGACGCAAAGATGGGCACACATCGAATGAGCAGATGGCCTTGGATTTGGGATGATCTGGGTCAGGATAAGAAACTGCAACTCCAATAACAGTCATCGCTACAAACTCAACGCTTGGAAAGTGCAGCGCCATCTGAGATCATCTGAGCAACGTGCCAAACCACACATCCTGTGGAATCTTCTCCCTGGGTTGGACGCCAGTTACACTTGACATCACTTGACTATCTTTGCGGCAGGAAACTGAGGCAAAAGCGAGGCGTTGCTTCTTGACCTCTGTGTCACGATCTCAAACCACTTCACCATACAAGCCACGATAAGGATCACATGTGTCACATACAGCTACAGTGACCGGAGCAAACTCATATAGGACTATAATATAGGACTCTTTCTCAGAATGTCATATCATACATCACGATGATACATCTGATTTCAGCTCTTTGCCTCTTGTTCGACCATGATGCTCATAGCCTTGCGGGTGGACAATGGTTGGACAGCACTGACAGCAAAGCATCACCAAGGCCCGCGCAAGTTGCTTGTTGTCAAATGCCACAAATTGCTCGCCTCACCGCAGAGAAGATGCAAGTGGCAACGGGCACAAATGAATGAAATGTCAACTATCATGGTGGGTGCCTCGCCACGTGCCCGTGCGTATGATTGTCTTTACATTTGTGCTCTGTAGGTTTCTGTGATTGTTGTTTACGCGTTTAATGCTCTTTGCACTTAAAAGACTTGGCGGGTCGCATGCTGTGGATTGGTGGCCTACTCGAAGCAGTGGGCCAAATTGCAAGATCGGTTCCAAATGGGTGCCGCTAGTTCCAGTTTTTAGCTGCGCGAAATCCTCCACATTCCTCCACATTGCCATTGCCCCAGGTCCCTCCCAAACCCAGATTCTTCCGCTTGCAGGCATTTCCTCCGGAGGCTTCTTGCAGGGGCTTTGGGGAGTTACATGTTCATATCTTTTGCAGACAGATTTTGGCATACTTTCGACAGCCATACAACACAGATTTCTGACACTGCCCACGTCCTCTTGCCAGCATTCTGTGGCGCGTGCGTTTCGGAAATTGAAATTGGTGTTTGTATGTGACATGCTTGCAAAGTTCTCAATGTGTCTTGCATGCACGGCCCGGCAACTGGCCCGGCATAGGAATTCTGCGAAGCGCGTCTGTGCGTCCTTTTCTGGTTGGAGATCCAGCCCAAGAATGCCCAAGACTCATATTAGGATGAGACAATAAACCATCTTCACCCAGCTGAGAAACTGGCTACGCAAAGGGCCAGTGTATAGCAACTTGTCCTGAGACCGCACAGATTCAAGAATGCATGCTCCGAAGTACAGCTGTCAAGGATCGATCGAAATGCTCTGAGTGCCATTGCCAGCTCACGCTTGGTCAGCCTCACAGCACAGGAGCCGAAAGAATCGAACCAAGCTGGACAGGATTTCCAAGCAGCTGGCTCTTGGTCACCAAGGCTATCGACAATGGAAGTGTCCCAGCTCCTGTTTGATATGTCAGTGGCTACACAATGCCGGCGAAGGCCCCCCAACGTTGCAATCAACTGTCATTCCCCCATGGAAGTACGCCCCCCAACCGCCAGGAAAAGTCACCCCAACTTCTTCGCCCATTGTAAACGCAACACTAAAATGAAAAAGCGCAAAAAAAAACTATCATCCCAAATGTGCAAAACACCATGAGAACGCAAGTCGCCCCAATGGTTTCAAGCTATGGACAACAGTAACAAAACATAACAAAACAACATATTTCGATATCACCATGTAAACGCATGACTCACGCACGTTTGTGTAAAATATCTCTTTTGTTACAAAACGTATCTAGCTCTAATGCTCAAAGTGCAACAAGTACATCTAAGAAATGTCATCTTTTGGTTCGAAACACAATGCGAACGCATGATTCATGCATGCATTGATAACAAATCTATGGGGTTCTGATTCACATCTCAACTCAATGTTGCTGCAACCAATTATTCCCCACCTGGTTCTGCCTCAACCAACCAGTCTATTATAAGTACATTTGAACTGAGCCCCCAGGTGGGTCTTAAATCATGGGTTCCGAACGAGGCCAAAAACGAGATCCGGCAGCCATTTAGCAGCAGCCCAGCATCAGCCCGACAGTAGCCTAGCAGCAGGCCAGCATCTACTGTAATTAGATGAATCGATGGAAGTACTCTAGAATGGCACCCCCTGGCAGGGCGACATATGAAATGAATTTGCTCGACGGATTTGCTCGACGGTCACATGAATGAGCCAGGCATGACAAAACAACAAGTTCACCAGTGCAAACACAAGCTAAATGAAGCAATATTTACTTCTAAAGCATCATATTCCATCTTACACAACTGCTCCACAGCAACTAAACGCATGTTGGGGCGACTTTCCCGGGAAGTCTACAGTCTCCCCCAACTAAATTCAAGATTTTGGATCGGGCGGGGTGAGTTCACCATAAGCGAGTAGACAGGAGCATTTTGTGTGACTCTCACGCACTCCTCCCAAGCAATGAGAGCAAGCGGATCTCTTTTTGAGCCTCATCAGCTTGGCCACAACATGAGAGTCCAAAATGACAAGAAACAATGCTAAGAACCCCTAAGCAACCCTAGGAACTACTCTTGCTGCCTACAACAGACCACTTCAGTGAAAGGTGAAGATGCTAATAAGGCGAAGGGGAGACTACCAGCAAAGGCCCATGAACATGCCCCACACCACAAGCACAAGCGATTTCATTCGGGAGCCAAAGTACTCCTGTTGGGGCTCAGATCGCTTTGGCTTGAGGCCTTCAGGTTTGTGACGGCCTTTGTTTTCAGAGGCTACCCCTTCAGTTGTTGGCAGGTGAGGGCCTGCACGATCAGCAGGGCCAATTTCAGCTGAAGTTTCGCAGCAACTCTTCTGAGGAGCAAGACCTGTGAAGCACATCAAAGCTCACAACCAGCTAAGTTTGATATAGACTCGCTTGCTTGTGGGATCCCATTCTCTAAGGGGGCGTGAGACGGGAGCCCATCCGTGTCATGAATACCATGCATTTCTGCGAGCCAATTGTCCAAAAGAACAACTGGAAAGCTAAGCACGTTGAGCACATCTAAGCAAACTGCTTGAGCTGCTGTTGCAAAGGAGATGGAGATCAAAATCCTGGCTCTCAGAAGATCTGCTGAAGCAACCACAGCAACCATCGTCGATGGAACTTTCTGAGGAAACCACCCATCCGGCTGTAGAAGGGAAGCTGCTGACTCAAGCATCTGGACCTGATGAACAGCTGTTGCTGGATGGATGTGGTCCAAAAACGGAGGGAACTACGGCAGCCAGGAGTTCTTGTAGCTACACCGCTCCACGGGCCACAGGCCTTCTCAGGGGCATCATGGATCGCATCCACTGTGCCCTTACAAGAGCCAGCAATTGAAGAGACAAAGGATTTCCTAATTCATCCGAATTCTTGACATTCCGTTGCAAAATTGCAGAGTGAAATCTATGGAAGACAACCAGTGTGCCGACCACCATCCTTGGCATAGCACCTTGTCCACAACAACGGCCATGCTTCCCTTTGGGACCGCAAATGCCTACAAACAGCAGATCAGCATCCAAAGAGTGCCCTTGCACTTTTCATGTCCATCGCGTACATTGTGGATCATTGTGGCATAATACAGCATGCACCCGCCTATGTATTCGCACAGGCACAAAATCCCGATGGAATCACACGAATATGGTGTGGCGGTATGATGCATTCTTAACACCTTGGATCTTCCGAAACCGTGGCTTGTTTGGCACCTCAGAGGTGCGACAGTCTCCAAGCACACAAGACACCTCAGCGCTTCATTGGTGATCTCTCTCTGAATTGTTTTGATATGTTTTGATGAATTTTGACTCTCCAGTTCCAAGATGTTTCTGTTCATCCTTTGCTCTGACAGTCTGACAGTTGCTAGGCTATCCTGCTTCTCGGAGATACAATGTCCACTAGTATCATGAGTCATGAGAACCAAAGGTTGAGAAACATAGTCTTAAAACAGGCGAGCAGCATTGCTAAGATAAAGCCCTCTCACCATGCAATATGCAAGAGGTTGTGGACCCTCTCAAAGGATACTGGTTTTGCTGCTGCTGCATTGACGTGCATCTATGCAATATTCTTCAATTATCTTCATTGGAAGTTCTTAGAAATTGGTGGTGAAACAGTGATAGTATAGTCACTAAATAATATTCCTTCAATTCAGGTTGTTACACAAGCCAGTGCGAAGAGATGCTAGGGGGCCAGTCCGGTTAGATCAAAAGCCCTAGAAACCTCTTTCTCCACGCTGTGACACCCAGACGCGAGGGTTCTTGGCATGCAAGTCCTGAAGCAGGCTGGTGCTATGCGGAGTTTGTTGCCTGGAAACTTGAAATATCTTGAAATCATGTAACTCCTTCAGCTGAGCGATGAGAAACTCGGAGACATCCTGTCTTCATGGAGAACTCGCTGGGTCCAGTCCATGGTTCCACGCGTGGACTCAATTGCTTGGGCTTCGGCCACCAACATCAAAGAAGCCTGCTGTTTCTGAATGTTTCTGGCTAGCTCTCATGATGTGTCGCTAATGAGACGTGCACCACGTGGCCTGTGGGTACTCTTCTAGGAGTTGCAGGCCTTGGATATGGGACAGCCTTGGAAAAGCTATTGGAAAAGCCAAAAAAAGCAATGAAAAGATACGAAGAGTATGTAGCCTTCCTACATTGTCCTACATGTCAGCGGCCACACGGGAAACGAATTCTTTCTGTGCAACAAATTGGTTCAAATTCTGCTGTGTCACATTCCATCCAATGATGGCGGGGTGCTTCGCAGTGTGAAACCTGGTGACACATACGCCAAGGGACCTCAGTCCTGGCAAAAAAAGCTGCATCTACAGAATCTACACAAACGAATGGCTTGGAACCAGAAAATCAGACCTGTCGGAGTCGACATGTCCAAAGGGAGGCCAGCTATTGCACAGCGGCACCGCACAGCACTTAGACCGGCTGGCTTCCCGGCTTCCAGTCAAAACCGCAGTTCAAAGTATCGCCGAGCCAAGGAGTCCTAGACTACACTTGCACCCTGGGACCCCAAATCAAAAATGATAAGATATGATGTATTAGTTTGCAGCGCCCATAGTGTCCCGTGGTGCCTTGAGTTCAAGGGACCCATGTCCATGTCTTGCCTTCTGATCCCAGCTGTTCATTGCTTGCACGTGCCTACACCCCTCTGATATCTTCTGATGCTCACAACTCCTTGGCTTGGCTTGTGAGACGCAAGGGTCCCCGCAAGGGTAATAAGCTTTAATTCTTGCAGCGTGTGAAGCCAATTAAACGCCGTCGGCAGCGTCTGCATACCTTGGCGATAGAGCAGGGTTGACCCGTGCACAGGCTAATTTGTGATGTTGTTTTCCGTTCTTGTTCCTAGTGCCTAGGTCATCGAGCCTTAGGCAAAATTGCATTTCACCTTGGGGTCCGGGAAGCATCTCAATCGCAATCGAGCTGCCTTTGACCAAGAACCGAAGGTTGAGGTCTGAGCATGCTGCTTCTGTCCCAGGCTTCCTCAATCTGGCAGATTGGACCAGAACAGCGTCAAGTTGCCAAGGCTACTTGAGTTACATATATCATCCCATTTTACTCGGATTGGCAGAATATCCTGCAAGTTGAGCAGCGTCATCAGATGTTAGCAGGCACACGCCCCAGTTTCATTGATAGATATGAAACAACTGTCCCCTGGTGTCAGCAACAAGCTTACACGCTTTGCAATCCAGGAAAATGAAAATGTCTTTGTGGCACTCCGTCCTGAGAAGCTCCAGGTGGTCGCCGCGAAGGTTTCCTTGGAGCCTCTGCTGGTGCTTCGCCTGCATCCCCACAGGAAATGTTGGAGGATTGCGACTCGCGACGCGACTTCTTTTCGACGAACTCAATCTATTCATTGAGGAACAATCGAGGAAGCCTTGCAGACACAGCATGGCGCTTTCTCCTTGCCCTCAAGCCCTCACCCGGCCCTCCAGACCTGCGCTCCTTGCAGAAGCTGAGAAGGAAAATCCCTCGCTGCTCGTAGCAGAAGTACCTTATCAACACAACACTACTGTAACACCACGGTCCCTCAGATCCTCCACTCAAATCTTCTGTATTGGTGATATATGACAAGCGACCGTGGTGACTGGCCCATGCGTGGCCTGCTGAAGCGCATGTCGCATGTCACTTCAAACTTCATACCGCTATTCCTTCTATGCACTGCTATGCACTTCTATGCTGGCTTGCTTCCCGGTGTTTTCTGCTGCATCAGTGTCTCCCAATGATCTTACGTACATTCAAGCAACGGCTAGGATTTATCCAAAAAATGGGATGCGCAGCGAAACTACTGGTTCATCATCATATTCCATCATGTTCTCAGTTTCATCACATTGAATCATTGAAGTATACCAAATCTATTCAAACATTTACAGCAATGAGTTTTTGCCATGTCGGAGGTATGCTCCCATGACTCAATAAATTCGAAGCATTTCGAAGCATGAGTTTGTCGCACCTCGTTCAGGTCGAGCTGCAAAGGCAGGTGAACCCTGCCACCAAATAGATTCGCAAGAGAGTAAGTTAGTTACAGATAGTTACAGCACATACTTGCACAAATCTTGCACATACATGCACGTACTAAAACTACATATCACTACTCAATTTCACATGTAGGCACTGCTAGAATCTGCTAACGTTTCATAGGAACCCTTTGTTGGGTTCTTCATTTGATAGGTTCTTTGTCAAATGCACTGGTTCACAATGTCCCCAAAGAAAACTATAGAAATCTAAAAAACAAGGATGCAAATGATAAAGCACCGAATGCAGATCTTCTTGATTGGCGCCTGGGCCCGCTCATTTCCGATATCAAAACTCCTTGTTCTTGCCTGCAGGAGACGTGAAACTGAGAGCACTTCACACTACCCGCCGATGTGCACTCTTCCCACCATATCTCGTATACCGTACTATATATATATATACAGTACATGGTGTTGATGGTGTTGTCATGGAAGTCGTCATCAGGGCATCGGAAGAAGAAATGCCGTCATGAAATGTCATGAAATCCTGACGGCTTTTTGTGGCCATCCTGCCTCTGAATGAGAAGCCTCCGCACGGGAAGCGCATAATTTTGCTTGCAAAGCTTCCTCGGCAGCCGCCATTCAGTCAGAACAAATGTCAAACGTGCTCTGGCATGCCCCAAACATCCGTCGGGAATTGCCCCTAGCAAGGCACGGACTGAGAGACAAACCCAAAAGAATTCCAAAGATGCAATGATTGGCACAGGAAACATCTAGTAGTCTAGCAATGTCTAGCAATGTCTAGCAATGTCTAGCAATGTCTAGCAATGTCTAGCAATGTCTAGCAGATTCCGGCAGCACAGTGTATCGCACCATCTGGAGATTTTGGTGTCTGGAGCCAAGTGTCCAAAGACTTCGTTGCACGTTGCCGCGCATCCTCGAGTTTCACGTCATTCAGCGCAAGTTCCCGGGCATTTGGCCTTCCCAGGAGTGTCAAGAGGTCCAAGGACTGCGAATTAACAAGAGCACTGGAGTTTCAATTGCGAATCTCTCCATCCAAAGTACTAAAACATGTGCAAACAATGTGAACAACTCTGTAGTTTATGAATTATCATCGCATCCAGGATCGTCCAAACATGCATCAAGTTGAAGTCAGATCAAAACACGACCGCTGCCTTGGCAATTCTGAGGCACAAAGTGCTGCCTGTGGCCGAGCTCAGTTCCATGAGAAATGCCTAGTCAGATCTAATCAGATCTAATCAGATTGATGGAATAAATATCCTTCTCTGACTCACATTGTCACATGATTGTCACATGGCTCTCGTATGTTACCTAAATGCCCGATGGCCAACTGACGCAACTGACCCCACTTGGCCGAAGACTTAAGCAGCTGTCACGCTCACAGAATCAAACATCCAGAGCTGCAGTGCCTCCCGCAAAATAGATCCGGAGCTATCTGCCGAACTGGGAAGCGAGCCACTTCTCGAAAAACGGCTCCTCACTTGCGAAGCCAAGGGCAGCTACAAACATCTCCAGGCTACTGATAAAATTGGATGTGTGTTGTTTAATGCCGTATTCTCTCACTATCTCTCTCTCTCTCTCTCTGTCTGGGTTGTCTGTTTGCCCGTTTAGATTTATATCTATGATTTCCGACATAATGTGAAGTATTGTGAAGTTGACTATAGTTGTCTCATGTTGTCTCTAGATTTCTTCCTATGTTTTGAAGTCCTCCTGGAGGCTGTGGACCTCTTGGAGCCCGGTGATGCCGTCGATGGCAAGCTCATTTGTGAGCCAGAAGTCGTTGGACGAAAAGAGCCCAACGTGTCGATGTGCTTTCCTTCGAAACGCTCTTGGGCTTGGGATTTTAAAACATTTATTGATGCCACTTGATGCCATCGACTTTTTGAAACATGTGTATCAAATCATTGACCAGGATTGGTCAGGATGACCATGCCTCTTCCAACCCTATCCAAAAATTGGATCATATCCAGACTTATCATACTTGGATGTCGCTGGTTTCAAGGTCTCTGGGGGGCATGTCGCAGATTGCTCTCTCCGTATCCTGTCGAGGTATTCAAAGTAGATGCGGTGGATTGACTTGAAAATGGCCGTGCTTCCCACGCCTGAGGCAATCGCGGCAGAATGCCAACTTTTGCCCATGGAACCCAAAAGCTGGACGGGAAATGACGGGACATGACGGAAAGTGACCATGGAAGGAAGTTGAGCTGGCCTCCGTGGGTTGCCGTGCTTTCGCAGGCTCATCTTCATTCTCATCCTGTCAGGTCACGCAAGAAATCGTGATTCTCACAAACTCACATGCTCGCTCGCTCACACAACACAAGCTGAATATACAAATCAGAGGGCCAGCGCACAGCTGGCACACATTTTATGCTTCTTTCGATTCACTCGTCAACTCAACACATCTCTGATATCCTTTGATCATTGCAAATAAGGTGCCTCTGTCTCTGAAACCTGGGTGTCCATCATGCTTTGTTCTCCACGGGGTGTCATTCAAAATAGAATCTGCAACCAGCAAATTCACAGGCAGAGTGCGAGGTAGGCTGCATGGCACTGCTCTGTACTTAGTGACATTGCCAAGGAACCCCTGACCAAGCCAGCCTCAGCTTGAGCTGTCAACATATATCCAGCACAAGTAATGACATGTTCATACATGGTTTGGATATGGCATCGTTCAAGTCGAGCAGCGGCAGGCATCTTCTAGCAGGCCGAGCCTACATAATCTCAAACGCACCTTCTTTTATCTTCTCTCATTTTTCCAAGTCATGTCAACTCGTGCAAAATCTGTGAAATTCTGAAGATTCCAGCCTCTTTCTCTTGCAATTCATGATGTCCAATCGTTCGAGGATTTGGATTTGCAGAGACATGTCCTTGACAGATCTTGACAGCACCGAGGACAGTCGCAGCAGTCGCAGCAGTGGCAGCTGCGGCATTGAGGTGTTGACTAGCGCCTCTCGGGGATGAGGACGGTTGCGCGCCCATTCGTCCAGGTGGCGCCTCGAGAAATGCTCAGCTTTGTCGCGTTGTTTGATTCATCTGACTGCAAGGATGTTGAAATGCATGAACATCCTTATGCCAAGTAGCTGTTACTGTTGAGAATCTCGGATTTGAAGTTTTGAGCCAAAGCCACAACAAGGTTCAAGCTTTCAACATGCCTTGACACTTGAAGAACACACACAACAACCCTGGGCTGATACACGATTGCATATGCGTACGACGAGTTCAATAGCCATCAGGGTATCAGTGTATGTACGTATATATATATATATCACCTTGCATATATCACAGGCAGAATGCAATATACATATATGCAGTATATACACACACAAAATTACGTGAGTATTTGAGTATTGTATTGTCGTTTTAAGGTGGTGGCGTACCCAAAATGTAAGCTGCATGTTTCAAGGTGTTTTTGAGGGGCTTACATTTTGAAGGTATTTTGAAGACCCTACCCACAAAAACGACACCTGGCGGACGTTCAGCGACCAATTTTACACTTAAGGGGGGCTCCCAAAAAATGTATCTTACATTTTGGTATGGTCCCCTGAAAAGTAGCCTTAAAGGGAAAACGAGAGGTGAACTTCTCGAGCATCCCTTTCCGCCCATCTGAGATCATCTGCTGAAGGAGCTGGTCCCGCATCCGAGGTCCAAAACGCCAGGTGGATTTCCACCTGAGCATTTCAGACGCGCTTGGAAGTTTGAAATTGTGTTGTGCCATTAGTCCCTAATTAATGTTGTATAATATTTATCATTATCACTATTAATATTGTATAATATTGTTATTATTAGTATCATCATGTATCATCATTTTTTAATTAGTGATCACTTTTTTCAACCTGAGCAAGTGTACCACCCCTGGCCTTCTGTCACTGGTCGCTCCAGCAAGCTTTGCAGAATGGGCCTGCAAGCTGGTGCATGAAGGGGATTCCGAATGATGTCCCATGTGTTCTCTCTAGTCTATACCGTACCCATCCCGTCACCTCAGCAAGTTGCGAACATCGTCATAGGTCAGGTGCCACTCGGAGCCTCTTTCCACCAAATTACACTGCAACACTTCAGCTGCATAGATAAAGCACCAAATCAATCCATATCATGCACTGTAACGTGTTAAGAATGAATGCCAATGCCATGCGCCAGCGAGTCATCTTTTTTCGTCTTGCTGCTTGAGTAAGATTGAAGACGGATCATCTCCAATCTCCCTCCAGTGCAGAACTGGAACGTTGCACCCAGCAACCCTTCACACCTCACATAGGGAAAGTAGCAAGCGCTTTCGTGGCAATCAATACTCGCAGTCTTTCCTCTCTGATAGCCAGAACTGAAACTGAGAAAGCCGCCTGGGTCGGAAAGCCCGCTATCGCCCTGGCCAAAACTAAAGTACACGCAATTTGACGCAAATTTGGTGCAGAAACTTGAAAGCTGTTGCCTAGCAGGAAAGTAAAATACGTTGCTAAGGAGCTGACCATATCGCATGCCCACCGTGCCCACCTGCTGAGGAATTCCGAGGAATGTCAGCCCCAACTGTGAAAATGATCCGCATGAAGCCCTTGGCTTACACATACTGACCCAGAACAAGACAAGCCTTCCTCGGCTGGGGCTCCAATGAGGCCGCATACCATTCTGGGACTCTAGGATAGACAAGAAGGCTGGCCATCACCTGTGTTGGGGTTCAAGTAAAAATCAGCACAACGCGGTACGTTTTGCATCAAAATACACTGCTCAAGCTCTGAGTGATGAGCCATAGGAGTGATAAACAAATACCAGAGCAAGCTGTGAGATGTGCCCACCACAGCCTCATCAGCTGTGAGAAATTGGGTTTGTCTGAAACTAGGGTACTTCTAAGTTTAGTGGTTAATCACCGTTTCCCTAGTAAGTTGGCCATTTGTGGGGTGTACCTTGTTTTCAGTACCCTATTTGCAGACACACCCAAATTGGACCTCCGCTCTCCATGGGCAATGTGTGCCAAGGCCACTTTTGAGGCCAGGGCCACGTAGGGGAAAGCTCCAAATCCAAGACTCAGGACACAGTACCTCGGATCAACTTGGATCAACTCAGCTCGGGTGTCAGAAATTGCTTGAGGAGAAGACGGATCTCCAGGGTGAAGCAACCAGTGTGTGGCAGCCACAAAGCCAGCTGATGTTACCAGGCCAGCAGCCAAGCGAAGTAGGGAAGGGCTTGTTGGCCTGAGAAGTTTCACCAGAATTCTGCCGGCAAGTGAACCAAGCAGGGCAACGGAGCACAAGTTTGCAGGATATCTTCTGAATCTTGGTGGCATGATTCTGGCATGATGCCTCATGAGAAGTGCCATGAAGGTGGCTGCTCCTTGAGTACTTCCGCCTTGCCCATAGCGATAGGAAAAGAGGAACCACCAGGAGTAACATCTCACATTGCAACAGATCGCACCAGATTGCAGCATATTAAACATATTGCAACGATTGCCAAAGTGCAGAAGGCAGAAGAGCATTCTCCGTGGCATACCGTGCCTGTCTCTCGAAAGGCCCTTGTGACTTGCTGTGCCTGCTTCGCAACATAGGAGTCAAGCTGCACGTGCAGGACTGGTTAAGTGAGCGACACAGTGAGGCCCTATCCAATTCCTGCAGGACTCCTGTCATGCTGCCATGCGCTCCTGTGTACGCATCCAACTTCCCTGATATGCTTTGAGATCTTTGAGAGCATAGGACTTGCAAGATCTTGCAAGTCCCAGTGCTTCCCGATTTGCCACAAGGAAAGGCCTGGAATCTCAGCTTTTGTCCCTCGATGATGGCTGCTCTCTTCTGTTCCACCAAGGCAGACTGGCTCTTGTCCTGCCAACAACTGCAAGTAACGAAGCAATTCCTGGCCTCTCCGTCACATGTTTGGGTCAGTTGCGGCAGTTTTTTCCCTTTTGAAGAAAAACTGGAAGCGAGCGACCTGAGTGCTGGAGCTAAATCTCCGCAAAGCGAAGCATGGAAGGAGCCTGTTGTTCCTCGGGAGCGACTCACACAGCGCATGCAACCGCTAACAAACTTGCCCCCTTCCCCCTGGTAATGAGCATGTCTCATATTTCTCAGAGTGACAAACGAAACCGCTCAAAGTCCAGACAACGCGTCGCAAGCGCTGTCTTTGAAGCCATTGCGTGGGCACCCACTCTTGTGCAATCCAGACAGAACAAAAATAAGTGGGAAAGAAAAGTGCCGTGTGGCAGCAGAGATCTCCAAGTATCGCCAATGTCATGCTCCAGGCCTTGCCAGTCAGTCATAAGTCATATGTTCAAATGGCTCAATTCGTTCCTTGTGGATTTGAATACAGGACATAGCCGAGCCCTTTGAGCCTCAACAGCTTCAGATTGAGAAGTGCAATGCCTAAGAGGTTGATTTCAAGAATGCACAAGGACACTTGCTTCCAGCATATCATTGCAATATCATGCAGCCACCTGGATGACCAGAGTGCCATTTCGACCAATGGCTGTTGTAGTCCTGAAACTTGTTAGTCAGGGCCCAGTTCCGGCGAGATGCCAATGCACGTTTCTACAGCAATGATTTCTCCGAGGTGCTGTTCATGACCTCTTAATATCTCTTGATTGCTATTGATGCTACTGCTCATTTCATGGGAGATTGAAAAAATGTCGTCAAGCTCCGGACTTGTGGAGTGCCATCGCTCTCCTCATTCATTCGTCGCTTTGTTTATGACCCGACCCACACACAAATGCTAGGCCAGCAAGGTGGGAAGATGAAGAAAGTGGCCCATGCAGTTCTGGATTTATATCAAGGCTATTTGTTTGACTCGCTTGAATTGTTTGAGATTTGAGTTCTTGGAGTTGGCGGTTTCAATATGATGACGTGTGACATATTACCGAGTCCCATCGTACTTGTTGAAACTAATACTCCAAAGCTGGGTGTTGCTTGCA
Organism: Cladocopium goreaui; assembly: GCA_947184155.2. Lineage (NCBI taxonomy): Eukaryota > Dinophyceae > Suessiales > Symbiodiniaceae > Cladocopium > Cladocopium goreaui. Next base: position 293,630 of record CAMXCT020000013.1, read on the forward strand.
ACCCGGATCGAAAGAGTCGTAGTCGCATGGCCCTAAATGTCTTCTCGTCACTGTGAGAAGCCTGGGAAAGTCTGGAGCCACAAGGCAAAAGGCAAAAGTACAAAGCAATGTGGAACACTGTGGAACACCATTCCTTCCGCATGATCCTCCTGACATTCTGATTCCGGCATGTGCCACTCACTTCTCTTGCTTTTTATCTTCCCTCGGCTCAGCACTTGGAACGAAGCTCCAAAATCTCCAAAGCTCTTGTGTGCTTGCGCTGCGTCTGCCTCTCTCAGCCCACATCATGACATCATGTACCAGCATTCGAAGTCTCCCCCTGCTGCTGGGCTTCAAATCTATCACTGCAACCCCCACCAGCAGTCCAGAATGAACATGTAGTCCAGAACACCACTGGACTGCTTCAGGCTGCCAGATCAGGAGAAGACAATTCCATCAGTTCCAGAAACAGGAAATCATGACGATTCAGACAAATTCTGGCACCAACAGCAGGTGATCAACGCATTTCCCCTCCTTCTGTTGTCTCTAGTCTATGAATCCACCTGTGGAAGGCCAAGTGCTTCCATGTGCTTCCTGAATCCATGGCTCTTTGAAGAAATCAGCTTTGAAGTTGACAGGATTTCACAGGGCATTGCTTGGATGGCGTGGATATGTATGGATGGGAGCGATATGATCTACAGACATCCGCAAACCCAGGCCTGCTTCCCATGCTGAGGGAAACTTCCACCAAGGATCCCATTGATCGCATGTCATGGGACCAAATTGACCAAGGATATGGGGCTCTCTACAGCTCTCTACAGCTCCTGATCCTTCTGTATCTTCTGTTCTTTTAAGTTCGACAACAGCTCCACCATCGAGGCATGGCCGGCCTGGTCGCTCTGGAACAAAATGCGCCGGCAACACTACCGCCATAGCATGCAGTGAAAATGGACCAAACAGTGGAACACACATTGATCTTTGCCCAGCTTTGTTGTTGATATTGTTTGAATCAGTATATATATATATATTTATTTATTTACTTATTTATTTATTTGTATGAGTATATATATACCATATATATATATATACATGTTTTCCATGTTTGGCTCTGGGGAAGAAGACTGGTTTGCTTCAGCTCAGCTGGCCTCTCTTGCACGATCGATAGGTAGTAGCCTCTTTCGAGTGCTGGCATCCACTGACGCGCGGGCATTCAGCCTAATAGTGCTGCATCGATTGTTTCAACATGTTTCAATTCAAACCATTAAATTGAATCCAACTTAGATGTCTGATGCTGCTAAGTCGCAAAACCTTTGCCACTTCTGTGTGCCCACCAGCAGCTGCCACATGCAATGGCTGGCTTCCATCGATTGCCTCAAAAAAGTCTTGAAAATGGTGACTTGGCATGGCTTATCACATGCAGAAACAAGCGGTGGACCCCCCACATTCAAAAATTCAAAAAGCTACTAAGATAGCAAAGGAAGGGTACCCCTACAGACGCTGAACACCGCCTTGCCAACAAAAGTGTAGCCACCTCCGGCCGGCCATTTAATGCAGCCATGTGAAGTGGGGTAATGCCCCCTCGTGCAGTAGCAGTTGCCAAATTGGTGTCTTGTTGCAGCAGCCAGTCCGTCACTTCCAAATGCCCATTGCTCGCTGCCAAGTGGATGGGTTGCATCTGCGACGATGCCGGCTCCGCCACAGAGAGACCTTCTCTTTGAAGCCAGGCCGCAACTTTGGAATGCCCTGCCTGGGCTGCGACATGCATTGGACTTAGCTCTTCGGCGTTCATCTGCGGACTGCTACCAGATCCTGACACTCTGTCAATGATTCTGTTGCAATTTGAAGCAGCTTACAACTCTATATATATATATATACAGCCTTGACGACCTTCAATATTCAGCCCTGAAATGGACGGATTGTCTGCTTCTGCGGCCTGTATCTGTGCTGCTCACTACTCTAATAATACCCAAAATGAGTCATGAGGGGTAGGGCAGGGTAGGGGATCCAAAGATATCTGGAAATGCCGTCAGTGCACTTCAAACACGGACAACGAATGCAAAACAGTCTCCTATCAATGCAGCCGCCAAATGGTTTGCTACAGCTTCGCCTTTTGTGCTACTGGACTTCCGGTCCACATCACGCTGGACTGATAGCGTCACCTTCGACATCAAAAGGGAGAGGACGGCTGTGTGCCCGCCATGTGCAGCCCAGTACACCAACGAGTCTTGTCCTTTCCCTGTCACATCGCCTCTTGCCTGCAGCAAAGAGCTAAGGATTGCTGTATGGCCACCTCGCGCTGCTTCATGTGACGGCCTGTGACCTGCTGCATCGCTCTCGTTGACCAAACCTGGGACTTGCTGCAGGATGAGCTCTGTCGCTGCTAAGTGGCCATTCTGCACTGAAGCATGTAAGGCATTGCCACCATCCCCCTGCACCGAGCGAAAGTCTGTCTCGAAGTTATGCAATTCCTTCAACAAATCTATTTGCCCATTGGCAGCTGCAATGTGCACCAGCATACGGTTCTGGGATCCGCTAGCAGATCTGGCCAAGCTTGGGGCTGCTGTCAGCAAGTCTCTAACTGCATTTAACTCACCTGCTTCGGCTGCCAAGTGCACTGGCAAAGACTGTCGTTCAGAGAGGGCAAAAGGATCTGCCCCATGCTTCAGTAACAGATGGAGGGCGCTAACATGTCCAGCTTCAGCAGCATAATGTAAAGGTGTGAAGCCCTCAGCTGGGTCTTTTGCATTGACGTCGGCATCTGCTTCATCAAGCAGCTGGCTTGTTCCAGACAGATTTCCGATCATGACTGCAGTGTGTAGCTTGGAAGCTGCCCTGCGGACGATAAGGTTGAAGGCAAAGGAAACACGGGGCACTCCAGTGCGGAAACTGTGCCCTGGCTCCACACCATGCGGCAGAGTGGCAGGAAACACCACCATCGTTCCAGCATCCGCGTCAACACTGCAACTTGGTGATTCAACAACCTCAGCCGGCACCTCATCACAAGCTGCAAAGTGGAGTTTAGCACCTCCACTTGGCCCTTCAGGATAGTACACACCAGACAGCAAAGGAATGTCATCACCGACTGCACCAATCTCAGCATGTTGATGCTCTACATTATAGTCACCTGCCTCATGAACGTTCACCCAAAGAGCTGCAAAGCGAACCCTGCTTGCTCTGGTCTCTCTCCACAGTTGGGATTTTGGTGGCGTCCACTTCTGCAGGAAAAGTGCGGCAACATCCTGCACTCGCTGTGCCAGTTCAGAGAGGACAGTAGCATTACCTGCATCATCTGCATCTGAAATATCTAAATATCGGCTGTGCCAACCACCACGGTTGCTGCGGGATAGTCCTGGCTGATCCCACAAGGTCAATGCGAAGTTTCGAAGGTTTCCATCCAAGCGGGATGGCTCAAAGCCAGCCTTCAGCACTGCCGGGCCCAGCCATGTTTCAATCCGCATCTGGAAAGGCCATGTGTGAGGCTTAAAATGAAATGCTACCAGTGCTGGCGGGGCCATGCCCATTTGCATAAACATTTTATCAAACGGTGCCAAGTTCAAGAGATGATCTGGGCCAATCTCCTCTCAATCAGCAACTGCATGTGCGACCGTGTTTTTTTCCAATTTTTACTGCTAGCAATTCACGTTTGAATCGAGACGGTGAAACAAATGGAATCTAGGAAAGTAAGGAAAATGAGCCGAGCACACACCAAGTGCAAACTCAGCACCTGTGCTGAGCTCCTGTGAGCCTCAGAAGCTTTCCTGTCGTGCATTGGCCTAGCATCGTTCCTCGAGACCTCCGATGACCTCTGTCTTCATCATACCATGTGGCACCATGTGGTGCTTGTAAGTCCGAGAGGTCAGGAGCTGGGAACGATTTGAGACAACTTGCCTTGGCTGGGACAATGGGCAATGCGGCAGCGATAGATAAGGCAGCCATGAGATGAAAAATGAATAAAAATAAGCCCAGGCCCAGGATGGTAGGAAACCCGGACAGCAGCCTGTGAACTCCACAACTGAACCCACACTGGAAGAACCTCCGAAACGACCATGGGAACCACAATGGGAACCTGCACCACAATCTCCTGAATCACCCGGAACCAATCCCGGAAAAGACATCGGAACCCCCGGAACCACCACACCGGAACCTCCAACCATCCCGGAACCCACACCACAATCCACATGGGAACCCACAACGGAACCTCCCGACCCAAACAGCACCAGAACCTCCGGAACATCCTGGAACCAGCCCGGAACCCGCAAAGCTAAGGCTAGGGAAACATGTTAACTGTTAAAGAGTTAAAGTTAAAGATGCAAAAATGATAAAAAAGGAACAATCAAACATGCACCAAGCTGCCAACAATAGATTTGGCCTTGGCCTTCTTTTCTGCAAGCTGGCCTCATTTTTTGCAACAAGTCCTCTGACAGGAATGCTTGGACAACTCTGCAACCATCACCTGTTTCTGTACCATACTGTACCTAGATGTGCCTATTGTACAGGGTCGTCGACCGGGTCGAGCCGGGGCCGGGTCAAGCTCTTGTTGCAGCTCAGGCGCCGTCAATGTCATTGTCTTTGACGCCGTTCATGGCACACATCTTCTCATAGAGCGAATTTTGCTCAGACTCCAAGACCAGTAGCGAATTCAGGCCTCCACCCAATCAACGGCATCAAAACCAAAGCCAAAGCCCCTGTGAACATTGCATCTACAGGAGCGACAAGAGCTGTCTAAATGCAGGCGGGCATCAGTCATTGACAAGCTGGGTTCTTTCTGAAAAGGCCTGCATACTGCTCTTAGCCAATACAGCACTCAGCGGCCATGATTGCACTGTCGACATGCTGTCTTGTTCAGGGTGAAACCATGTGGGTGCTTCTCCACCATTTCACGCCAAATAGTGAAATGGCACGTGGCAGTTGACAGCACAGACAAAGAATTACGAAGGCCATGGCAGCCGCATTGCAGTGCACCCCACAACAATCCACTCAATGCATCCAACATAATGCAATTCAGATCAATTCAGTGTGTGCAATGTGCGGTGCAGCCTTGCTAAATTCCCGCAGTCAACAAGTTTTATTATGTAAATGGCCATGTTTCAGCACAAAGCTGAGTAAGCTGCGCTTATGTGCGAATAAACAGGTGTGTGAAACATGATATATAAGTTCTCTCCGTCTCTCTCTCTCTCTCTCTTTCTCCCTGGGGTATCAGTGAGGGCGATCATCTACCATCTGCTCTGCCTATGCATCACTGCTACTTATCGACGGTTGGATTTAGATGATTTAGATAGTCTATCTGCGCATGCACGTGCACAAATATGCCTATAGTTTTAGAATATCATATCGTACAATCACATACCGATACACCTCAATTATATACTCTGCCTCTCTGCCTCGGACACACTTTTCTTGAATCAGTGTGTCTCTTCGCCTGACATTTGTGCATTCGGCTGTTTATGGTCTTGTCATGTCTTGTCTTCTTGATGTTTCTTGACTTGCCCATTTCTCTATCGTCCCAGTTCCGTTCCCCTCCACAACCTGTGTACAGTTTATGGTCAGTTTTTTGGTCCTTGTTCAGCTTTCCATTTAGAGTTTGCAGATGTTGAGTCATCGTTTTTCTTGGATTCTTGGCCACCTTCATGGCAAGTACTCTTATGTCTTGCCTTTCGCTTACCTCTATAATATACATATATATATATAAACATATAATAACATATATATATATATATAAAATATAATAATATAATATAATATATATATATATATATATTCATCTCCAATCCCTCCATCCCAGGACATATGATAAGCATAAGCGTATGATTGATCAATCCCCCGTTGCCTTGGAGCGGTCCAAGTCCTCACGGGCTTTCTTCAGCTCCAGTTCCTTTTGTCTCAGTTCAAGGCCCAGCCGCTCTTGCTCCTGTCTTCAGCCCAGTTGCCTTAAACATATATTGATACTTTACTAAGTGCTTCACTGACTTAAAATGCCTTTGTAATCTATTCCTACTGTTTAACATTGTTTAACTATAATTAACTATATATGTCTAGTAAGTTTAACATGTTCATATCCTCTGATCTCTGCTCTGAACCAGTGCTCCTCAAGCGGAGCACCGTACCTGAGTAGATGCAATTCATGAAGCGCAGCCTGTTTCACTCACGCGAAATGCACCGGGGGAGAAACCTAGTATATAAAATTATATAAATACACTTCTATGTTCATTCATTCTATCCAAATATGTGTTCATTCACGTTCTATCCAAACATGACAATTGTCTGGAAGGCTGTGTGCCGCACAGCTTTTCACCGTCCAACGTGACGTCCAGTGGTGCCTGACTCGAGCAGGCTTAAGTCTGCCAGCATCCATGATTGTCAACAGGAAACATCTGATCACCATTGGTCACTGCTGTCAATGTAGCCTACCCTTTCGGATCACTTCTGTGCTGTCCCTGGGTCAATCCAGCCTTCATATCGTCTTGGTTCGCACTTTCCAGCCGCTTCTTCCTGAGCAAGACACGCGACGATCTTTGAGCCTGGTTCCGTGAGAGATCATGATTTGCCAGTGCCAAGCTTGGTCCAAGCCCTGTAGTGCTGTCATGTGCTGTCTCAGCTTCAATTTCTCATTGGTAGCCGTCAAATGAGAGTTCTCCTGGAAAATGAAAGCCACTGCTCTTGAAACAACCGGCGACATCAGTGACAATTAACAATGAACAATGAAATACTGGCAATGCAAACACCAAACAACATGCTGACTCTTTAAACATCGACCTGCACAACTGCCAACATTTCTCTCTCTCTCTCTCTCTCGGCGGCAAAACAGGAATATCCGCGTAAACCCATCTAAACAAAATCTGGAGAAAAAAAAACAAAATGACTTGCACACTGCACTGCGAAGACAGAGGGACACACATTGACACACCACACCATGGTATGTAAAATTATGTAAGTGGCTAAGGGCCTACAGAGTGTCTGGACGTGAAGGCTCTTGAGAGTTGTGCAGAAAAAAAAATCCGCATCTTCTTGTCATCTTCGCATCTTGACAACTTGGGCCGACTTGGGCCTGGTTCAATTTGCGGATGTCTTCTTGCGCTGCTCGGAAGCGATCTTTGAAATAGTCACCTGGAGCAACCCTCATCGAATCATATCGAATCATCTGCATTCCTTCTCCCCTGGAGTTCGTGCCATTTCGTGCCGATCAGTCACCACTAGTGACCACTTCATACCACTTCTCACTGCACATCCTCAAAGAGCCTGCAGAGTTCTTCTCGTCCAAAGTCTTCTGCGCTTCATCCCTTTCTCGCTTTGCTGTTTTTAGCTCCTCTCCACAAGAAACCCTGAGATGCACCATGGTGAGACTGCGGCATGAGGGTGCTTGTGCTCCTGATTTTTGAGGTCCAGTTGCTTTTGGAGGACCTCGTGCACAAGGCATAGTCACAGTATGTTGCAGTTTGCGGCTACCAGCTACCAGTCAGTGCAAGATCATCATAAGCTGACCCTGCAATACCATTGCCTTCATGTGACCAGATGCATCTCCACGTCCACTAACTGCTTGAGTCATGAGGCCCATGGCCTGAGACAGTCATCAATGTATTCATTGGGAATGCTTGTGTGGAGCTCGGGCATCTACAGACTGCAGAGCAAATTTGAGAACCATCACTATCATTCACTACCTTCCTATTGTCTTCGCTGTTTTTTCAACAAATGTTCATGGTTTTTGTATGTTTTTGTTCTTGCCGCACATGGCTGGCCAGGCCTGAGTCATCTCTGCGTTGAGCTGTTTGGCCTGCTGGAATTCCTGCAGTGCCGACTGAGTGACAGTTAAGGCTTGCTTGCATGACATCACGGGGCCGCCTTTTCAAGAGTTTGCGCCTTTCTCTTCCATTTATCCTCGGCCCGGCATCGACGCACAGAGCAATCATGTTGCTATCACAGTCTTTGGGGCAAATCTCACTGTGACTGGAATGACTGGAATCCCAATGTCTGCAAGTATACATACCTGCAAACACCAACCGCAAACTAATGGAAACAATGAATGTGCAAGTCAAATACACGCAAGCTGAGACCATCACAACCTCTGAGTCTTGCTGCGCTTTCCTTTCTTTGTGCGACTGTATCACAGTTCCAACAGCTTGGCTTGACAAGAGAACCAATTTCCGGAAATCGTTTCCGGAAATCGTTTTTCCAGTTGAAGACAGCCGGACATCCACAATTGGAACACACCAAAACGTCTCATAATTGGAACCTCGCGATATCCTACCATACAAATGCAAACAAGAAGCAAGACTTCATCAACGATCTGGCGCATCTTTGAGCGTTCAGAATTGGCATCTGAAAGCTCTGCCTGCGCAGTGTAAAGCCGACAAAATTTGCTGAGATTCGCTCAGCAGTGTCGCAGTCTGCAGCACCAATACTCACCCCATCTCACCCCACCCTCAATCGATCGCATTCAGACTGCAGCCATCGGTGCGAAGACCTGAGTGTTCATCGTCCGGGACACTTGAGGCTCGAAACTTGCTCATCTTACTCGATCAGATTCTATCATTATCATTCATTATCCTACTCCTGTTGTGTCCGGTTTTGCGTCAGAGGTCCCCAACTCACTTTGTGTCTTGCTTCTTTCAGCTGCTTCCGATGCCTGATGCGCTGCCTGGCGCAAGGGCGCTGCATCGGCATCCCAAAGTGTGTTCCATTGTGTGCTACCATTGCTACCCACCTCCAGTTGGTCCTTGTATCCTCGAAGTTGGTCCAGAGCATCACCTCATGCTGTGGCAGGGGCGAAAGACATCGAAAGACATCGAAAGACATCGAAAGACATCGAAAGACTGGAAGCTCCAAATGCGTTTCCAAACGCATACAAATGCTAGCTACCAGCTACCAGTAGCTCTGGAAATATTCCCACTCTCAGCTCAAAATTGAACGCGGTCGAGGGGCGCTCTCGTTGGGCAGAGGCCGAGGCTGTTGCCTGACCCAAGCTGACACTGTGGCTGGCATTTTGCATCATTTTGCCAAGATAACAAAGGCTGTGGTGCTGATAGTTGCCAAGCAACGAAAAAACAAACATTCTCTGCCATCATCTACACTTATGCCAATGTAGACTCCTCACTGCACGTGTATCTCCATGTCTGAGCTGACATCTACACTGCATCACTGTCTTGAACAAGCAGTCACGTCACTCTTGCTTTACTTACATAACATGTTTCTAATGAAGTATTAAAAGTTATAGTTATTAAATCTATTTGGAAAGTCGAACAAATCAAACATGTTCAAGCCTCAATTTGCTGTAGCTGACGCTGCAGAAGTTCTTTGTCTTCCTCCGCTCTCATGCATCGTTGTTGAGCAGTGATGACCTCTTCCTGGGCCTGGTGCAGAACAATGCTAGAAAATGCAAGCATGTGAACATATGCATGAACATCTGATGTATCGATATGCATTGATGATAGCTATGGCTACCTGTATGCCCTACGGATTTCTCTAGGCTTTAGCATCCCTAGCTGTGTGGTCTCTCTCGCCGTCGGGCATAGCTGCGTGGCTGTGTGGTCTGTGGAATGTTCTCTCTCTCTCTCTCAATTTTGCCCATAGCTGTGTGCTGTGTGCAAACGTCTGCAGAGCAAAGGCGGCACATCAATCAACCTCACTGAGCTCGAGTAGGCCCAATGTTGGTTTCTCAAATATGGTTTCTCAAATCATGTCAAGCTCTGGCCTGGACCAATTGCTCTTCTGCTGTGCTAACTCGTTTCCGAAGTGACGGCAAGTCAGTCTCCGCATTAAGCAGCGACGCCTAGGCACGAATAGGTCGAAACAGAATAATATATATATATATATAACGGCAGTGGCCAGTCAGCATGGGCCCCAGGCAAACTATCTGGCACAAAAAAACGCAATTTGTGCCGGGGCACAAAAACCCACAATCCAACACAAAAAAACTTCTTGAGATGCGCTTAGTCTAAAATCTTCAAAATATTCAGAGGGCCTGGAGTTCGTTCATCTTTGCGGACTGCTTCTTTGACAAGGCAGACTCCTGTCAGTGGTGCAAGCTCCAACTGTCTCACTAGCTCAGCAAAGAAGATCAAAAAGAATCAGCTGTAGCCTGCTGCAGCTGTAGCTTCAAATCTTCCACTTCAGCTTTCAGCCCACCTCAATGTTGCAAAATTCTCACGGCTAAGCGTCAACTGCATCAACCCTATCTGCTAGCATCCATGGAGCGCTGCCAAGACACTAGAACTTGCCAGAAGATGCTTTGCTTCTTGACACTTTTCCTCAAATTCATCCTGCACACCTCAGGAATGTGAGCGCCGTTTCGTGAATCAAATTCTGGCTTGAAAGCATCAAAAGTGACCAACCTAAAAACGTCCACGCGTGTGACCCAAAACATTGAACGGAAAATTCCTTGAGCCACAGCACTGGTCAGCTTGATGTTAAGTTCAACGTGCTCTTTACGAACTCGTCGAAGTTCTTCCTCCAGTTCCAACTCTCGATCAGAGTTTCCAAAAAATATATCGGGCTCTACATCTTTGTCAGTGGCCGTTGCTTCATCAAATTGTTGCTTTAGCTTCTCAAAGAGCTCTCTTTGATTCAGAAGGCTTTTGCGGCCATCCTCATTGAGCATGATTGATGGCCTGTTGCTGGCTGCGGGAGGTGCAGCACGGGATTCAATGCGAGATAGCAGCTCAGATCTGAGCTGATCCAGGGAGTTGGCACGTTCAGATCCTATGTCCCCTCTTTGTTGATCAAGCTCCTCTTGTAACAATTTTAGTTGTCTTTGACTTTGCTCCAGCTCCGCCTCAGCAGCTGCAGCTCGAGCTCGCAGTTGTTGCAGTTCGGCACTGGATTTATCTGAACCTTTGAGTTTGGCTGTCACGGCCTCTTCCCGCAACTTCGCAGTATCCAACTCGCCTTCCAAGTGGATCTTTTCCAATTTCAAATCACGCAATTCGTTGCGAAGACCTACCTCTGCTTGAGCTCGCTGCTCAAGTGACTGCTTCTGAGCTTCTAAGCGTTGCAGCTGGATCTGCAGGTCGTCGTTGGCGGATTTTAGGACTTGTACCTCTAAGCAATCTGCCTCCAATTTGTGGTTCCTCTCTTCCGCAGATGCCAATTGAGCTGCTCGTTGTTCCAGCTGCATTTCCATCGACAGTTTTGAACCCTTCAATTTGGAGCACTCTTCTCTGAGTCGTGTTGCTTCTTCGGCAATCGTTGCATATTCTTCAGCTGTTTTGCTCGTAGCAAGCTCCACTTCCAGCCGGACCTTCTCTCTCCGGACCTCTTGGAGCTCTTGTCGCACTGCCTCAAGATCACTGGCCAGGCTTGGATCTGCCTGAACCCCTAAGGGTCTACTCTCAAGCTCCCCTTGCAAACGAGCATTCTCCTTGCGAAGTTGTAACAGGTCTTGCCGCAGCTTGTCTTCTTGACTTGCTGTCTGCTCTTTGGACCTAATCGACTCTTCATGCTGTCGCCGTTGAAGCTTTTGCTCCTCCTCTCTCTGGGCAGCTTCAGATTCCATCTTCTCTCGCTCTGCAGCCATTTGCTTCTGCATATCAGCCAGGGCTTTCTCTCTTTCCTGCCCTGATTTTCTTGCCTCATCAAGGGCCTTCTTCCTCTCTTCTTCCTCTCGCAATTTTTGGATTCGCTCAGCGGCCAGCTTTCCTTTTAGCTTCCCAATTTTCCTCCGACAAAGCCACCCTCTGCAAATAGTCCTTGCATAGCTAGGTTCTTGCTGCCAGTGGTTCACGAAAAAAATCGAAAAAAGGCTGGTCCAATGACTGTGACTCAGCTGTGAAAGGTCTTGCAAAATGAATATGTAATATGACTCAGCTGTGTGGTGATTGTGGCGTGTGCCCGACTGCAGGCAGTCAATTCGGCCAAGTTTCTGCACCTTGATGGCGCCTGATCGCTCCTTGATGAACTGCAGACGTTGTGACAGCATTCTCAGAGAGGCTTGAAGAGTAACCTGAGCGCTGAATTGCAGTCTTCGCATGCCAAGCACCATGCAAACGCACGTGCATGCTCTAAAGTCTAAAGCCCCAGTGCATAAACCAAGAGAGAGAGAGAGAGAGAGAAAAAAAAAAACAGTCTCGAGATACGTTTCTTCCATTTTCAGCCCTCGCTCTCGTCCATGCAGGAGGCTGAGAGAGCCAAAACTGGACATATTGTAGGGCAGCAATAAGGCGGTTTACCGGTTTACCCGCACAATGTGAAGGGGACTACTTCTTCGACGGCTATTTCCAGCCGAGAAGCGCAGGCTTTGTTCTGGTAAAGGTTCCTTCGAAACTCCGCTGCTGCTTTCAAAGTTCGCAACAATGCTTGCATCTGCAGGGCCGCTTGCTTCATGGCACCTGGATTGCGCCCATGGGTTCTAATATGTTCTACTCCATCTTAGCCAAATCTACCTTCAAAAGTCCAATTTCTTGCTGCATCAAGCCACGATAGCGGCGCTTTGCGCGAAATCCACGCCAGCGTTTTTGAATGCGGAGGACGAAGACCTTTCAATAGGGCGGGTCCAGGGTTCAGAACCATGGATTGGAATCAATTTATTGATTTTATCAAAATTTATTGATTTATGGATATTTATGGACTCTAGCAGCGGCATTGCTGCGGCTAGCAATCCATTTCAAGTCTCAACTTGGAAAGCTGACAGCCGCATCGCCTTCACAGCCTCGCCAATGGCCTTCTCGAGCCTTGCTTGCACCTCCTCCTTCCTGGGATGCAAAGAAACCACTGCAGTGCCTCCAAAGAACAAAACTGACAAACTTCCGACAAACCTCACAAAACCCGAAAGACAGCACCCTTTCCCCATCCAAAGTCAACAGTGCCAACAAGAAGCAGAAAGACTTTGCTTCGACCAATCTGCCAGGATTTCGGCTCCTCCATCGATCGTGATGCCATGCCACGGGAAAAGCCGCAAAGAATCAAAGGTATGAGTAGAGATATGTAGATATGGAGATATATAGAGATTTGACGATATGGACATATGGAAATATAGAACAAGATGAGACCAGTGGATTTGCCACTGCAGCAGAGTCGCGAGTCCCTTGATCTTGGCCTCAGTGAAACTATGGTACGGTATGGTGGAAGAGAGTTCAACCTCTGGCGCCTGCTGACCATCGGAATCCATTCAAATGTCCCAGTAGCACACTGCATCACACTGCTAAAGAATCAACTGATTGGACGGTCAAGCCGGAGCCGGGCGGAGATAGTTCTCTGGTGGGTTTGCTTGACTTGTATCATCCTGTGAACAAATTGATCCTTGTTCTGGATATCCTTCGGTTGTAGTTCCCTATGTGCTGATAGTCAGAGCTGTCAAACCATGCAGCAGCGGAGCGCGTTATTTTGGCCTCGCAGTGGGTCTTGAGCCATAGTGGCGTCCCATGCAAGAATGTGCACATGCTCAGCATGTGTGACTACTGTGTTATCTCGTTCCCCTTCGCGCCCCCCATGCCTATGGCATCTTCGAACCATAGGCACGAGAGTGGGAACTTTGAATTAGATTCTTCTGCTACTCGAATTACGCCTATGTACATAAAACATGCCATTTGGCTCCCCCTTCCCCACATACCCGTCGGGAATAATGGTTCAGGGTTCGCCTACTCTTTGGCTGTCGATGCATCGGCGCTTCCTCAAGCTGTACAACGCGAATTATTGCTAGCTAACATCTACTTTTCTACGTTGGCTAAGCATGCCACTCACCCGTCGGGAGAAATGGATCGCCTCGCTACCAAAGATTTACAATGCTAACTAACGAATTCACGTGCACAATGCAGAATCTCGTGCAGATTGGGAATATCAAAAGTCTTGAACCTAAGCGAATTAGTCTAATGCCTCGCTCAGTGTCCACTCAGTTGGTCTTTTCCTGATCATCTGTTCATAAAGACGGTAAACATCTTGTAGCCCAGTGATCATTTTGACGGATCGAAGCAATTGGTTTACTGCTCACGGCGGACTTTCTTCCATTGAGGTGCTGTTGGAGTTCTCTCCCATCCTGCCGCACGTTTCGGAGCAGCTTTCGGCGATGAAGGCTTTGCAGGCGGTGCCTTTGATGGTTCATGGGATTTCGGCATAGCCTTGCCCTTTGGTGCGCTAGCCGATGAGGATGATGCTGAACCAGTGCCTTCAGGTGTCTGTGAAGGTTGTGCGGGTGGTTTAGCAAACTTGGAAGCTGCAGTATGTCCAACCGCTTTGAATACTTCACTCACCACTTCGTCGCCAAGGGTTGGAGCCATCTTCGTTTTCATCTCGGTCTTTCCCCTCTGCGCCTCGGCCTCGGCCAGCTGAATAGCATAAGCCATCTTGCTGACAAAGTTTTGAGGTAAAGGAATGCCACATTGTTGGGCGGCAAAGAGCAGTTCTACTCTCTGTTCTTTCTCCCTCAGGCTCAGATATACCGAGAAAGCTGGGAGTTCGATGCAGTTGGGGAAGCCGTGGCTCCCGGAGCGAAAGAAGGTGTATGACTCGTGCTCCGGAAAGGTTCCTTTGAGCAGTCGTCGAAGGAAATTGCTGATGGTTACTCGCATCTCCTGTTTCCCTTGGGCATCAGCCTGCATTCGGTTCATTGGCATGAGAAAGCCTAATGACTCAGGAGTGTACCCGGCGCGTACCAGAAATTCCATCATCTTCTCATAGATCTCTAAAGTCTTGATGACAGGCATCATCATGTTTCTTGGTCGCCCTGAGTATAACTTCTCTCCTTCTGACCATGAATTCCTCTTCCCTTTCTCCTGAAAGAGTTCATCCAACTCCAGCTCCGTCGGGCGCTTGAGGTTGCCATCCTGGTCTTCTCCTGTATAAGGACAGAAGTCGTCCAGGTCCAGCCGGACTCGCTTGGTTTCCGTCATCATCTCATAGTACTCCTCTGGGGTCAGAGTGACTCTCTGTTTGTAGTAGAGCCTGAACATTGTGATGATCTTTGACATGACGGCATTGTCATACAAGTGAGCCGCGGCCTCGGAGACATCATTGTTGATAAGTCCGTCTTCTGGCATACCCTTGCTGCCGCTCTCGAGGTTCTTGGTCCATGCTGGAAGTTTGGAAGAGGGTTCATCTTCAGGTTCGACTTCCATTTCATCGTCGTCTTCTTCAACGATTTCGTCGTCTTCCTGTTGGGCTTCCTCCTCCTGATCCATTTCCTCATCATCGCCTTCGTTGTAGTCGACCTCGTCAGGATTGAAGCCATAGTCGTTGGATTCGGATACGTTTTCTTGTGCTTGATGGACCGTATCCTTGAACAACGATTCTTCTTGTCGACGAACTTCTTCATCGATCTCTTTCTTCGTGGCCTCATCTTCATCGTCTTCAGGAGCTTGTAGCCGATAGGGACGGATTCCACAACTTTCAAGTTCCGTCCAGCAAACTAGACACACTGCTAGTTTTGTCGGCGTCTCATTGAGACAGTGAGGACAATGGCGGCAACCTGATGTTTGCACCCTTTTGCGTTCGACTATGTAGTCAATCAGCTTGATGCGGGCCAGGTATTGCTCTTGTCCGCCAGGCTCGATGAGGTTGTTCTTGAATTGGTTGACGATGTTCATGGCATCCATGGCGGTTTCGTCAAACGGTTGATCTTCGGCGTCGATGCACTGACTTGCAACCCTCAAGATGGACTCCTTGGTGGCTACCGTTCTTGATTTGATAGTTCCAGACCGGACTACCTGGTCGTCGCCCGACGGGACGAACAACCGGAGCCATGTCTTATTGTTTTGGTCCTTTGGGTCCTGAATCCATCCTCCTTTGATTGCCGAGAACGGGATGATCTTTGGTGAGACGATCTGTCCCGAGTCAGTCAGTCGACCGCCATATTCCACCATCAAGGTCTCGGTCGGGACGAACAAGCAAATGTAGTCCCCTCTTCGCGTATCAACGCTCTTCGTGATGGTCCATGATCTGTGATCCCATGGCACATACGGGTTGAAGAACGTGAACATCCGATGACCTTCTCCAAGACCTCCTGGAATCAATCCCTGCCTCCAAATGCTTCGAAGGTTGGTCTTCTTGGTGATGTGGAAACAAACCGGTAACGACAAAATGGTGTTGGGCGCGATTGGATGTGAAAGTAATGAGGACAGCAATGAGACGTCGTCCCTTGAAGATCCTTCTTTGTGCCCCGTAGGAGCACGGACCGCCACAGGGTAGAGCAGTAGACCTTCATCAGGAATGTTCGTGTCCGCATCGACTTTGTTGTCAATGCACGTCAGGCTGGTGCGCTCAATGTCCTTGTTGATACCAAATGCCAAGACTTGTTCACGAACGCGACGTCCATACCGGGCACAGTGGAACATGATCTTGAAGAGCAATGTCATGCGGTAGTTTGCCTCATCGACATTCCATGCATTCTGATCATTTGCTCTTCCTTTTGGAGCAAGGAATACATGTGGCCAGCGTGCGTACTCGTGCCTCCAGATGGACTCACATTTGAGCACCTCCTCGATGGGCACCCAGCCGGCGTCATCACATGACAGACTCTGTTGTTCTGATACCTTCCCCACGTTGTGCCGCAGGATCCTGTTTAGTGATGAACTCACCTTGTCCTCGTAGGTATTGAGCCGGTTGCCAGTCTCGAAGCGGTAGTTGGCCGCATATTCTACACCTCCAAAGTAAGAGCAGTTGAAGAAATGGGCCCCCGTAGTCGGGATGATTTTCAAGAAACCATCTTGCGGCGCCTCGACTCTCTTGTAGAAGGGCTTCCTGATGTTGTTATCAGAGTAGCTTGCCATGAAGTCTGGCACTGACCAAGAGTCACCTCCTCCTCTGACAATAGCGTCTCTGACCACTTCGTTGAGGTCAACAATGTTCTGTGGTCCTAGCTTTGTAACATCACGTCCTTCTATGCAGAATCTACCATACTCATCGAGGTCACCAACTTCGGACATAGTTCTGATGCTGTCGTACCATTGGTGTTCACTAAACCTCGATTTTGTAGGTTCATCCGTTTGCCCCGACCCATCAGTAGCACCTGAACCGTCCTTCTTGTGCTCAGGAGGCTCCATATCGACGTCATCAGATGTTGGACTATCAGCCTCGAGCGACGCTCGGACGGCCTTTAGCACCTTTCTGACTTCATCCCTCTTCTCATGTTCACATTCAAGATGGCCATGTTGGGTGCTACCACAATACAAGCACACGTTGACATCCTCAGAGACGGTAAAGAGTTTTCCCAACGCATCCAAAAGTTGTTGTTTCCCGGAATTCTCTGAGTCCCTGACCACATCGGTGGGGTCGTTCGCTGGCTCATCAGCTTCCTCCTCCCCAGGGTGAGCCGACGACTCGTCACCTGGCTTGGCATCGGCATCAGTGCCCATGCTGGCGTCACCCCCTGTGATGTTGTTCTTCCTGCGATAATGAGAGAATACCTGATCCTTCTCCCAGTCCGTGAGGCAGCAGAAATTGGCCAGCGAGTCATATCCGGGGATTGCGTGGATGAGCTTCATGACCCTTTCGGCTTCTGCAGTTTGCAGTGTGCAGTCGAAGGATCCCCGTCTCTTGTCATTGATGGTGCTCGAGGTTCGGGAGGTCGATGTGAATTGAGCCAGTGCCTTTTCCAGTCCATTGAGATACTCAGCTGGATCAACGCTAGCATTGAAAACATCCACGACTCCCTTGGCCATATTGGCCACGTCCAAGACACCAAGCCAGAACTCGATGATATCTCCAGTTTTCTCGGCAGATGCACGGGAGAATCCAAAAATCTCGTTCCTCTCCTTCACCTCGGGAACGGCAACCTTTTCGAAGAAGTCTTTGTATGCGACATTTCCGCAATCCTTTGTGACTCTATAGATCAAGAGCCACTTCTTTGCAACATCATCGAAAACTCTTTCGCGATATATGCTGAATTGCTTGCCGCGTCCGTTCCGGAAAATTTCCAGAGCTTGCCTCTTCGAAATTCTGACTCCTCCCATGTGAGATAGAGATTTCATCAAGTGCTCCCCATACGCCAACGATGCATTTGAAATCAACGAAGACGCAGTAAATGTGAGCCATGTTTGGAATCCTTGATTGATGTCAACAATGTCAACACCAAGATCCTCGAATGCAACCTTCAACCTAGCTGCAAGGAGTAGTACGGACTTCCTGGCCTCCAATGTGGGAGATGAACGCTTGTAATGGTCCTGGGTGTTGGCGGAGCAATTAATGCAATGGGTTGGTCTCGACTGGCACGTCTCGATCTCATCCATTGTCACTGCGCCTCTACAGCTTCCGCATAGGATGTCGTCGTTCTCCTTGTCAATGGTGAACCACATGCATCGATCGGAAACCACTGGTTCCAGCTCATGGGTGCCGACCACCGGTTCGACCCAACTGGTCTTGAACCTTTTGTCTTTGGTGAATCTGTTCACGGCGGTTCCAGGGCCTCGCTGGAAGATTGTGGTGTCGTCATTTGCATAATCACCAGGGGTCATTTCGCCACCTGCGATCTTGAACGCCTCAGTTGGTCCGGTCATATCCTCCAGAACTTTGGCGATGATGCCCGATTCGTCAGGTTTGAACGCTCCCTCATTGAGAACTGATACATGTTCCCTGTTCGTGGCACACATGAGGAAGACCCTTTGGCGAAATAGATTCTTCTCGATGACAGACCAAATTGCCGTCTTTCCCAAAGTCCCCTTCTTGGTTGTACTCAAAATCGAATACTGTTTTCCGAATTGCGAGTACATTGACCGCCACATCCTCTGATCCGATGTCACCAAGATCCCTTGGAGCCTCATCTTCTCAATCAGCTCCTCTGCGATCCTGGACGTAACAGAGTCCATTCCGTTGAACATGGAGTCATTGTTGATGGCGACCATCAGGGGTCTGGACGTGACTTGATCAAGATCGAGCACCCCTTTGACAAACTGATTCTTGAAGTCGTTTTCAAGCATGACACAATGAGGTGGTTTTTGTGCATGTAGGAACTGCAATGACAACCAAAGGTGCACAGTTATCAAACCATCGTCGACGGTATCCGTGCTGAGGTACTGCTTGACTTTGTCAAGGGTGTCGAGGAATTGCTGAAGGGGTCGTTCTGCTTCAGAATCATGGATTTTGAACACCTCGACACTTTCCCATCCCATGTCAGCTAATCCCATTTGGATGCCATGCGTCCCACTTTGGGTTCCCACACGGAACATCAGGTCGGTGATGAGGATGGTTGTTCCAGCCCTGAAATCACCTGCCAACATGTCATGATCTCTTGGACCGCTTGGTGCTTCGATGATCCTGCAAGCAAGTGGGTTGGTGATCATCTTCTTGATGCGGCCGAGGTCGGACTGGTTGGCGACGTTCACGTCGTGATGCCCTAGCATCATGAGCATACCTGCTGTCGACAAATAGCATCCGGTCCGCGTCAGCATGTACTTGCGGACAATGTGGCTGTAACACCTCAGCCAATCCTTCTCGGATATAGTGGATGCAGTGTCCTCGGTTACGACCCCCGGATTGCAAACTCCGAAGATCATGCAAGCATATGCATTCACTCTCCTCAAATATTGTGCCCAGGGTGCTGATCCCAATGTGCTGGCTGCTTGAGCTGCTGGTCCTTGGACGATTGATAGAAGAAAGTGATCCTGCTCGTCCATCCATGCTGAGGTGATGAACTCGGAGTTCCTTTGATCGGGCATTGATGAAGTTCTGAAAAGATATCCATTCGGTACCCGAGGAATCACCCAGTCCTTTCTTGCGGGAGGTGTAGATGGCCTTGCCTTCGATGGTGGAGCTTTTGGTGGTGGTGCACTTCCAGCTGCAGAGCTGTAACCATCGTGTCCACCGGCGGTGGAACTACCAGGCCCAGTCTGTTGTTGTTGCTGTTGTGCCCGCTGTGCATCGGCTTCCCTCTGTTGCTTGTCATTCATCATTCTGATAGGTGAAGGATCCCAACCTGGATGATCCGGTTGACTTGGAGGGTTTCTGCCGTCTCTCGGCATCAGCGGGATGTCCCAGCCATCAATGTGGGAGACCTCTGTGGCTCCTTGGCCCATCTGTGTGGTGGCAGTGGTCGTCACATAGTCGCGGATACAGGAAAATGTCCTGTTCCGTTTCTCCACCTCCTCAAACATGCCCTGGTCGGCCCTCTCAATGTTGTAGCCCCCCAACTCCCATAGGTCGTCGCGGAGGTCAATGGCCTGTTTCATTCTGACCAGATCAGTCTTGATGATCCCGCTCAGGTATGACATTGATTTGAAGCTTTCCCATTTTGTCATCCACTCATGTAGCATTTTGGAGATCATGAGAATGGTTTGCAAATGGACAACAGCTGCCGTCCGTTCCAAGCTGAGATCATAACTCATTGACATCCAGTCTTCCAGGACATTCTGGACGATGATGGTTTTACCCTGGCTGCTGGTCGCTCTGGCATTGTGACGTCGGAGTGCATAGCCGAGGCTGTAGCTCTCCTCGTACATGATGTTGACCAGATATTGGATGCGGTTCTCAACTTCATATGGTTCAGGTTCCTCTCTCCGCATCACTTCAAACGACCACTTCTCCCATTTTCGACGTGCAATTTCCTCGAAGTTCGTCCTCTTTCGGATTTGGTAGCAAGGACTTCCATACGGAGGATACGTCTGGTTCAATGATCCAAGGTTTGCTGGGCTAGTATTTGCGATCTTGTCGCGCAAGTCTTTGACTGTGATCTCCTTGTTGATCATACTGTTTTGCCCAGTATAGTGGTCTTTGAGGGTATCCCATAGTTCATCTATTCTGATTGCGCACTCGAAGGTGCACAACATCTGCATGATGCTTTTCTCATCTGGATTTCTAGCGGCTCCTTCCACCAATTTCGATAATCGGGCCCCTTTGTCAATGAAGCTGATGGCAGACATCTTCAACTCATTTTCGTTGGTCACTTTTGATAACATTTTCATGAGCAACCTGATTGCATGAGTTACGAACGCCCTGCCACTTCTATCCATGACAAAAGCTAAGGCCACAACGACAGGAGGAGAAATCTTCACTCGATCCAACCATTCGTCGAGGTCCTTGTCCTTGTAACCCCTGAAGTTTGCCTCCTCATAGGTTGAGAATGGAGCAGGAAGGTTGTGCTCTTGTTTCTTCTCCTGGATGAGGGACAAAGTTGATTTCAGCAAACTAATGCCTTTGGCCGCTGAAGGGATCACAAGGTCAGTTCCAGCCATTGCGAAGACCGAAGTGAGGTACGCGGAATCCGGATCCGTCAAGGCGCACCAACGACGCAGGTAGCAGCCCGACTTCACCTTCAATCCACCTCTAACGGGATCCGGATCCGCCAATAGTGATCCACGACGTGGATACAACCTCAGCTTCACCTTCACACCGCCTCGTTGGGTGATGAAGTTAATGAATAGTTGTTCATTGATGGTCTTCTCATTAACCTTTAGTTCAAGGTCACTCACAATGATGCATGCACATGACTTCGATTTATGGTCATTCATATCATCTGGAACCTTTGGTCGATATCTCCTTCCATAGGCGTTGTTGATCAACATTTGATTGGTGACACCTCGAAGGATAGATCTGACAATCTTCTCGGTATATAATTGTGTTGCACGTGTTTCCCTGCCCGCACATTGACCGTGGGTGTGTGAGCCATCACATTTCGCATGCAAGTCAAAGAACTTAACCCCCCATGATACGATCCTCCACGGTTTCTTGATTGCGGTCCCAACATCTTTGAATTGTGACTTCAAACCATACATGCATCATGGGCTGATATTATGCATGTATGGTTTGAAGTCACAATTCAAAGATGTTGGGACCGCAATCAAGAAACCGTGGAGGATCGTATCATGGGGGGTTAAGTTCTTTGACTTGCATGCGAAATGTGATGGCTCACACACCCACGGTCAATGTGCGGGCAGGGAAACACGTGCAACACAATTATATACCGAGAAGATTGTCAGATCTATCCTTCGAGGTGTCACCAATCAAATGTTGATCAACAACGCCTATGGAAGGAGATATCGACCAAAGGTTCCAGATGATATGAATGACCATAAATCGAAGTCATGTGCATGCATCATTGTGAGTGACCTTGAACTAAAGGTTAATGAGAAGATCATCAATGAACAACTATTCATTAACTTCATCACCCAACGAGGCGGTGTGAAGGTGAAGCTGAGGTTGTATCCACGTCGTGGATCACTATTGGCGGATCCGGATCCCGTTAGTGGTGGATTGAAGGTGAAGTCGGGCTGCTACCTGCGTCGTTGGTGCGCCTTGACGGATCCGGATTCCGCGTACCTCACTTCGGTCTTCGCAATGGCTGGAACTGACCTTGTGATCCCTTCAGCGGCCAAAGGCATTAGTTTGCTGAAATCAACTTTGTCCCTCATCCAGGAGAAGAAACAAGAGCACAACCTTCCTGCTCCATTCTCAACCTATGAGGAGGCAAACTTCAGAGGTTACAAGGACAAGGACCTCGACGAATGGTTGGATCGAGTGAAGATTTCTCCTCCTGTCGTTGTGGCCTTAGCTTTTGTCATGGATAGAAGTGGCAGGGCGTTCGTAACTCATGCAATCAGGTTGCTCATGAAAATGTTATCAAAAGTGACCAACGAAAATGAGTTGAAGATGTCTGCCATCAGCTTCATTGACAAAGGGGCCCGATTATCGAAATTGGTGGAAGGAGCCGCTAGAAATCCAGATGAGAAAAGCATCATGCAGATGTTGTGCACCTTCGAGTGCGCAATCAGAATAGATGAACTATGGGATACCCTCAAAGACCACTATACTGGGCAAAACAGTATGATCAACAAGGAGATCACAGTCAAAGACTTGCGCGACAAGATCGCAAATACTAGCCCAGCAAACCTTGGATCATTGAATCAGACGTATCCTCCGTATGGAAGTCCTTGCTACCAAATCCGAAAGAGGACGAACTTCGAGGAAATTGCACGTCGAAAATGGGAGAAGTGGTCGTTTGAAGTGATGCGGAGAGAGGAACCTGAACCATATGAAGTTGAGAATCGCATCCAATATCTGGTCAACATCATGTACGAGGAGAGCTACAGCCTCGGCTATGCACTCCGACGTCACAATGCCAGAGCGACCAGCAGCCAGGGTAAAACCATCATCGTCCAGAATGTCCTGGAAGACTGGATGTCAATGAGTTATGATCTCAGCTTGGAACGGACGGCAGCTGTGGTCCATTTGCAAACCATTCTCATGATCTCCAAAATGCTACATGAGTGGATGACAAAATTGGAAAGCTTCAAATCAATGTCATACCTGAGCGGGATCATCAAGACTGATCTGGTCAGAATGAAACAGGCCATTGACCTCCGCGACGACCTATGGGAGTTGGGGGGCTACAACATTGAGAGGGCCGACCAGGGCGTGTTTGAGGAGGTGGAGAAACGGAACAGGACATTTTCCTGTATCCGCGACTATGTGACGACCACTGCCACCACACAGATGGGCCAAGGAGCCACAGAGGTCTCCCACATTGATGGCTGGGACATCCCGCTGATGCCAAGAGACGGCAGAAACCCTCCAAGTCAACCGGATCATCCAGGTTGGGATCCTTCACCTATCAGAATGATGAATGACAAGCAACAGAGGGAAGCCGATGCACAGCGGGCACAACAGCAACAACAACAGACTGGGCCTGGTAGTTCCACCGCCGGTGGACACGATGGTTACAGCTCTGCAGCTGGAAGTGCACCACCACCAAAAGCTCCACCATCGAAGGCAAGGCCATCTACACCTCCCGCAAGAAAGGACTGGGTGATTCCTCGGGTACCGAATGGATATCTTTTCAGAACTTCATCAATGCCCGATCAAAGGAACTCCGAGTTCATCACCTCAGCATGGATGGACGAGCAGGATCACTTTCTTCTATCAATCGTCCAAGGACCAGCAGCTCAAGCAGCCAGCACATTGGGATCAGCACCCTGGGCACAATATTTGAGGAGAGTGACCGCATATGCCTGCATGATCTTCGAAGTTTGCAATCCGGGGGTCGTAACCGAGGACACTGCATCCACTATATCCGAGAAGGATTGGCTGAGGTGTTACAGCCATATTGTCCGCAAGTACATGCTGACGCGGACCGGATGCTATTTGTCGACAGCAGGTATGCTCATGATGCTAGGGCATCACGACGTGAACGTCGCCAACCAGTCCGACCTTGGCCGCATCAAGAAGATGGTCACCAACCCACTTGCTTGCAGGATCATCGAAGCACCAAGCGGTCCAAGAGATCATGACATGTTGGCAGGTGATTTCAGGGCTGGAACAACCATCCTCATCACCGACCTGATGTTCCGTGTGGGAACCCAAAGTGGGACGCATGGCATCCAAATGGGATTAGCTGACATGGGATGGGAAAGTGTCGAGGTGTTCAAAATCCATGATTCTGAAGCAGAACGACCCCTTCAGCAATTCCTCGACACCCTTGACAAAGTCAAGCAGTACCTCAGCACGGATACCGTCGACAATGGTTTGATAACTGTGCACCTTTGGTTGTCATTGCAGTTCCTACATGCACAAAAACCACCTCATTGTGTCATGCTTGAAAACGACTTCAAGAATCAGTTTGTCAAAGGGGTGCTCGATCTTGATCAAGTCACGTCCAGACCCCTGATGGTCGCCATCAACAATGACTCCATGTTCAACGGAATGGACTCTGTTACGTCCAGGATCGCAGAGGAGCTGATTGAGAAGATGAGGCTCCAAGGGATCTTGGTGACATCGGATCAGAGGATGTGGCGGTCAATGTACTCGCAATTCGGAAAACAGTATTCGATTTTGAGTACAACCAAGAAGGGGACTTTGGGGAAGACGGCAATTTGGTCTGTCATCGAGAAGAATCTATTTCGCCAAAGGGTCTTCCTCATGTGTGCCACGAACAGGGAACATGTATCAGTTCTCAATGAGGGAGCGTTCAAACCTGACGAATCGGGCATCATCGCCAAAGTTCTGGAGGATATGACCGGACCAACTGAGGCGTTCAAGATCGCAGGTGGCGAAATGACCCCTGGTGATTATGCAAATGACGACACCACAATCTTCCAGCGAGGCCCTGGAACCGCCGTGAACAGATTCACCAAAGACAAAAGGTTCAAGACCAGTTGGGTCGAACCGGTGGTCGGCACCCATGAGCTGGAACCAGTGGTTTCCGATCGATGCATGTGGTTCACCATTGACAAGGAGAACGACGACATCCTATGCGGAAGCTGTAGAGGTGCAGTGACAATGGATGAGATCGAGACGTGCCAGTCGAGACCAACCCATTGCATTAATTGCTCCGCCAACACCCAGGACCATTACAAGCGTTCATCTCCCACATTGGAGGCCAGGAAGTCCGTACTACTCCTTGCAGCTAGGTTGAAGGTTGCATTCGAGGATCTTGGTGTTGACATTGTTGACATCAATCAAGGATTCCAAACATGGCTCACATTTACTGCGTCTTCGTTGATTTCAAATGCATCGTTGGCGTATGGGGAGCACTTGATGAAATCTCTATCTCACATGGGAGGAGTCAGAATTTCGAAGAGGCAAGCTCTGGAAATTTTCCGGAACGGACGCGGCAAGCAATTCAGCATATATCGCGAAAGAGTTTTCGATGATGTTGCAAAGAAGTGGCTTTTGATCTATAGAGTCACAAAGGATTGCGGAAATGTCGCATACAAAGACTTCTTCGAGAAGGTTGCCGTTCCCGAGGGGAAGGAGAGGAACGAGATTTTTGGATTCTCCCGTGCATCTGCCGAGAAAACTGGAGATATCATCGAGTTCTGGCTTGGTGTCTTGGACGTGGCCAATATGGCCAAGGGAGTCGTGGATGTTTTTAATGCTAGTGTTGATCCAGCTGAGTATCTCAATGGACTGGAAAAGGCACTGGCTCAATTCACATCGACCTCCCGAACCTCGAGCACCATCAATGACAAGAGACGGGGATCCTTCGACTGCACACTGCAAACTGCAGAAGCCGAAAGGGTCATGAAGCTCATCCACGCAATCCCCGGATATGACTCGCTGGCCAATTTCTGCTGCCTCACGGACGGGAGAAGGATCAGGTATTCTCTCATTATCGCAGGAAGAACAACATCACAGGGGGTGACGCCAGCATGGGCACTGATGCCGATGCCAAGCCAGGTGACGAGTCGTCGGCTCACCCTGGGGAGGAGGAAGCTGATGAGCCAGCGAACGACCCCACCGATGTGGTCAGGGACTCAGAGAATTCCGGGAAACAACAACTTTTGGATGCGTTGGGAAAACTCCTTACCGTCTCTGAGGATGTCAACGTGTGCTTGTATTGTGGTAGCACCCAACACGGCCATCTTGAATGTGAACATGAGAAGAGGGATGAAGTCAGAAAGGTGCTAAAGGCCGTCCGAGCGTCGCTCGAGGCTGATAGTCCAACATCTGATGACGTCGATATGGAGCCTCCTGAGCACAAGAAGGACGGTTCAGGTGCTGCTGATGGGTCGGGGCAAACGGATGAACCTACAAAATCGAGGTTTAGTGAACACCAATGGTACGACAGCATCAGAACTATGTCTGAAGTTGGTGACCTCGATGAGTATGGTAGATTCTGCATAGAAGGACGTGATGTTACAAAGCTAGGACCACAGAACATTGTTGACCTCAACGAAGTGGTCAGAGACGCTATTGTCAGAGGAGGAGGTGACTCTTGGTCAGTGCCAGACTTCATGGCAAGCTACTCTGATAACAACATCAGGAAGCCCTTCTACAAGAGAGTCGAGGGGCCGCAAGATGGTTTCTTGAAAATCATCCCGACTACGGGGGCCCATTTCTTCAACTGCTCTTACTTTGGAGGTGTAGAATATGCGGCCAACTACCGCTTCGAGACTGGCAACCGGCTCAATGCCTACGAGGACAAGGTGAGTTCATCACTAAACAGGATCCTGCGGCACAACGTGGGGAAGGTATCAGAACAACAGAGTCTGTCATGTGATGACGCCGGCTGGGTGCCCATCGAGGAGGTGCTCAAATGTGAGTCCATCTGGAGGCACGAGTACGCACGCTGGCCACATGTATTCCTTGCTCCAAAAGGAAGAGCAAATGATCAGAATGCATGGAATGTCGATGAGGCAAACTACCGCATGACACTGCTCTTCAAGATCATGTTCCACTGTGCCCGGTATGGACGTCGCGTTCGTGAACAAGTCTTGGCATTTGGTATCAACAAGGACATTGAGCGCACCAGCCTGACGTGCATTGACAACAAAGTCGATGCGGACACGAACATTCCTGATGAAGGTCTACTGCTCTACCCTGTGGCGGTCCGTGCTCCTACGGGGCACAAAGAAGGATCTTCAAGGGACGACGTCTCATTGCTGTCCTCATTACTTTCACATCCAATCGCGCCCAACACTATTTTGTCGTTACCGGTTTGTTTCCACATCACCAAGAAGACCAACCTTCGAAGCATTTGGAGGCAGGGATTAATTCCAGGAGGTCTTGGAGAAGGTCATCGGATGGTCACGTTCTTCAACCCGTATGTGCCATGGGATCACAGATCATGGACCATCACGAAGAGCGTTGATACGCGAAGAGGGGACTACATTTGCTTGTTCGTCCCGACCGAGACCTTGATGGTGGAATATGGCGGTCGACTGACTGACTCGGGACAGATCGTCTCACCAAAGATCATCCCGTTCTCGGCAATCAAAGGAGGATGGATTCAGGACCCAAAGGACCAAAACAATAAGACATGGCTCCGGTTGTTCGTCCCGTCGGGCGACGACCAGGTAGTTCGGTCTGGAACTATCAAATCAAGAACGGTAGCCACCAAGGAGTCCATCTTGAGGGTTGCAAGTCAGTGCATCGACGCCGAAGATCAACCGTTTGACGAAACCGCCATGGATGCCATGAACATCGTCAACCAATTCAAGAACAACCTCATCGAGCCTGGCGGACAAGAGCAATACCTGGCCCGCATCAAGCTAATTGACTACATAGTCGAACGCAAAAGGGTGCAAACATCAGGTTGCCGCCATTGTCCTCACTGTCTCAATGAGACGCCGACAAAACTAGCAGTGTGTCTAGTTTGCTGGACGGAACTTGAAAGTTGTGGAATCCGTCCCTATCGGCTACAAGCTCCTGAAGACGATGAAGATGAGGCCACGAAGAAAGAGATCGATGAAGAAGTTCGTCGACAAGAAGAATCGTTGTTCAAGGATACGGTCCATCAAGCACAAGAAAACGTATCCGAATCCAACGACTATGGCTTCAATCCTGACGAGGTCGACTACAACGAAGGCGATGATGAGGAAATGGATCAGGAGGAGGAAGCCCAACAGGAAGACGACGAAATCGTTGAAGAAGACGACGATGAAATGGAAGTCGAACCTGAAGATGAACCCTCTTCCAAATTTCCAGCATGGACCAAGAACCTCGAGAGCGGCAGCAAGGGTATGCCAGAAGACGGACTTATCAACAATGATGTCTCCGAGGCCGCGGCTCACTTGTATGACAATGCCGTCATGTCAAAGATCATCACAATGTTCAGGCTCTACTACAAACAGAGAGTCACTCTGACCCCAGAGGAGTACTATGAGATGATGACGGAAACCAAGCGAGTCCGGCTGGACCTGGACGACTTCTGTCCTTATACAGGAGAAGACCAGGATGGCAACCTCAAGCGACCGACGGAGCTGGAACTGGATGAACTCTTTCAGCAGAAAGGGAAGAGGAATTCATGGTCAGAAGGAGAGAAGTTATACTCAGGGCGACCAAGAAACATGATGATGCCTGTCATCAAGACTTTGGAAATCTATGAGAAGATGATGGAATTTCTGGTACGCGCCGGGTACACTCCTGAGTCATTAGGCTTTCTCATGCCAATGAACCGAATGCAGGCTGATGCCCAAGGGAAACAGGAGATGCGAGTAACCATCAGCAATTTCCTTCGACGACTGCTCAAAGGAA
>CAMXCT020000014.1:0-54721 GCA_947184155.2 Cladocopium goreaui
GTAGTTTGCCTGAAGCAGTCAGGACGTTTTGTTTGCATCACACTGGAGGTGAGTCGTACCAAGCCTTTAGGGCCACAGCACTGAGATGGGAACAGCAGCAGCGTGCTTTCGCTGAGTTCCACCCCAAAAAGAATCTATACCAGGTCACCCAGGTGGAAGGTTCAGATGAATCCACTGTGCAATATGATATGTCTGCAAGTGATGGTGATGGAAGCTGGAATTTAGATGCCGTGGGGGGTGTGCGATGTGGTACCTGTGGAAGTAGGAGACACAGTTCAAATGCATGTGATGTTGATTTGTCAAAACTGAAGTGTTTCAAATGCCAGAAATTTGGCCACATTTCTGCAAATTGCCCAGAGAGAAAGAAAGGAAAAGGAGTAATTAAGGGCAAAGGAAAGCAGAAAGGAAAGAAAGGCAAAGGCAAAGGTAAGGGTTTTGGCAAGAAAGGAAAAATGAACGAAGTAGGATACGATGAAGAATGGGACAGTGCGGACATGTGGTGGCATGACGATGGTTCTTGGTGGGAGGACCAGTCATGGTATGAAACTGCACAGGTCTGGAATGACAGTTGGAATGAATCTTGGGATTGCACGTGGCAAGAAGGACAGGAGAATTGGGACGAATCTTGGAGTTGGCCTGTGACGGATGAGCAGCAACCTAGTGCAAGTGCAGGTGGAACAACCCAAGGTGTCCAATCCTTAGTGCTGAGTCCCTTGATTTCAGAGATGTTTTCAGGTTTTTCGACAGGTTTGACACTTGAAACTGAAATTTCAGACGTTTTTGATGATGTTTGCAGTCATTTTTCAACCGATGAAACTGTTTTTCATGTCTCAATTGCAGGTTTGCAGTGTTTAGAGTCGAATCGACTTTTCTGCACGTGTCAAAACTGCATGGCTATTAGTGATGATTTTGCAGCGAACTTAGAGTGCTGCCAGCTTCGAAACGTGAGACTGAAACTCTTTTTCAACAGGTTGCCACCAGCATGTTTTATTTCTGAACCTGAGTTTTTCATCAGTGGAGAATTCGTTCCATTTTCTGACAGTGAATCTGCATGTTCGGTTGTCATGGACACCATGTTTGGAGACGAGTTTGATGACAGTGACAGTGAAACTGAAACGGAAACAGAAACGTGTCAACTTTGGAATTTAAACTTTGGATGGTTGCATGAATCAACACCACAGGTAGATTCCAATTTGCTGTGTGGCATGTTTTCAGCAGGAAACACCGACCTTTCAGGGATCACTGACAGTTCAGGGACATTGCATGGAGCCCTACATCGTCCGGTGGCCTTTGATTATGGTTTGCAAGGTGTAGAGGTAGAAGGTGATGCTGAGGTTTCCCAAGACTTGATTTCTTCAAACTGTCATCGAATTCAGTTGCAAACAGTTGGAACTTCGACTTTTCTGAACGTGCAAGATACTGTTTCTCATGAGTTTGAACTGCATAGATACTCACCTGTTTTGCACCCATTGCTTTCAGAAATCATGATGGGTGATGAGAGCCAGCACTGGTGGTTACTGGACTCCGGTGCGGCTGCAACTGTTATGGCCACTTCGTCAAGAGTGACGTATGGTGCATGGGTTGTTAATTCACAAAATGACCGCTTCCGAGCGGCCAATGGCAGTAAGGTGAATATAGATGGATCAACTACTGTTTCTGTTTGGGTTGGATTCAAGAAGAAAAAGGATAATTTGGGAAGGTTCCCAGTGTACCGACAGGCAAAGTTGAAGTGCTTGGTTGGTGGCATCAGCCACAACATCATTTCAACCAACTCTCTCTGTGAGTGCGGATGGGAATTCAATCAGAATCCAGAAGGTGCCGAGGTTACTCATCTTGCGTCAGGTCTGAGACTTGACAACATTTGCAACTTTGGTGGATGTCCATGGGTTAAGCTTGACCCTGCATGGATGTATAGTGATTCTGATGGATCTGCACGGCATGATGATGAATTCATCATGTCAGAGGGTTTGCATGCGGTGCATGGGAATTTGAATCCATTGAGCAGAGCGGCAGAAGCTGCGCTTGAAGCCCATAGGTTGCAGGGACATGTGCCTTATGATCCAAGGTGCACAATATGTGCACGAGGAAAATCGACCTTTCAACATCGACGCCGTCGCGAAGGCGCGCTTGAGACTGAGGTACAAGCCGATTTTGGTTTTCTAACCACTCGTGGAGAATTGGTTGAGGATGAAGCAGACGGAACTATCAAGATTTTGGTTTTAACTGAACTGTCTACAAACTGTGTGGGCTATGTTGTTGTGGGACCAGAAGCAAGATCGGTGAAGAGTTTAATTCATAAATGGTTAGACCACTTCGGTCTTGCATCATCGACTTCGTCGGTCGTCCTGCATACTGATGCCGAGCGTGCAGTCTCTGAATTAGTTGGAACCAGCTCTGACAAATATACCTTCTTGGTTCGACTTGCACGACCTCAACAACACCAAAGCAATGGAGGAGCTGAACGAGCTGTGAGAAGACTTCAGGAATCCCTTGCGGTGTTGCGTGCTGAGATGAACCAGGGTGGTGCTGATGTCTGTTTTACTGCACGTGGGCTGCAAGATGTTGCAACCTACATTGCATTGAGCCACAACCATTTGTCCAAAGCTCATGGAACTGACTTTTCTCCATTGGAATACTCTACACAACGGAAGTTGTCTCGACCTTCCTTTGCAATGTTTGGTCAAACTGTCCTTGCCGAATTGCCCAGCAGCATGCGAGCCCAATCACCGAATGAGACGAGAAGTATTGAAGCTGCATTTGTGCATTCAGGTTTGGATACTGGACCAGTTGTACAAGGTGCTGTCAGAATTGATGGTGAATTAGTTCTGAAGCGCTTTGTTGCAAGGAATGTCAAGCCAATCACACCAATCGGGTGGAATCAAGTCATTGGTGATCAGTTGTTTTCTGAGATTGAAGGTGGACAAGTTCAAGGAGAACCATTGCCAGCACGCGAAGGAATTCGCATTGAGCCGGCTGCCCCGAATGTTGAAAGACCAAGATTGCCTGATGCCAATGTTGAGCAACCTATGCATGATGATGATGTTGTTGAGTATCCAGATGGTGCTCCAGGTGATCTAGTGCGAGAAATGAAAGAACCTGATCCAGGCTTCCGAGCCCCTATGCCCAAGAAGAGACCTGTGGAGTCAGCTCCATCTCAACCGAGAAAGCCAGGTGAATTGAAGATTGCCCGACAAGACCCAATTCGTGCATCTACTTCTGATGGACCTGCATTGCCTAAGGCGTCTCCGAAAGTGTCACCAAAGTCTCCGTCTCCATCTCCAGATGTTGCTAGGTCAGATGTGCGTGTTTTTCCAAAGACACCCCGGTGTCCTGCATGTGATTCTGGAATGGATGTACCTGGAATTAGGCATAATGCTGAATGTAAGAGAAAACGTGCTGCATTTGAGGCGAGTGAAACTCCCGTTGAAATGCCAGATGTTGTGCCTAATGTTGCAAGACCGAGACTTGAGGTGAGACATGAAGATATGGAGGTTGAGACTGAGAATGGCCCAACTCCGGTTGGCGCAGGTTCAAGAGAGGTTGGTCTAAGTATGGACACTGAAGGTTCAGGCGTGAAGAGAGAAGCAGAACAGTCTGTGCAAGATCTAGAGGATGAGATGGCTGCTGAACGTGCAGCTGGAACTCAAGAACCCATGACTCTTGATCTTTTTCACATGGACAATGCATGTCATGCCTTAGGACCTGTTGCATGGTGTTTGGAACAAGGACCAGAGAATGCACGAGCTACAAGTCCTGAGTTGTTTGATGCCGAGCTTAATTCAATTAAGTTTGCACATGGGAAGGATCACCAGTGTGTGAAGGTGAAACTTGGTGGTTCCGAAGTGCTGCTATGGAAACCAGATGAAGTGATTGATGACAGCTCACTCATGCAACTTGACGTGGACTTAGGTTTTGAGGGTATGAAAGAAGAAATTGGTAATTTAGAGAAATGTGGTGCTGGTAGAGTCATAGGACAGGCAGAGGTTGGTGCATTGAAAAAGAAACACCCGCTCATGCGTGTGATTCCAAGTAGATGGGTTTCAGCATACAAAAGTGAATCACGAGTCAGAGTCCGGATAGTTGCAAAGGACTTGAATAAAGGAATTAGTGCACGAAAGCTGGGAATTTCGAGCCCAACACCGAGCATTGAGGGCTTGCATTTCGTTCTCACTCTTGCTGCCCAACGTGCTCTTCGACTGAAAGGACTTGATGTTTCTCATGCCTTCATGCATTCACCCCTTCCTCATGGACTTGTGATTGTGCTGAAACTGCCCCTCTCCGTCTCTATGCCTGATGGCTCACAAGCCTACTTGTTGCTCTATAAAGCCTTGAATGGTCTTCGAGATGCATCGCTGCACTGGCTGAATCTGCTGAGTGACAGCATCCGTGGTGTTGGATTGACTTCTGACGAGGTCGAACCATGCATCTATCAAGGTGTCGTGAATGGAGAACTTGCACTGCTTGTCGCATATGTGGACGACCTACTCCTTTGTTGCCAATCTGAGAAAGCTGAGAAGATCGTGGAGAAAGCAATTGGCAAAGCCGTGCCCTTGAAGGAGACCGGAATCATCCTTCCTGCACGACATGGAGGTGGACGTTTGATTTTCATTGGCAGGCATGTGCATCGTGGAATTGATGACGACTCTTTGACAATTGGCGTGGATCCAAAGTTTTTGGATACGACCTTTACTGAATTCAACATCACGAAAGGATCTGCATCTGTGCCGGATGTGGCCGGCATTTTGGACAAGGCCATGGGCGACAAGAATCAATTGCAAGAACTCTCTCCCTCTGCGTACTCACGATTTCGCCGAGCACTTGGCAAGCTTCTGTGGATGGCACAGTCTAGGCACGACCTGAAACTGTATCTCAGTCTAATTGGAAGTCAGCAAGCAAAGCCAAACCAAGGCACTGAAGCTGCCATTCGTTCTTTGCTGCGATTTCTGTTTGAAGATGTGGGAACATGTTTGAGGTTACCATCCCCAGAATATGAGAATTTGATGATTGGGCCTGCAAGACATTCAATTTTGCATTCATTCTCTGATGCATCGTTTGCTCCATACAGATTCAATGGTAGAAAGGGAATTTCTGGTGGGGTTGTTTTCTGTGAAGGTGCATTGGTTAGGTCATTGGCTAGACAACAGCAGTCTGTGTCATTGTCCTCTTGTGAAGCAGAATTGTATGCATTGCAAATGGTTGCCCAAGAATCTGTTGCGTTTAGCAATTTTTGCCATCGTGTTTACACAGGGATTGGTGAAATGAGAGAGAGAGATGTGCCACAAATCTTGCTGGAGTCAGATAGCTCTTCAGCCTTGCAATTGTTGGTCGGACAGGATATACCCAAACGAAGTAGACATGTTGAAATTCGTATGGCCTGGATGAAAGCTAAAATTAGCTCAAATGAACTTTTGGTTGAACACAGGGCCGGAACGGACAATGTGGCAGATTTGTTTACCAAATGTTTGGGGACCAAAGATTTCCTGAGACACCGCGCAAGCTTAGGGTTTGAGACTCCTGAAGTGCCTATGCAAGACCTGCACAGAGTTCGTGATGTCATGCTCATCAACAGTAGGGTTGATCACAAGCAAGATGTTGCGTTTGTGGAAGTTTGTTGTGGGACTAATTCAGCTTTGAGAGAAGCCTGCAAAGTTGCACGCATGCCCTATATCGGTATAGTCAAACGAATGGAAACTCCGGATATGTTTCAAAAGGTGAAAGAGTTTGTTGAGGTTCACCAACAGTTAGGCTACCGTTGGGTGCATGTGCACGCTTCTACTCCTTGTAGCTCAGGGTCGCCACTCAAGAATTTTTCTGCAACGATCGAATCAGAGGCAGACAGGTCATGGAAAGGCATCATGGAGAATGTCTCTAAGTATTTGTTGCTTGGGAATTCGAGGTCTTTCGAACTGCCCCGAAACAACAACATATGGAAACGCGAAGGGACCAAACGAGTTTTGAAACAATGTG
Source organism: Cladocopium goreaui (assembly GCA_947184155.2). Lineage (NCBI taxonomy): Eukaryota > Dinophyceae > Suessiales > Symbiodiniaceae > Cladocopium > Cladocopium goreaui. The sequence goes on from CAMXCT020000014.1 coordinate 5,968, forward strand.
GTTTGCAGTTTGATGCGGAAGTGTTTTTATGCCAAACCGGTATGCAAGCACCGAATGGACTGCCTATCGGTAAAGTGCTTATCTTTTGTAGTGCGTCAGCTGGTTTTTGCAATTTGCTCACAAGGCGTTTTGGTTGGTGCGAGTGTGAGAAACATGCAGGGATGTATGATGTCAACTGGACAGCAACCGGTGTGTATAACAAAGAACTGGCAAAGGCCATTTTGGCCGCAGTTCGTGCTGGAAGGAAGGACCCCTGAGCATGTTCATTTTTTGCATGTCGCATGGAACAACCAAAACCAAACAAACGTTTTATTTGTTTTTTGACCTGCATGATGCATGATTTTCTTGAAGAAATGTGCGTGGCAGGTGGAACTGTTTTGTTTTGCTTCGCACGTCTCCGGACGTCGCCAGTTTAAAAGGGGGACGTGTGATGTGTGAAGGAAAGTTTTTTTTTGGCATGTGGGAACCAAAGATGTTTTGCATGTCTTATTTCAAACAAATTTGAAACCAAACGACAGTGATGTGAAGCACTGCAGTCTTGTGAAGCACAGTTGTTTTATTTTTGCGAAGCACTGGCGTACGCGAAACACAGTTTTTGATGTGAGAGACAGTTGTTGTCAAAGAACTGCATTGATGTAGAAACACAGTGTGATTTTTTTGCATGTTCAGTCATGTCTGCATGTTCAGTTGATTTTGCATTGGACTGATGTGGACAGGGTTGGACAGAAGTTTGTTTTCGTTTGCAACGTTTTGGATACAGAATGCAAGTCAGAACACTGCCTGGAGAACTAAGGATGTCAGGTTTCAGAATTCACTCACACGCCCAACTCAGCAGTTGCGGACACTTAGGAACCCCTGAAACGGCTAAACTGCTGCACTCGACTCCTGCGTGTGTGTGTGAGGGTTGAAACAGTTCACAATTAGGAATTCGGTTCTGACGTGACGCCATGGCTTCAAAACCACAGCAATGGCACAGTGATGCTTCTGGATGGTACCGACAGACAGAGAATTCGATGCCTTACAACCCAAGTGACCCAGTCTTGGGAACGGACATGACACAAGGAGAATGGGACCAATTGCGTGAGTTGATGCGCAAAGCAGAAGCTGGTGGAAAAACGCATGAACTATTGACCGTCCACAAAAAGGAGGTCAAGAACGCACCTATGAACAGACCCTATCCACCAGAGGATGATGATTGGAAGGACTGCATGGAATCGCATGTGCCTCCAAGCCCCTCCAAAGTGCATGCTCCGACAGGCTCGAATTCATCGGCTGCACCGCCTGGTGCCCTATGGCCGGATGCCTACAGCCAGAATGCATACAAGGTGCCTCCGACAACACCGCCGCCTACCTTGCAAGCTGGAGGGAATTCAGGGATCGTCGATGCACGTGAATACCACAAGAAATGGCAAGACAGGCCATATGATCCCAATGACGACCCTTGGATTGAGGATGATGTCAAAGACCCAAAGAATGACAAACCTGTGATACAACTTTTTGGAAATGTGGTGCAGAAGAATGCGGATATTGCAGAGGCTAAAGCTGCGGCTGCAGCCATTGCTGAGATTGCCAACCGCTACTGTGCCGATGCTGATGGACAGTCTGCAGGATTTCCAAAATTCAATGCACAGGTTCCTCTACCTCCTGCAGCGAAGGCAGACCCGCCGATTTTGCCTGCGTCTGCGATTGGAAGTGAGAAAGCATTCCAGGAGCAGAAAGGCAAAGGAAAGAACTATGACAAAGGTGGTAAGCCTGACAATACCAAAGGTGGCAAGCCTGAATTTGCGAAAGGTGGCAAAGATGAGAAGGGTGGTAAGGATGACAAAGGTGGCAAGAATGTGGCAAAGGGAGAATTCAAAGGTGAATTCAAAGGAAAGGAAGGAGAGAAAGGGAAGCAGGGTCCTAAAGGACCAACTCTGCCTCCTCCCAAAGCTTCTGGTTCGAAGTGTGCACGCATCTCCGAAGAGCCTCCGGAGATTGTGGAAGGCAATTCGAACAAAATGCATGACAATGGCGCTATGACCGATGGCTCCAAAAGACGGCATGAGGCTGTCGAGTCGAATTCGGATGCAGAGAGTGCCAGCAGCGTTTTGGGAAGCTATTCATTCATCTCCGACACCGGCGACTCCCCGCCACTATTTCCAAAGGTGCAGTCAGGGCTGCCAGCAACCCACAAGTGGGATGCAAACTGGAAGGATGCCACCATCGACTATGAAGAGGTCGATTTCAATGTGCCACAGCCTGCATGGATCAAAGATACATATCATTGGTCATGCACGCTTCTCAAGATGGGCCGTTTTGCCGAAAAGCCCATCACCTACCATGATTTTGTTGTGAGGGTCTTCAACCAAAGCATGGAGGAGTGCCGCTACGCAAAGAAGATGATTGGCCAGTTCCGCAAGAAATTAACTCCAACGCCGAGGACACAGGGTCCGGATTTCTGTGCATTCCTAATTCACTGCAGGGTGGACGCATTCCTCAATGCCGGCTATGTCTACCAGCGTGAATTCTCTTGGCGTTAATGGAGTGATTGCGGATGGCAACGTGGAGCTGGATGTGGCGATTTTTTTGGTTTTGCATGTGCAATGTGCCTGGAATTTGCTGTGATGAATGTTTTCTGCAGAATCTTTGGGCTTCCTTGGTGATGAGCTGGACTGCAGGGAATTCGTTGTGGAGCAATTTCAATGTGGCATTCTTGCACAACCTTTTCATTTTTCTACATCAATGAGAATGTGGACACGGTCAATGGATATAAACACAGGATTAATTCGAGTACACAGGTATTTTGCAATACATCTGCAACTGGTGTGAAGATGCGACTTCGTGTGCAAGTCCTCACTGGGAGGTTGAACAGATGACAGCAATTTTATACATATGGACAGCATGTATGAGCCTTTTGACTTCGACTGAATTTAGCTGGATTTGGATGGAAGGGAAACGCAGCAAAAGGGGGTATGGAAATATACACTCCGGTGCATACAGTGGGCATGTGCTACGTTTCCTGCATGTAACTGGCATGGTGGCTATGCTTTGATGTTTTTGACAATACGGTTGGACAGAACTCTGGAAATGATGCAGAACGATGTGAAGACATCTGAATTTGGATACAGAAGCATGGAGATTTGGTTATGTTTGGATGATGATGTTTGACATCAACTTTTTGGAGAAGAACTTCGTTTTTCTGTGAAATTCATTTGCTCTTGATGCAATCTGGACAGCAAATGAATTTGGAATGAGTTTTTGGTGCGAACGTTTTGAGGTGAAGTTTGACGTCGTTTTTCAACTCCATGTGCATGACGTTTTCCAACAATCCCAACAGAATGTTTTCTCAACTGGACTGCATTTTCGTTTCTGGAAGTTGCCAAATGTTTTTGACAACGTTTTTGATGTTTTTGGAATTTGACGAGAAGATGCGAGTGAACAAAGATGTTTGTGGAACAACATGGTGAATTCGAACAAGTCGAATTCACCGCCTTTGAGTGAGAAGAAGTTTGTGGAGACCGTTTTATTCTGAAGTTGTTTTTGCATGCCGCCGCTGCCTTTTTACAACAGAGCAGACCAGCCAGAACAAGAGAAGTCAAACATGCATGCTGCATGTGCAAGACATAGCTGGATAGACAGCTTGCTCGCTTTTCGTGTTTTCCTGTGTGGAAAAGGGAATTGAGTTTTGCAGTGACAGCCGTCGTGTTTTGGGTTTTAACTTGTTAAACGCTCGACGCGGAGTTAAGCCGACCCCTTGCGACGTTAGGAGCGCGACTAGTGGTTGTAATTAGGTCCTGTTGGATTTTCGCACACCAACCCCACCGGCCATAGACGACCCTCCGGAACAAGAAATCAAAGGTGCTGCGGACAAGTTAGCAAGTTAGCCACTATGATCAGCAGTTCTCAGCCTAGTGCCAGAGTTTTCTACCATCCTGACAACCTTGGAGCCCTTCCACACCTATGGCTGCAAGCTAAGCTTACCATCTCCCTGACTTCAGTGCAGGAAAAGTTTGCTCGCCTTTTCATGACGATTGCGTCAGAAGAACTATGGTTGCGGGGCGTGATTGAGAAGGTTGAGGAGGTCTTTGCTCAGGCTGCCCGGAGTTTTACGCTCCGGCTGGCCGAAACGCTCTCGAAGTATATCTGCTCTCTCACTCGAAGAGCGGAGTCCCTGGCCACCCCAGAGACGGAGTGCCTGTTATATGCTACTTTCTGGTTCCGTCCAATCCTCTCTGAGCTCATTGTTGCAGCCAGAGAGAGTGCAGAGGTCAATCGGAAACGTGCTCCTAGTGGCTCTGTCAAAGTTGTCGTCACGAACCAGCCCCACTCGCGGCGTCACACCGGGGTCGACTTGGTGAGTGGTACTACGGCCCTACTGGCGTGGTTTCCGGCGAGCTGGGCCAGCAAGATCGCGCCTTGTTTTCTCGAAGAAGCTGGCGGCAACACTCAAGCCCCACAGGAGGTTTCCTTCTCCTGCCCCCACCGAGCATTTGAGGGACTGCAAAGAGATGTAGCTGATCAAGTCTTGCAGGCGGTTAAGTTTACTGACAAGAATGCTCCAGGTTTGAGCTTGGCTTTGGATGAGGAATTTCAGGCCGCTGACTGCTTTTCAGAACTCGCTCGAGGATACGCACAAGGAGTAGTTGACCCCTATACGATGGTAGGCCTGCAACCAACTGGACCCATCCGAGTCAACCTGGAAGTAATTGTACCATCTGCTACAGGACTGACGCCTGAAAGGTGGAAGCAGACAGCCACTTTGTGCCCGCTTGACTGGCCATCCAATTACAGCCTCTTGAGATTGTGGCACACGCCCAAAAGTTTCCACCAATATGCTGCGCAACTCAAGCAACAAGTTCAACATCAACATATGTTCACTCAGTGGGAAGTCAATCGCGCTAAGCTTGCCAGCCGAGTATTGTTCCAACGACCAGCTTACTATGTGCCGGAACAGACTTTGCAACAGCATGTGCGAGAGCGAGTCTTCCCAGATCGGAAATTACGCAAAAGAGCACCGGATCTTGACATCGCTGCGTTCGATGCTGCATGCAACGACGTACGTCGCTTGGCAGCAATAAGTGAAGCAGAGAAACCGGTCTCCTTTGCCATCGGGAATAGCTGGAATGACACTCTCCGAGCGGACAAACGCCACTATCTTGAATACACTCAACGGAGTCAGACATAACCCACTTCTTCTTTCCCCCTACCCCCTGGGTCGCACTCTTAGATTCACCTCTCTGCCTTCTGGCTTGCTTGTTTTGCGTTTGGCCCCCGTGTCCACTCGGTTGGGCCCTTTTTGCTCCGGTTTGGACCTTTTTGAGGCTCCTCTTTTTCGGTCTGTCCAAATCTGATTGTTTTGTTGTTCACTTGGGTTCTTTTGTTTGTGTGGCCACTGGTGCATCTGTCCATAGACGCGGCAGGTGCATTGGGGTCTCACTCCCCCTCGCGAATGATACGAGCCTAGGTTTGGTGCTTGTGTGTCTGTCCGTAGACGTGACAGGTGCACTCGCACTCCCTAATTCGTTTTGCGTTGAGTATTTGCATGTGCTGCACGCCCCTCTCCCTATCTATCCTTTCTGTCACCTCGCCTTACTTTGGTCTGGCGTTAGTTGTCTCCTTCTGCCGTGTCGGTGCTGTCCTCCTCCCTTTTGTCTTTGTTGTTTGTGTGTCTTTGCGAGTGGTGCCCGGTGGGATCTGCGCTTTCTTGCTTTCTCTGGCTTCGCGGGCTCGCCGCCCTTTTCTGTTCTTTGTGCTCTTCTCGTTTCTGGTGCGGTTTTCGGTGTTTCCGTATTGCCTGCTCTCCCTTGTTGTGTTTCCTGTCTCTGTTCTTCTTGCCGCCCCTGCCCCGCGGATAGTCTCTTGTGTGCTCTGGTCCAGCTTACACTCCTGTGTGCTGGTGCCTCCCTCGGAGTATCTGGTTGCAGCTGTGACGGCTCCGTTGCCTTGCTTTCATGCTGGGTGTATGGTCTTGCTTTGTTTTCCCTCCGTCATTCGGTTCATGGCAACAAAGGCTTTTTGGTGTGTGTGGGGTTTTTTACCCTCTACACCATGCTACTGGTGACGTCGGGGAGCTTAGTTCGGCCATACCGAGGTATTCACCGTTATGATGATCCAGACACATCTTAGGCGCCGCTAAGCTGCACCTTTGCTATTCTAATGTGATGTGTGCAGCATTCTCCGCCCTGTCCTCCTCTGCCGACCCGGCGCCCCCTCCTGTGGTTGCCACACCTGGCCCCCTCTTTCTCGTGGTTTTTTGTTGGTTTCTCCTTTTCGCTCTTTCTTTGGTTGTGTTTGCTGTGGGCCTTGGGTGCTCCCTCTGCTCCCCTTGCTGTTTTGCTCTCCCCTGCTCCTGCTCTTGGCCACTGGTGCATCTGTCCATAGACGTGGCAGGTGCATTGGGGTCGCACTCAGGTACATTAATGGAACATCGTGTGACTGCTTGTTGTTGTTTGTTTTTGTGTTTTTCCTTGTTGTTTGCTGCTTGATTGGTTGTTTTTTCTTTGGAAGGGAGGGACACCAACACTGCACCCTTATGACACACTAAGGTGACTTAGGACACTCGTTTCGTCTCTGCCAGTGCTGGCCGCTTTCTTTCGGTCTTTTGTGCTGGCTTAATTGTTTTAATTTGAGGGGCTGCTTTGCTCACCCACCCTAATTTGTTTGTCCTCTTTGGGCCCCCTGGTTTGTCCTCTGGCTAGGTCCTCTCTTTCGGGTGCTGCATGCAACTGGAGGGGGCGGTAGTTAGCCGGCCGATGCCATGGACCAGCCTGTGCTGCAGTGAGCTCCACCGGTGCATTCCGGTGGTCCTCCCTGTAGGACAGCCTGGGGCGCCCGCGAAGCAGCACAAGCCTGCCAGCATGGCTCGTCACTGGACAGAACGATGTGGTAATTCTGCTGCCTGTCTACTCTCTGGGTGAGTGGCACGTCAGTCGGAGGTTTGCTACGATTTCACAATGTTTTTGGTACGTGCTGCAATGCACTGCGGGTCCTTCAGGAACGATGACATCCTAATGTCCCGAACAGTTCTGCAGTCTGTATCTCGTGCGAACCAGCTCTTTGAATGCCATACTACGACAGCACTGGTACTGTGGCAGATGCAATCACATTTTTTGGACGCAAACTTTTGTCTGCATGTTGCTCAGCTTTGCGGATACTACTAGTACGTCGCTGACTGAGACCATACAACGGATGGATGTCTCTCCCCTATGAAACTAGAGGTGTGCTCCCCCGTTTCATTTCTCATGGTTTTGGTGATGGCATGATTGGAAGCCGCTCCCTGGCCTTTTTGCTTCCTCATTGTCATCCCTGTCCCCCCCTCTTGTGGGGGGTTGACTTCTTGTGACAATAGGTTTCTGATCGCAGCTGACAGTCAAGAGGAAGACTACTTCGTCCATGAAAGCCTATGACGAGCTGACCTGAGCGGACTCTGAGAGATTTTTGTAGTGGATCTGCGTCCATGTACAGCTTGTCTGATGCTAGAGTAACCCTCTAGTTAGAGTCTTCATTATGCCTGTACAGCTGCGATACTTAATTCGTTTTCTTAGTTTTGCATGTTTTTGGTTGTGACGCAGTGGATGCCGCTGCGTCCGACAGCTGATCGATTCGATGGGTGTTTTTGTTTGGGCTCTGGCCCCGTTTTTGGTGTGTCTTGGTGCTGTTTTGCTTTTGCCTTGTTTCCGCTGGCGAAACGCAAATCTGGCTGGGGGATTTGCGGGTCGTCGCTTTTTGTGTGGTTGTGGTTTTCGTTGGTTTGTTTTAATCGATCTGCTGATTTCAAGGACTTATGTCCTTGTACAATGTTTTAGCTGCTTACTCTCATGTAAGGACCGAGCCTTAGCGCGACATCGGCCGATCTCGAGGAAAAAAAAAAACTCCAGTGGTGCTCCCTGTAGGACTGCCTGGAGCGCCCGCGAGCAGCATAAGACTGCCTACATGGTTCGTCATTTGGTGGATGGAGTGTGGTGACTCTGCAGCCTGCCTATTCTGTGGGTGAGTGGCATTACAGACTTGGTTTCCCTACATTCTTCTACTGTGCATACTGCAATGCACTGCAGGTCTTTCAGGGACGATGACATCCTGAAATTTTCTGAACAGTTCTGTAGTTTGTATATTTCGCGAACCTTCACCAAAGAGAGCTACGAGGCTGAAGGTTGCACTGGTATGGTTGAACTTGCGAATACAACCTTACTACCTTTCGGAGCCTAGTTATTGTCCGAGTGTGGCGTCATCGCTATTTGGCTTCATCATGACTGCACAACGGCAATGGTTACATTTTCTGCATGTCTCTCCGCTTTGCGAGTATTGCCTAGGAGCTTCGCTGGCTGAGACCAATCAATCTACTGGATGCAATTTCCCCTATGAAACTAGGGGCATGCTGGATATTTGCGATGGTATTTTGGAAGTTTTTCCCTGGCCTGCGATGCTTCCCGTACGCCATCATTGGCCGCCCCCCCTCTGGGGGGGACCTGGCCCTTTCACCATCACGGCTTTGGGGCTACGACTGACAGATATGGTGACGACTCTGTCCATGGAGGCCCTCTGACAAGCTGATCTGAGAGGACGCTGAGAGAGGCATAAGTAGTAGCCCTGTTATCTTGTACAGCTTGACACCTGCCTGAGTCAACACACTAGCTAATGCCTTCATGTTAGCCTGAATGCCGTGATTCCTAATTCATTGGCACGTTTTTGAGAGAGATGCAGTGGACAAGCCACTGCATCCCCTGGCAAATCGATTTTGTGGGTGTTTTGTTTGGGCTCCAGCCCCGTTTTTTGGTGTGTTTTTGGTGTTTCGCTGTTTGCTTCGCTGTTTCCGCTGGCGAAACGCAAGTCTGGCTGGGGGATTTGCGGGTCGTCTTGTGTGTGTTTGTTTTTTGTGGTTTGTGTGTTGTTTTTGATTGATTTGCCTGCTCATTTGGACATGTTATGTCCTTGTACAAACATCTTTCTTTCAGCTTATGCTCATGTAAGGACCGAGCCTTTAGCGCGATATCGGCCACACTCGAGGAAAAAAAAAAGGTCTGCAGTTTTTTTCCCGAGAGCGTCTGAGCGCAGGGTTCTTCTAATAGTGGGGGTCTGTAAAACACCTTCTCATCTTCACATCTTCTCCTCTTCACATCTTCTCATCCTCATATCTTCGCCTCATCTTCTCATCTTCACATCTTCTCATCTTCACATCTCCTGATCCTCACATCTTCTTCTCATCTTCTCATCTTCTCCTCATCTTCTCATCTTCTCCTCATCTTCTCATCTTCACATCTTCTCACATCTTCTCATCTTCACATCTTCTCATCTTCACATCTTCTCACATCTTCTCACATCTTCTCACATCTTCTCACATCTTCTCACATCTTCTCACATCTTCTCACATCTTCTCAGATCTTCTCACATCTTCTCAGATCTTCTCAGATCTTCTCAGATCTTCTCACATCTTCTCACATCTTCTCACATCTTCTCACATCTTCTCACATCTTCTCATCTTCACATCTTCTCATCTCACATCTTCTCCTCTTGCCCTCTTGCCCTCTTGCCCTCTCCTTCTTTTCTATTTTTCTTTTGGAGGCGGGAGCAGGGGCAGTGCCAACGAGACGGCACGAAACACAACCCTTTCGCACGAAATGAGGTTCGATCGCCAAAAACTGCGGTAAAATTGCGATTTCCACCGATCCCGCGCAACTCTTTCGCACGAAATGAGGTTCGATCGTCAAAAACAGCGGTAACATTGCGATTTCAAGGTGTACCCCGCAACCCCATCGCACGAAATGAGGTTCGATCGCCAAAAACTGAGGTAAAAGTGCGATTTGCAAGTCGTCCGGCGCAACCCTTTCGCACGAAATGAGGTTCGATCGTCAAAAACTGAGGTAAAAGTGCGATTTTCAAGGTGTCCCGCGCAACCCTTTCGCACGAAATGAGGTTCGATCGTCAAAAGCTGCGGTAAAATTGCGATTTCAAGGTGTCCCGCGCAACCCTTTCGCACGAAATGAGGTTCGATCGCCAAAAACTGAGGTAAAAGTGCGATTTGCAAGTCGTCCGGCGCAACCCTTTCGCAATGAGGTTCGATCGTCAAAAAAATCGGTAAAATTGCGATTTCAAGGCCGTTGCAACCCTTTCGCACGAAATGATGGTCGATCGCCAAAAACTGAGGTAAAATTGCATTTTTTTCTTTGTGTACAAAGCTTCTGTGTGCTGTGTGTGAAAGCTTCTGTGTGTAAAAAGCATCTGTGTAAAAGCGTTTGTGTAAAAGCGTCTGCTTAGTCCAACGGGGTTGTTGAAAAGGAGAAGACAGGCAGAGAAGAGGAGGAACGCTCGCAAGAGTTGGCGTCAACGCCAGCGTGAGGCGCTGGAGTTCTTCAGCGCCAAGAGGAGAGCAGAAGAACAGGCGCCGGCTGCAATGTACGAGATACACCGTGGCGCCCGACTCTCAGGTCAGAGGAAGATCGTCAAAAGGATGTACAATCCTACACTTAACCGGAATGAAGAAATTCCGGTGAACCCCAAAAGCCTCACCGATGGGTCGGGACCCTTTGTGAAATCCTTCACAGGATTTAGCAACAAGAACCCTAAGGGGTTAAAATGCGGCCATTGCGGCCAACGTGGACATCTCATATCGTCCTGGCCAGGGATTGAGAGGAGAGTGTCACTCACTCAAAACAGATTGACACTTGCGCCGCGAGGCCAACACAACCCAGACAGCGAGGTAGCTGCCGACGGGATCTCGCCGCATGACAGCGTGTCTCAAGTCGGCCTCACAGCCGAGACCCTGAGACTCCACAACAGGAGACTATGTGGGCACGGATGGGATGTTACAGCCCCGAAAACAGCCGAAAAGCCGAGCAGTGGCAAAGGGTGGGGCCATGGGGCCCGGGCCCCCTCCACCTGTGACACGGAAGAGGGAGGCCAGACAGGTCTTTGTGGGGTCGGACGCTGCTGTAGTAGCAGGCCCAAAGCCGCCACCACATTGACTACCACCCACATAGCGGTCTAACTGCTGACAGGTGTCACAAAGAATGAAACGAATTAGTGTCACCGCAAAAACCCTAAGAGTGAGTACTCTGCATTGAGAGGCCCCTCTTGTCAGAATGTGAACATCCAAACTAACATGAAACCGATCAAGCCGCTCAGATTCCTCTCAGATGGGCTTAATCAGCACATAGAAAAAGACAAGAAAAAAACGATTCCAGAGCAGCTTTTACACGCTGCAAAAAATCGCAATTTTACTTCAGTTTTTGACGTTCAGCCATCATATCGTGCGAAAGGGTTGCAGCCGGCGTTGGAAAATCGCAACTTTTGACGATGGACAATCATCTTGCATGAAAGGGTTGTGCGTGACCTTGGAAAATCGCAATTTTACACAATTTTTTTCCCGCGAAACAGTTGTGCCGACGTGTCAAAATGGATAAAATCGCAATTTTACACCAATTCTTGAACGTTTGCATCTGACGTCTGACGTTAAAAAACCGCAGTTTTCCCACAGTTATTACCGTTTGACTTCCATGCCACGCTTGCATCAGAACTTTCAAAATCACAATTTTTACCCCAGTTTTTGACGGTTGGCTCTCATTTCGTGCGAAGAGGGTGCGCCGGGCCTCAGTAAATTTGCATTTTGCCACATGTTTGGATGTCCGACCTGCGCGATGTCTGCAGAGGGTTGCCAGTGCCCAAAAGAAATTCACATTCCACCACATGTTTGGGCGTCCGAAACGCACGATCTCCGCAGACGGGCAAAGAAGTTTCGCATTTCACCATACCACATGTTTGCCCATCCGGCACGCGCGATCTCCGCAGAGGGTTGCCCAAGGACAAACAAGACCCGCATTTCGACACACGTTTGGGTGTCCAACACGCCGCAGAGGGTAATGTTTCGTAAGCCACCACCTGGCTGTCCCTGCTGCCAGAGAGAAATAGAAGAACCGGAGAAGTCTGATTTTGCAGGAATTCATATACAATTTGATCACCTGGAAGTTAGCTGAACTCCTGTGTAGCAATTCCTGTGTAACAATTTCTGTGCAGGAGTCTTGTAGGAGTTCAAGTAGAAGTGGATCACCTGCAAGTCAACTCCTGTGTAGATGACATTTCTCAAGTTTTGTAGGAGTTACTGAGAAGTTGCTCACCTGTAGTTGATGTAGGTGATGTTGTCTATGTTGTAGATGATGAGGATGATTTTGTAAGTGATGTAAGGTTAGATAGATTAGAAAATGTACGTGATGTAGAGGATGTACTGATATAGATGATGATGATGTAGGTTATGTATGCGTTGTAGATGATGTATGTCATGTAGATGAGGTTGATGGAAAAATTGTGTAGGTGATGTAGATGGTGTAGGTGAGATTGATGATGATGATGATGATGGTGATGATGGTGAAAATGATGATTATGATGATGTAGAGAAGATGGTGGAGAAAATGTAGGTGATGTGGGTGATGTAGAGGATGTAGTGATGTTGATGATGATGTAGGTCATGTATGTGTTGTAGATAAGGCATGTGATATAGATGTGGTTGAAGGAAAAAATGTGTAGGTGGTGTAGATAATGTAGGTGAGACAGACGTAGGTGATGATGATGGTGATGATGATGATGATGATGGTGATGATGGTGTAGATGTAGATGTAGATGTAGAGAAGATGGTGTAGAAGATGGTAAAGAAGATGTAGGTGATGTAAAGGACACCAGGGATGTGGATGATGTATGTTAGGTAAACGAAATGAAAAGTGAGGCGGACAACAGTTCTTTTGGAAAAACCGTTCGCACGAGCTTCGGGAATATTGGCCCTTCAGCTGCCACAGTACTGCAAACGCTTTTGGAAAAACGTTTTTCCCCAACAGCAGAATGCTTTGGGGTCTCAGCCCACATAGCCTTCGGGGTGCTCCGGGGCACTGCTCGACCCTGCCGCCTCGTTTCGCCGGTTCCGGGAACCAGGGTTCCGAGAACCGGTTCCGGGAACCAGGGTTCGGGGCAAGGTTCCGGGAACCCAAGGTTCCGGGAACCCAGGGTTCCGGGAACCAGGGTTCGGGGCAAGGTTCCAGGAACCCAAGGTTCCGCAAACCAGACTTTCAAGCAAGGTTCTGGGAACAATGGGTTCTGGCTACCTTTTGGGTTCCGGGATGTCAAGGTTCCGGGAAGGTTCCGGGCACACTTGGCTTTCGACAAGGTTCCGGGAACCTTACCATGGTTTCGAGCAGCCAGAGCCTGGATTGTGCCAAAGTTCTGGAATCACCGGAACACCAATTTTGAGACATCCTGCAAACCCAGAGTTTGGGGAACCAGGATTCTGGCAAGGTTCCAGCAACACTGGGTTCCGACAAGGTTCCGAGAACCACCACAGATGCGGACCCACAGTTTGGATATACTTCCTGGATTATGCCACAGGTTCCGGACAGGGACAAGGTCAGAGTTCTGGCAAGGTTCCGAGGTTCCGGAAACAACCCAGGGGTCGGATATACGCCGTGGGTTGTACCAAGGTTCATGCTACGGACAGGGTCCCAGAAAACCAATTTGCAAGGAAACCAAGGTTCCAGGACCAAAAGGGCCCGGTCAACGAGCAATCGCTGACAGGGGGGGGGACAGCGTGACAATAAATCAGCGCGTCTCGGTTCCGGAAACCCAGGGTTCCAATATACGCTGTGGTTTGCGCCAAGGTTCCGGAAACGAGGGTTCCAGGAAGACAAGGTTCCAGGGACACAAGGTTCCAGGAACACAAGGGATTCCGGAAATCCCCCAGCCAATCTTGGGTGCTTTGTGGCCCCTCACTGAATTCCGAATTCATGTTCGTTTGCTCAGTGGGCGCACAGCGTCGGTCGACTGACCTGTTCTGATGTTGCTGTAAAATCTTCTGTTTGAACTGTTCCGATGTCGCATCTACCAAAGCACATGCCACATCAAGCAATTAAGTTCGATGCCTTGGAACACCTAAATATTGGCAGCAAACCTGTGTGAGGCTTCTCGAAGCCAGGTAGATGATTTTTTGAAGCTAAGTGAACAAACAGCAACACACAATGAAACTTCAGACACAGTTGTGACACAACAACCAAGTATTGACATGAAACTAATTCTGGAATCATGATGGACAATTTGGCCAAAACCAACTGTTTCACCAATCACTTGCGCAAACTGACCGACGTTGTTCAAGCACGACAAGATAATCCCAAACCAACACACACACACAATTTTGTAAACACTTAATGACACACCGTGGTCTGCAAATACTGCCATTCGTTTGTAACCAAATGTATGTAAATTCAATTATGCGCGCTTTCTTAAAGAACATGTCTCATCTTGCCTTTGGTCTAAAAGGGGACGGGGCAGGGCGGGCAAAAAATCGCCGAAGAGACTTAGGCTATGGAATCCTGTTCCTGCCATCATTAATCCGTCTTGGGTTGCAAAGTTGGACCACTGTTTGAAACCAACCGCTGCCGGTTCCGGGAACCAGGGTTCCGGGCAAGGTTCCGGAACTCAGGGTTCCGGGAACCAGGGTTCGGGGCAAGGTTCCAGGTTCCGCAAACCAGACTTTCAAGCAAGGTTCTGGGAACAATGGGTTCTGGCTACCTTTTGGGTTCCGGGACGTCAAGGTTCCGGGATCCCCAGGTTCTCGGCGCCAGGAAGGTTCCGGGCACACTTGGCTTTCGACAAGGTTCCGGGAACCTTGCCATGGTTTCGAGCGGTTCTGGAATCACCGGAACACCAATTTTGAAACATCCTGGAAACCCAGAGTTTGGGGAACGAGGGTTCCGGCAAGGTTCCAGCAACACTGGGTTCCGACAAGGTTCCGAGAACCACCGCGGATGCGGACCCATACTTCCTGGATTATGCCACAGGTTCCGGACAGGGACAAGGTTGCGGAACAATTTTCAAGAAGCCCAGCCCAGGTTCCAGAGAACCAGGGTTCTGGCAAGGTTCAGAGGTTCCGGAAACAACCCAGGGGTCGGATATACGCCGTGGGTTGTACCAAGGTTCATGCTACGGACAGGGTCCCAGAAAACCAATTTTCAAGGAAACCAAGGTTCCAGGACCATATAGGCCCTGTCAACGAGCAATCGCTGACAGGGGGGGGCACAGCGTGACAATAAATCAGCGCGTCTCGGTTCCGCAAACCCAGGGTTCCAATATACGCTGTGGGTTGTGCCAAGGTTCCGGAAACGAGGGTTCCAGGAAGACAAGGTTCCAGGAACACAAGAGATTCCGGAAATCCCCCAGCCAATCTTGGGTGCTTTGTGGCGGGTTCCGCACATGCCGATTCATGTTCGTTTGCTCAGTGGGCGCACAGCGTCGGTCGACTATGGTCGACTGACCTGTTCTGATGTTGCTGTAAAATCTTCTGTTTGAACTGTTCCGATGTCGCATCTACCAAAGCACATGCCACATCAAGCAATTAAGTTCGATGCCTTGGAACACCTAAATATTGGCAGCAAACCTGTGTGAGGCTTCTCGAAGCCAGGTAGATGATTTTTTTAAAGCTAAGTGACCAAACAGCAACACACAATGAAACTTCAGACACAGTTGTGACACAACAACCAAGTATTGACATGAAACTAATTCTGGAATCATGATGGACAATTTGGCCAAAACCAACTGTTTCACCAATCACTTGCGCAAACTGACCGACGTTGTCCAAGCACGACAAGATAATCCCAAACCAACAACACACACACACAATTTTGTAAACACTTAATGACACACCGTGGTCTGCAAATACTGCCATTCGTTTGTAACCAAATGTATGTAAATTCAATTATGCGCGCTTTCTTAAAGAACATGTCTCATCTTGCCTTTGGTCCAAAAGGGGACGGGGCAGGGCGGGCAAAAAATCGCCGAAGAGACTTAGGCTATGGAATCCTGTTCCTGCCATCATTAATCCGTCTTGGGTTGCAAAGTTGGACCACTGTTTGAAACCAACCGCTGTTGGGGATCTACGTCGGCTTATTTCATAAAGTGTTTGTGCTTTGATTGCGCCTTGCACGCCCGACCTCTAGAGTAAGAAGGGCTGGGCAATAAACATACTTCACTCATTGCGTGTTTCGTAACTGTTTTTGTTTCTGGCTGTTTGGGATACTCTGTGGGTTTATTCTTCAAGTCGGCCAGGATTTGGCCATTGAACTTGATGAAATTATGGATATCCCTTGTGCCGCCTCATGTACGAGGGGGTCGCATGCCATCAGGTATGGGACTTTGTCAATACGGGATGAAAGTATCCAAAAAAAATCACCTGGCTCGGACAATTCAGCAAGTTCCAAAAAAGGGAGAGAAAGAGGGACGGTTTCCGGACCTCGGATGTCGCCACAGTTGAAAGACGTTTTGAATGCAGAAATTTCCTTGGATTTTTGTAAGGACCCATAAAGAATTAATAAAATGGTTTATATTAACGCGTTGTATAAACTTGGGTAAAGAAGAAGTCCGCCTTGAACATTTCAGTGAACATAAAACATCATGGTGTTTGACGTTAGGTTCGGTAAAGATTGGTTCGGCCTGTTGAGAAAGTATGAACTACAAAATGTTATGGTGTGAGTTTGACTTAAAACCCAATGTAAATTTAGTTCACGATGACATTCAAAAGACCCAAACTGCCTTCAAAATTGGGACAGGGACATGAGCGGAATGTGAATTTCCAAAAATGCAAAGAATCAATTCGACCATTTTGAAGTAGATGGAACGAGTGGACCTGGATCAAATGCCATACGATATGTGATTGAAATTCCATGCGTTGATGGATGTGATCTTGTTGTGTAAAATCTGAAGTTGTGCGAAACAAAAGGACAACATTGTTTTTTGTTGTGATACATGTAGTATCAACATGCCCATGATGTGAAGCGGGAAAACATGGTAATTTTCCTGAACAACATTTGACCCTTTCGTTTCCAGATGACAAATTCAATTTTCAATTTGGACTTGAAGGACGCATTTGTTGCAAATTCAATGGAGACAAACCATTTTTTGTCATATGACATATTCACAAAACTGCCTGTTTGCGTGTTTTGACGTGCATCATGCAGCCGATACAACGCATGCCAACCATGCCGTTGGCACCGATTTCACGAACTTGGCGATCGCAACAGGTCTTGCGGAAGTGGCAAGTGAATGGGTTGTTGAATGGGAATGGGCCGGGTTCCGTGGTCAGTTCAGCCCTTTCCCTTCCCTCTGCGGCATTCATCGCGTCCATTGCATCCATCGCTGTCCCCAAATCTGTCCAGCGACAGTCAAACAAATCTGATGGGTTCCAGCTCCGAGAAATTTTCAAAGATGTTGATTTTCCTGAAGAACTCGGTGGACGGCAAAGGATTGAATATGCACTTTGGCTGGCATGGAGAAGAATGGGAAATCCGAAACCACCAGCGAAAGAGGTCAAGGAATGCTTTGCCTTCTTTAATGCTTGTTCCAAACAACTTGGGCGGCGACAGATTCTGGTCGATGCAGCAGGCATGGTTTGTTTTCAGAGAAAAAAACAAGTGAATAATTGGAACACAAAGCAAACTGCAATACCCCTGATGTTTCTTGGTGCCATTTTGTACCATTTTGAGCTGATGTTGCAGGAGGCCATGGTGGAATCGCGTTGGTTTTTCGAGCTTTTCGCAAAGTGGAGAGGGCGGTGGTTGTGGACCTCTACGAGCCCCAGAGTTTTGAGAATCTCCGGGCTGCATGGCTGCCAGATGAATCTCCAGAAGTGGTGCAATTTCGTGCTGGTGACATCAGCGAAACTGGTTGGTTGGCCTCTTTTTTGGAGAAGGAAGAAGTGGATGCGAGCCAAGTGATGGTGGTGGCTTGCCATGCTTGCAGTCTGCTTTCAGATGAGTTGATACGTGAATGCGTGGAGTGCAAGGTGGAATTTGCCATCATGCCATGTTGTCAGGGAGAGGAAAGTCGCAAGGGCATGATGATGCTGAATACTGCGAAGAACCTGAACATACCGCATGGGACACTGATCGATATTGCCCGACTTGGCGTTATTGAAGCAAGCCCGGGATACAAAGCAACCATGAAACGTATTGATGAAAATATCACACCCCAAAATCGCATCTTGATTGGTCTTCGTGAGACAACTGAAGATATTGAGAGACGACAATCTGACAAACAACGTTTTTTGCAGAAGATGGCGAGAAAGTACAGACACGTTGCGTGGCGCCCAGGCCAAAAAAATCCTCACAATTTAGATGTTTTATCGTCCTGACAAGATAAAAAAACTGCACAACAAATGGTATCCTTACTTCAAAAATGCAATGGTATGGAATTTATTACTCTCAAATGCATTGAGCATGTTTCTAGAGTGTGTGTTGGGAAGCGCGAAGCTGCTACACAAGAACAAACTCCCTTTCTTTGTGGCTCAAGCCGAATCAACATGCCTGGCATCCAAGATGTCTTACAGTTGAGTTGTTATGAGGATTCTGTTCGCACAATAGTTGCAGATACAAAAACATGGGAACCCCTGATCATCTCAGTTTGATATAACCGCTTTCCTGACATGAACAACTCTGATGAAGTCCTGCATTTGAACTTTGGCAGCCTTCAGCATGCAGCTTTTGATATCCACGATGACAACCTTCTGGTTGCTCTCGTGGCAATTTGGCCATCAAAGGTATGGTTTCCCAGTACATGCAAGTTTTCTTCCACATTCTTGCTGGAAAATTCCTAGCAGCAGTGACTTGAGTTTCAATCTCTGGGTCTGGGAGTGGTGCATCGCTGCATCGTTTTTTGTCGAGCTCAAAGACCGGAACGGAACTGTAACGCTGGAACCTGCTGTTGGGTTGCAGAGCTGACTTACTTCGTTTATCATGGCATTTTTGTTGTGTAAGCTCAAATGACATGGAATATCATTTTTGTGTTGTCTCGGAGTTGTCTCGTTGTCCCTGGAATCCATGATTTCAATCGGGTTTCCGAGTGCTCTGAGGCCAGACAAATGGCAGTAGTTGATATTCAGGCCTGGTTTGCTTGTGGCAGTGCCTTGTGCGTTTGCATCATGGCAGTGTCTTGAACCTCGCAGAGCTTTAGGCGTTTGAAGCCATCGACAAAGCAGAAGAGGTCTCCGGGCGTGGATTATCTTGGGCTCAAGGTCTCATTATCCTTCCAAATTTTTCAAATTTGCTGAGCTTTGCTGAGTGTCGGTGATGAGATACATTGAGATACTTTCAGGCTTCTGAGTGGTTTGAGATGGTTTGAGACTCCAAGGATCCACCAGACGATGAACATGAACATGTGGAAGTGCCGCGGGTGTCACCGAGCTGCAAAATAGTTCCACTATTGCACAGTGCCGCTGCAACAGCTGCATACTTGTCCTCCATTCTGCTCCTTCCTCTTCATTAAGGAGGAGTTGTGAAGGGGTCAGTGATCAACGGCCCTAACTTCCACTTGTCAGGTTGGTGGTTTTAAGTTTTTAAGCATTCTTTATTTTCAACCATGTTTGGGATGATGATTGGATTTGATCAATATTTATGGACTATACATCACAATGACTAGTACTATTACTGTACTACCGCTGTATTACTGCACATTATCAATACCCATCTCTCTGGGGTTTAAACTACCGGCCAGCTGTCATTTGCCATGACGAATTCTGAGGTCTCAGCCCAATAGCCGTGTACAGTCCAACTGCGAGACCGTCCGTGACTCAGTGTGCGAGCAATTGGAGCTGTGGGCTTCACAGATGTGTGAAGACAGGAGAGCCCCAACATCTCATGGTTGATAAAAGATCATAAAAATCCTTTTCCCCATATTTCCCCATAAAAGTGATTTGAAATGGCCAGATTTTTGGGGGACCAACGGACACCACCGAAACGTGGTTTTTCCCGACAGCATCGCTCCAGTGCTCCAGGCGTCCAGTGGATGGTGGGGAGCTCAGAAAGGGTCTGTTCGAAACGAGCCAAGCCGCAGAGCCGTGGAAGACTGATGACTTGGCCCAATGGCCAGGAGCTGGGCGGAAGCACTGTTTTTCAAGGCCATGGTATGCCATGGTTTGACTCTGTTTGAAGTTAAACCATGAAAAAAGCCATGTTAAAACACTGAAAAAATGGCAGTTGAAGGAGCCGTAAACCCTAGTTTGAGCATGAGCCATTGAGCAGTGGAAGGCCAACTGCGTCTCCGCGAAGGGTACCTTCTGTGTCGCACTCTTGGCATCTCTTTGCATTAGGAGAGCGACCTCCTGGATACTAGATGAAATTGGTTAGTTATATACCCCGAAAATGGCATGTTGCGATACCCAAAACTTTCGCAAAACTCATTTGTTCCCAGGCCTTAAACTTTGACCATT
Organism: Cladocopium goreaui; assembly: GCA_947184155.2. NCBI lineage: Eukaryota > Dinophyceae > Suessiales > Symbiodiniaceae > Cladocopium > Cladocopium goreaui. The sequence goes on from CAMXCT020000014.1 coordinate 26,174, forward strand.
TTGACCCGTAGCCATGATGGTCATCATGTGGTCATTGAGGCCACGCACACAGAGGACCTGTGGCGCAAAAGTTTCGGCCTCAGATGCAACCAGGAGAATCACCTACCGATGATAAGTAAAACTGGTAAAAGCCGATGTACCGAGATATGGTCCCACAACAATGAGATGTACTGATTAGTACCACTTTATACAATGAATTGTAGCATTTGTACCGTAGTCCCCAAGCGGATCATCGCAGCGCCAAACTTGAGGTTCAAATGCTGCATCTTGGCGATGGGACTTGGAGCAGTGGGATCAGGGTTGCCCTAAGTCCTTGGATCTTTCAGGTCTGGGATTACGGGCATTGGTTGCAACACTACTTCGAAAATCTCCGAAGCTGAAAGAGACAAGTTCAGTTACGCTTACTTGCTCTTACTTGCACTATTTGCACTATTTGCACGACATCATGACAGCTTTCAGTCTTTCAGCTTCCTTTCAGAAGAGAGACATCCCGACTCGTGAGTCTCGTGAGTGGATCTGGTGATCTGCCCAGGCACCTCTTCCATCGGTCGCCTTAGAAGGATTGGGACGCCCACAATTCCACTCCCAGAGTGTTTCGAAAATCTAACTGAGTCTAACTTGAAAGCTGTGAAATTGGTGAATTTCTAACTTGGTCTAACTTTCGCTAATTCACCGTGCCATCTGTGATTCTTTTGCCTTGCAGGACCAGCAGACTTGCCAAAGTCTCAAGCTGTTGTCGGAGCCTCGGACGCCCGTTTTTGGCTCCGAGTTTTCGATCTCTGGAACCTGTCAGGCGATACTGCCGCTGCAAAGGAAGAGGTTCCACTGCTTACAGTAGAGTTCAATAATGGAAATCACCCGTCAGGTCATTGAAAATCCGTGAAACATGAGGGATGTTCTTGGGTCCCCAATTGTACTGGAGATATCTGGGATTTTGAAGTTTTGCCGGCTCTCATGGAAGGCCTTCGGGGGAATCAACGGAATCAACCACAGGGTCCAATTCCGTGCCGAAGGAGATGTCCAAGGCGTGAAGTTGGGTACAGAACGACATGGGATTGGAATATTCCCATAGGCGTTTACCGTTTGGGCAAAGTATGTTCTCTTTACTTCTTCATCTTGAAAGGGACTTCAATTTTTGCTTAGGAGACAATTCTTTTAGCGGTGTGTCAATGTTCTTTTGGCATTTGTTGGCCTGAGAAATGGCACTATTTTGTTGCTAGCCAGAGTTCTGCTTGGAAAGTGCTTTGAGTACCAGTGCACAGCAAAGCAGCAGAACACGCAAATGAATGACTTGCAGACAACAATGGTTTCACTGTTGAGCATTGTCCCCTTCATTTTCAATGTTATTCGAACTTGTGCACGGACTGATGAAGTTCTGGACATGTGGCACTTTTGAGCTTGATGGCTCAAGCATGCTCAAGCAACACATGGCTTTGCAGAATCTCACAAATTCAGAATTCAGCTGTTGTAAGGAATGTGTGCCTGTAAAGCTGACACAATTGTGAAACATGATGTATCCAAACTCAGCTTGAACCACATCTCATCGATGGATCCACACAATGCCAAAGACATCCAGCGTATCTTCGGTGTGATGGCAATCCGTAGCATGGCCAGCCATGCTCTTTCGACCTCGCTTGTATTTTGTGCGTTTCTAAGCTACTTCTGCCTGGATTTTGTGCTTCCTCGAAGTCAACTCTCCACGTTTCGAAGCTCTGATTTGGACGCCTTAAGGCGCCACGCCATCGCCCGAGAATCTCTGCTACCTCCGGATGTCCCAGCAGATGCACGCTGGGACTTGTGGCCTGCCTTGCCCATAGCTCCATATGAACGTCGACGCACCATTCTGCAGGAGTACCTTCCAGGGGAGCTTTGGGGTCTCGAACAGAAGCTGGGTCTTCTCTATGTGCACGTGCCCATCCGCATGACAGTTCTTCGCCTGAACGACGGAGGCTTATTGGTTTACGGTGCCGTGGCACCAACTCCTGAGTGTATCTCCATGTTGCGGCAGCTGGAAGCTACGCATGGCAAAGTGCGGTTCTTGATTTTACCAACTGTCGCTGTTGAGCACAAAACCTTTGCTGGGCCTCTGGCTCGTCAACTTCCAGAGGCTGAGGTTTGGTATGCTCCAGGTGGGTGCCCAAACATTTGTTTTTAAAGAGATTGCCTGAAAATGGTTCAATTTTGGAGTGAAACAAGCAGGGGCTGGGATGCTGCTGATGTGTATCCAGGTCAATATTCGGTACCATTTCAGCTGCCTTTGGAATTTCTGGGCTTTCCTTTGTCTCGCCTCCATGAACTGCCACGAAGTAGCAAGGGTGCGGACTTGCCATGGGGCTCTGAACTAGAGCACGAAGTGCCCTCGGTGGACTTAGTCTGCGTATTTGGTCTTTAAACGATTTATGTGTGGCTTATCCAAGCTCTGTGAGATGAGCTAGTAGGAAAGGTCGATTGCTATCTTTGCTGAAGTCATAGAAGCAATACTGCAGTCAATGGATGCTGTGGCAAAATTTCCACAAGGAAGTGTACATTAATTGACTTGAGGGTCACGGGTGCGCTGTAATTTGCCCATATCCTTTTCATGACCTTGCAAGCAATGGATTTTCCTGTCAGCTCAAGCCGATTTCTTTCCAAGCACCTTTATTATATGTAATATACATATGATATATATATGTTCCATTTTCTTCATGAAGAGATCAGCATCGACCACTCCCAATGGCATTTCAGCATGTCACGTGAGGTGCTGGGCCCCGTGGGCAAGGACCCCTCCACTGGGGCTTTCTGCGAAGTGGCCATGTTTGTGCCACGACTTCGGTTGCTGCTACTGACAGATTTGCTGATCTCAATTCCAAGGTCGCCTCCTGATATTCTACTGGAGGCCAGCAGAATTCTCGTCAAACCAAAGAATGGGGCAGAATGGGGTTCTATAATTTTGGAAAGCTGGTTGACTGAGGTTAAGCTAAATTGTAGCATTTCAGGCTCCACTTTAAATTCAGTACAAAAATCCTATCTCCACCTATATCATGGCTACAATGGCTACAAAGTCTCCCTGGAGGATCCTCGACCTTTACTCTTCCATGCCAGAGATGGTCCGCTTGAGCCGATCGAATCTGATTCCCAAGCCTTGCAACGAGGATGGCAGAGGCTGGGTACCCTGGAATTCAGGGGGCGACACCTGGCTTGATTTGGGTGTTCAAATGGCAACTGCCAGGATTGTGATCTTCTCCCTTTTCTTCCAGTCGGGCGCCATCAACGTCCAAGGCGTTGGCGAAGCGTTTCAGGATGCGTCCAAGTCCTTGGCGCCCGAGTTGGGATGGGCAGGTCTCCTGCCCTGGACCTATCGAGAGGACTGGCAACAGGCCTTTGAAGCTGTCAGTGGCGGCGTGCTGGTGCCGCCCATTTTACAAGCGCTGGTGCTGAATCGAGGGGAGCGTGATGCGCAGGTCTTGCGGAAGTTTGTGGAAGACGTTCCTGGCTCTTTCTGGTTCTTGCAAAGTGTCGTTTGTTTTTTTTCCCATTGAAAACTGGGATGGCACAATGACATCAATCTTTTTCGGTAGTCCGTTTTGAGGGAGGGCCGCCTAGATCGCCAGTCCACTGGTACGATCCAGGAATTTAGCTAGGGATCACTTGAATTTGTCCAATTTGTTCAACATTTAACATCATTAAGTGAGCATATCATATTTTATCACTTAAACTTATCATATTTTAACATCAACATCATTTTGCTCTCAAGTTCTACCGTGGCCGGGAGAACCTTGGATCCAGGTTAGCCGCTGGCCCTTCGAACGGATGCAGTCCTTGCACTTCGATGGCTTGACGCCCTGCGGACCTGGGGAGTGGACCAGCGCCTTTCGACGCTTCCTGGACGAACCCGTTCTGCCCTTTGGCACCCTGGGACCTGCGCCAAGGGGGAAGGATGCATGGCCACCAGGGCAGTTTGGTGAGTTTGTTGAAGGGATTCTTATTAGATTTATTAGCTGAATACTACTGAATGAAGGATAGTCCATTTGGGGAAGCAACACTAAGGACTTGGAGTTCTTACGAGACTTTGGACAGCAGCTCGAAAACAGTGGTGTTATTAACCCGCTGTTGCAGAAGCGCCAAAGCATTGTGTGACCCGGAGTGAGTCCAGTGAGTCCTTGAATCGGGACTGGCAAAAGAATTTTATCAATGAATTGCGTGAACTCCGATCCCAAGCACACGACTCAGGGGCAAAGCCATGATTTGTGATGAGTTTTATTATAGATCCAATAGACTACACAGGGCACAGACCATGCTTTTAGTGGAGTGGAAAATCAGATCCGTCTCGTTTTCTAAATTTTCTGGGCTCCGGCCCCACCTTCCAAGACGCCATCTGGAAAATTGGGCCACGGAAGAAGGGCATATTGAGGGACTGGCAAATGGTGGGAGATGGTGGGAACTTCAGCACAACCATGTACATGTACCATCATGTACCTATATATTATATACATATGTGTGTGTATATATATAATATAATAATAATAATAGTAATAATAATAATAATAACTATATATATATACATACACATACACACACACACATATATATATATATACATATACACTATATATATATATATATATACATGATAATTTTTGCACTTCCGGGGCTACGTGCAGCTTGGGAGGCTGAGCAGCTGTTCGACAAAGTTAAAGAACAGAAGGAGGCCTTGGACCGAGAGGCCCATGACTTCACACGTGAGCGAATTTTATCACCTGCAAGTGATGGAGCAAACCAGCCTTAAAGTTTGGGTTTGGAAATGAGGCATACCCCCAACTCATATCAGCATTCTCAGTTTATGGCCATCTTTCATGATGTTTCATGGGAAATCGCACGATTCTCCAGTGGATTCGGGGTTTCCAATTTTTTTTCCATACTCTAATGTCTGAAGCTCCAGGTGGCGTCAGCTCTCGCCAAGGCCCAGGCGTGCAAAGCTGGTTGCAACCGTGGCATTAGCAACGAATGCGGATTTCGAATTCCCTGGGAGCAACAGATGTTGGTCACTTTTTAGGCCGAAAACGTGTGATTTTTTGGGCCCGGCTTTTCCAACGGAACCCAACTGGTGCGATGCATCGCTTGTTGCTGCCCAGGAAGGCCGACAACCATCTCCAGCAAATCATCGGACCCTGAAATTCTACCCGTGGCTCGGCTTTGAAGCATTGAACATATTGAAATATATTGAATACACTGAGGGCTGAAGGTTGTTGCAAGTAAACCTTGCATTTCAAACGCTTTTGTACTTTACTAATGATATTTACTCGTCGCTAATTTCGTTGATGTGGCGGCAGTGTTTTAAGTGCAGTTGATACACTTCTGATCATGCTAGCTCGACCGATGCATGATGTGTTTTTCCTCGTGGCATTTCCGATAAACACCAGAGGTTAAATGGACATGGGGATGTATGGGGTGGCTGCCAGGCTGCGCATCATTCAATTGGTTTCCTTTCCCTTCAATCTAAAGGCTGCTAGAGGCTTTCCCGTTCTCGGTGCCTAAGGCAGCCGGCTGATGATCGATCAGCGAGATTGGTTGACCACCTCAGGGGTTATCCCAGATAGTCGTTTTCATGTTCCATTGTTGCATGGATAATGATGTGTACATTCTTTAGCAATCCCGGATTCAGACTTGGTGATTTACTCTTGCACTGCAATCTACTGCAGGTCGATGTCATCGAGCACGGTTACGAGGTGGAGGGTTTGTTGGGTGTCAACAGCTCGTGGAAAATGGATGAAAATGGAAGGTTTACAGCTTTACATTTGGGGGTTTCTTAAAATGGTCCCCAAGTCACCATGGGTTTTAATACTCAACTGGTCGATTTTTGGATTTGGGGTAGCTATTTTAGAAAACCTCCAACTGATCCTTTGACGCGACGGGTGCACCAGGTGCTCATCGTCCGGAGAGAACCGTCTCCGACGCCCAAGCCATTTGCTCAGCTACAAAGCCGGCATTTTCCCATGGATTTTCCATGCATCTTCTATCTGTAAGTGAAACAAAGCATCAAGTTTTAGGGGAGAAATCCAGCTGACACATATGAGTGAGAAGGATGGAGGTTGTTGTGTGAACTCCCATCAACAAAACTAGATGCACTTGCTGAAGACAACGAGGATAGGAGACAAGCTCATTGATTTTGTTGCCCAACTTCCAGCCGTGTGAGTCTTGTGGGGTTCTCAGCAGGTGTCCAGCGGATATGTTGCAAACACCGAGAAGCAACCATTCAGGACGGGTCATTCACTTCTGGGAACGCCTCAATGTAAAGCTTAAAGGCTTTGCCGCAGTTCTGAACGTTTGGGACCCATCAATCCATGATTTTCATCAACATACACCAACCTTTTGAGGGAGATGAGGGTACCAAATTTCGAGAAATACCCAAATGCAGCCCGGTGGTTGAGGCTTCTGCACTGATGCACAAAGTTATTGATCCGATTGTTATTGTTCGACGACCAAATTTGCTGCTCCCATGGTCTGCAGAAAAAAACTGTTCCCAGGAGAGCTCCTGATTCCGGTGGCTGCATCGCCGGTCAGTGGTGAAAAAGAGGCCCGAGCCATGGCTGCAGACATGGCTTCAGTCATCGCTTGGATGTGGAGGGCATGCAATTTCAACGGATCCTGATTGGAGCTGTTGAGATCTGTTGAGATCCCAGAGCTATTTGGAGATGCAGAATATGTTGAGTAGATTGGAAGATGTGTTGTTTGAACGACAGTCAAGTGCATTCTTTTGTAGTTGTTCTGAAATCAAAACAGGCCTTCAAGTTGCTGCTGTTGAGAATGAAGTTTGAGTGCATCGTTCTCCAAAGCTGGTCTTTGCAAAGTCTGTCAGGCTACGCCTGTTTCGGATGCTTCACTTTAACCGCAAAATGCTATGTCCAGCTGGTCAAAACTGCAATGAGAAGGGGTCTATACTGCTTGAGTGACGTTTCGGGCATACAGACCTCGTCCATATTTGGTTTCACTCTAAGCCAAGTCCCGAGAGGGGGGTTTCTTTGCAGCCCAGGGTAGGCCGCATGAATTTACAGATGGGTAGAATTCCACTTTGAGATGATTTGATGCAGGTTGTCGACTCGCCAACGCCTGCAAAATACTAATTTGGTCCGATAGTCCCTTTGCTTGGGAGCATGCAGAGCATGCTCTTGGGTAGAGCAGTCAATGCGATGAACCAAAAACGGCACCTGCTTCCAGTTCGCAACAAAGCTTGACTTTGATGTTGGTGCAGGTTTACCGGCTTTGTTGCAGTGCTTGGCATCTTCAGAGCATGGCAAATGGATCGGTGTTTACCGCAGCTACAAATCAAGACCGAGTCATACAGGGCCCTTGAACAGCTAGAAGCAGCCAGTAAGCCTCAGTAAGCCATGGCCTTACACCTTCAGCCATGTGTTTTGCTTGCTATCAATGATGAAGCATGATTTTGCTGGGCTCCACGAGCGTTTTTGCTGGCTTTTGGGTGGAGTGAGAATCTCTCTTGCCTTAGTCACCTTAGTCCCATGCCAAAGAATGTATTCTTGTGCTCTCAGAGCCCGATTTGCTGTCTAATTCATGCCATTTGTGTGCGAAGCTGGGCCATTGTATTGCAATTTCTTTGCTGACCCTTTTCTGTCCCAAAAAAGGGGCACATCATACCGTCCAAGTGCTGCAAGTGCTGCCCAGGTGCCGGCGCCGCGGCGCCACCTCACCTGTTCACGTGCCCTAGGGCCTAGGGCTGGTTCGCAGCTCGACTTGATATCTTGAGAAACTATGAGAAACTCATCAATCGCCCGTTATTGCATGTCCAATGGTAAGTAGTTCCAGTGTGCCTTTGAAACAACTATCCATGGATGAGTTGATGAGATTTGATGAGTTGAAGTTAACAGGGAAGGCTCTCTCCAGCCTTGAAGCGGGAGGTACCAAGCCTTCTGCGGTTTGCCGCCCGCTGCGCCCAATGGTCTGAGACCAAGCGATCGGGGAGACCATAGAAGACCATGGGGCCGGTGACTGTTTGAGGCACACAACAAGGCTGGAGTGGTGATCAAGAACACCTTTCTCGAGGTGACGAGCTGGCCCACTGTCAACACTGTGACATTGAGAAGCATTGAATGCTGATGGATGATGGATGATAGCATCTGCATCCTGCATCCAGGTGGGAGATCAAATCTCAAATTTTCATGACTGGTGCGGGGCTTGGAGATCCTTGGCCCATTTTCGGAAGATGTGACATGCTCACATGGCCGCCCAGGCGAAGGCAGATGTCAGAGCCCGCGCGACGCTGATCTGACTGATTTACCCATTGACCCATTGGCAATTCCCAGGGCTGGGTAGTACCCTCTGGTAAACTAACATAGCTATGGAAAATCATCATGTTTAATGGGTAAATCAAGTACTTCTATGGCCATTTTCAATAGTGTTTGTGATGCTTGGCGCGTATTGCCGAGGTGAAAATTTACACCAGTGTAGATCCCGATGAGGTGAGCCACCGGAGATGGCAGTTGAACCATGAAAAACGCCATCATTGGTTGATCATGGGGAGATTTAACATGATTTAAGCGTCAAAAATGGGTTTTATCAGAGTTTTGTTGTCATGTTTGGTACCAAGAAAACATGGGGATGTAGTCTGATATAGTTGATGAATGACGGTCAATTCGATTGGGCAGCATAGTGGGTTGGATGACCTGGTTTTCAGCGACTGCAAAAACACCAGTTCTCCAATCAGTTTGATAGTATGGAGATATGCTTGCACTTGCCACAGGACTACGATGAAGCCGAAGAGGGTGAGGCAGAGGTACGTCACCAGCTGGCAGGGGGCAAGCTGGCGCAGTGAACTGTGAACTGTTCTCAATCTTCCAATCTTCCACGCCTGCCTTGAAAAAGCCGTTGAAAAGTCATGCGAGAGAGATTTTTGACGTCGACTCCAGCTGATTCGTTTGTCGAAAGTGGCAGGTTCCCGAAGAGATGCCTCCGCTGCCCTTTGCTATGGCTCCACCTTCGACCTCCTCGACACATCCAGGGCAGGGGTCTCCCGTCATGGTGTCATTTTAAGGATCCGTTGTTGCCCAGGGTCAAGGGATAACAAGCCTTCGGTTTTCATTCCTGGCTCGATAATTCGTTTTGGCTTGGACTGTGTGCTTTGGTCGAGACCCCCCAATAAGAACTGATACGACAAACTGTTTTGTTGAAGAGCAGACAACTATTCAGTGAACATAGTGAACTAATGATGCCACCCGAGCTGAAACTTTCAATGTGAAATTTATACTTTTTTTTTTGGAGTGCTTGATGTGATGCACTGTCCATTAATTCGAGGTCAGGGCACCTTCAACCGACTATGGGTGTTTTGGATCCTGGTGCTTTGCCACAATCCCCTGGCTTTGAGGCACGGAGTATGCCGGTCGGTGAAAGTATGCTACAGCTACATGTTTTGGGGTGAAAAATGGTGAAAAGGATTCTTTTAGCAGCTATTTTTCCATATTTTTTCCACGGAATTACTGTGCCCTGCCCCGGCAGGCTTCGCCCCCACCATATGTGCCACGGCAAAGCAGCCAGGCCGGAGTAGCACGATAACGGGTAGGTCCAGGCAGATCCTTGGACCCAAAATGAACCGATTGGAGCCAGTCAGCCAGTCTAGCAAGTCTAGTGAATTTACTCAGATTGAGAATTCGTTTTTACAAAGCCAACCCCGGGCCATCATCTAGTCATATTCTAGTCATTTGCAGGTCAAGGAGCAGAGTGCAAATAAGGTGTCGCGCCAGGGACCAGTTCAACGCTTAGTGTGATGCCACAAGGTCACAGAGGACCTTGAAACAGCTGGAAAAGATCCCGAATGGTATCCAATCCCTTTCCTGTAATACTGTACTATTGACTGTCTCCTGGAAACCTTCACTTTGGGGTTCCAGAAATTGTGGGGAACTATGTCCACATGTTTTTTTCCACTGAGGGCATCAACGCGTTGAAGAACAATGACATCACCAGCAAGGCGCGCAGATGCGCGCAGCACAATGTGCGACATCGACGGCTCTCTTGGAATGCCACCGCCCAGGAACCACCTTGGAATGATGTAACAACGGTGATGATGAGAAACCTGCCCAACAAGTCAGCGTCTTAGCACGGCCTTGTGGATCTTGTGGACCTGGGCGACCTGCTGGGTCTCGAAAATGAAGTGCTGCATGAGCTCTTGAGACAAAGCCATAAGATCACACGAGTGAACCACATGACGCTTTCGGTCTAGCTCGTGCAGTCTTCATCCTTTATTCCTTTATCATTGTTTGGAATAGGTATATACCAATCTGCCAATCTGAGCCACTCCCACTTGCAAGTTGTCTGGCACCTCCAAAACTATGGTCATAGCATGTCAGTTTTGGCAAGTAATGATGCCACTTCCAAGCGGTTGGTTGCAACATGGTAAGGACCCCAGTTACTCCAGAGGTCCCCAGGTGTCCATTGGTGATCTGTGTGAGGTACAGACAACAGATGCTGTTGGACGAATTGGCGGACGCTGGTTTCCGAGTGCAGGTGCTTTGCAGCTCTTTGCTGCAGGAATGATTGGGAGCACGTCTAGACTTTGGGGATCCGGAGTTTCCCACATGACTCGACTCCCAAAATGTCGTGCCACATAAAAGGGTGGGCCAAAGTTTGTCGCTTTGCCAGTCCGACTTTGACTTTTTCTACCTTCCGATGGACCACAGCCGCTGGGCGAAAGCATTTTTCTGGACAGCTGGACCAGGGACGTTTACCAGCCTTTTTTTAACGGAAGAACTTTATGGACAGCATTGAACAGCCAACAGCCACAACTCAAACGATTGCTATGAAAGGCAGTTTTTCGGGAATTTTGGGGTGACATGGATGGCGAGCTAGCAGCAAGTCCACGAAGTCTGGATGTGGGTCTGTCAGTCAACACAAAGGCAATGCTGCAAATCTTGGCTATTGCTCAAGCCTCAGGTTGGCCTAAGTGTTTCCACGGGTTTTGTGATCATATAGGGGGCAGAGTGGCATAGAGAGAGGGGAACAAGGACACAGCCATAGCTAAAGATCCCTGATTGTGACAGAGTGGTACAGTAAGCAGCTGGTTGCATCTTGCACAGACCACAAATCACCGCGAGAATCGTTGAAGGAAGCTCCATCGCATCCAAACTTGGAATCCCCTAATCACTAATCGACTGCTGCTTGAATCCAAAATTCTGACGGGCCATTTGTTTTTTTGGGCAGGGTATTTCAGGGTATCCATATAAGTATATACGGTATACCCGTAACGTGGCTCTTTTATGAGGGAAAATGACGAGTAACCAATAGTTATTTTGGGTTTTCCATGGTTTTCCCCTAAATTTTCAACCCCTATCCACAAGGATCACCAGGTTGAACCCCCAGCCTGCTGGCTGCTGCTGAGGTTTTATTAACTTCACGGAGCCGGCCTTGGCGAACTCCTTCGCCGCAGCCTTCCAGGGCAAGAAGATGCGACGCTTCAACTCCCACAAAACGGTGGTGGTGTGCTCCTTAGAGCTGCAAATATTTGGAGTGAATAGTAATGACTTGCTGAAGAATCAACATCCAACCCACCATCCATATGATAGTAATTATATAATATATTATATATATAATATATATATATATTATACACGTATTTATCCACTTCTTGTGAAGTACTTTGCTCAAGGGAATCGTTGGATCTGTTGTGAGGTGATGCCCGCCTCCATTCAGGGATATGACAGGAATTACAAGTGCGCCAAGTTTTGGTCAACTCACGGTTTGTCGATGGGCTCAAAGCCTAAGAAAGGCAAACTCACATCGACTTGCTTGTAGGTACTACTCCTCGACTAGAGTCGCACAGGCTGAGGAGAATCGAAACATCCCATAGTTGTTTCGCATGTCAAAGAATAGTGGGAATGATTCTCTCTCCAGTGACAAGCGAGTTGATCCACTTGCGCGAGTTGATTTTTGACGTGCCCTGCGCACGCGGGTCGCGCCTTGCCAGGATCCCGCTTACCGGCCTCTCTTCCTCAGACATCCTGACGACTCTCAGGACCTGGATGAAATTGATGTTGAAAACGTGTTGAAGCTGCAACAAGTTGCAACAAATGGCGTTTTCTCATTTTCTGAGATTTTAACATTTTGGGAAGAGATATTCTCTGACAATGAAACTGGATGGTTTTTTGCCTAGGCGCGTTTAAACACTACCAACATTACAAACATTTTTTCAAAAATGATATAAATTGGACTTTTAGCAGGGTAAGAAAGCAGCAAGAAATACGCTGACGATTTTTTTCATTTTCCACACTCTCGGTTGAAAGGACAGAAAAGGTGCTGGTCGAGGCCTGGAATCTGGTGGAAGATCTTGCTGGAAGCCTTCAAGCTCAACCCTAAACATCGGTTGGACAAAGTGAAGTATAATGTTTTTGCATATCTTCAGTATTGATCTAGTCTTGTCAGGAATTTCCATCAACATGATTTCCAGATAATCCCATAATTCGCATCGATGTTTTCCCAGGGGGCAAAGGCGGAGACAAAGGGCGTGGCAAGAAGGGCTCCAAGGCGAGCCATATTTTGTGGGTAGAAGTTAGGAAATCTGACAGATCGGATGGTCGGATGGATTTGACGGATAGAGTTGGTGTATGGGAATGGCTCATATGGCTGGAAACTTGGGTGTTTCAAGCTGTCGAAATTAGGTGATCTCTTCTTGTTGAAATCAGCTTCCGTCCCACGAATTTTTCCGGATGATTTGGACCTGGCAGGGCTCCAAAGGACCTCAAGATGGGAAGGGAGTGGAGGCCAGCTGCTGTACTGCTCACAAATGCAGAAGTTTGTGCAGGGGATGGAGATCTCAAACAAACCTTTTGTATCCTTTTGTGTTTCTGTTTCTGTTTCTTTCTGTTTTCAATTTTTTTCCATAGTTTTACACTCATCCGGAATGTTGGACCATTGGGCTTCAGGCTTTTGGACGCCTTGCCTTTATGGGCCTGGAAGACCCTAATTCACAGGCCCGGGAGGTCTGCGCCATGCCATTTTTTGTTTTCCGAGTCGCAGCGTCAATGGTGGAGAGAATCGGATGCAGGGAGAGTGGTCTATGGCGACGGATCAGATGCCGTGGCAGCCGCAAATGATGCTGTAGACCCAGCTTTGCTGATGCAGCTGAGCATGACGAAACCCATTGGATTTATCGGAAAACTATGCATGGAAGTCCAGAGAGAAAAGCCAAGTGACTTTCTCACTCAAGTGAATTTGCATTGCTGCAGCTTCACTTCTACTCCTGCCATAGGTGTTGTTGTTTCAATATGCAAAAAAACGCAGTCTGAGCAAGTGGAAACTATAATTTTGAACCTCAAGTGCCCAATCTCTTAGGGCATCTTAGGGCTTCAAGGATTGTATTACAAACTTCGAAGGATATCAAGGGGCCGCCAGGCATAGGTATTGAGGCACCAACGCAAACCAAGCCTAACATGTCCGAATTTTTCATCCACAATTCCATCTCCTGATTGAGATAGACCAACCCTTTTTTTTTTTCCGGGTGGTATCCTCACCTTTCAGAAGATTCCTGGATTCCCAAGGCCAGCTCAGTTTCCGGGCTGTGGCGGCTGCGCAGCCCCCTGCGCAGCTCCATGCGGGGGTCGAAGCGGCAACACTGTGACCTGTGGTGACCTCAACCAATCTGCAAGTGTATTTTAATTTTGCTGATTCTGTATGATTTTGTTGGGATTCTGTTGGGATTTTCTTGGGATTTGGTTGGGATTTTGGGACAAAAGCAACAGCTTGAGCTTTTGACTGGTGCTATGGATGCTATGGATGCTTCGTTTCAGGCACAAACTGTGGCAACGCATGCTCTGCAGAACACAGGCAAGGCCTTGCCCCAACTCTGCACTGTTGAGCTGTGCAACCTCCTTGGCTTCCAGCATCCCATGGCATGGTTGTCCCATTTTATCTTTATGGAGGTTCTGTTCGGGCTGTGGGAATCCCGTTGCGACCTCAGATCGGCGAAGCACGTCTTAGGACTCCCTTCGTGTTTTCATGTTTTTTTTTTTGAAGGATTTTTAATGTATGGGTCTTTCTAAAGATTCGGAAACCCCAAAAAAGACTTCAGTTTCCATTTTGTTTCCTTCTTCAAACAGATCAATTTGGTGGGTTCCTGAGTTCTCCCTAGTTTAAGCTACCAGCGTTGTTAACGGACCCGCAAGTTTTGCTGTATTTTTGCTGTCGCATTGCCCGTCAGTTAGAAGTTGTGCACGTCAGTTAGAAGTTGTGCACTTCAGTTAGAAGTTGTGCACTTCAGTTAGAAGTTGTGCCCGTCAGTTAGAAGTTGTGCACGTCAGTTAGAAGTTGCGCACGTCAGTTAGAAGTTGTACACGTCAGTTAGAAGTTGTGCACGAAAGATAGTGTGATTTTCTTGGGGAACCAGGTGGGGTGGGGGGGTGGGGGGGGCAAGGGGTACGCTGTAACATGTCTCTTGTCACTTGCCACACGCTCTTGATGCTACGCTGTAACATGTCTCTTGTCATTTGCTGCACGCTCTTGGTGCTACGCTGAACCCATGATTAGAGAAAAAGAAAAGGGCGAAACGCCGTCTTTCATTCTGTTTTCCAAATCCACATTTGAAAATTATTTGGCCCAATAGGATTCAATGACCAATGAATTAAATTCCTAGCGCGTAACGTGGGACGAAAACACAATTTCTAATTCAAGGAAAAGCAACAAAATCGTCACGGCGCCACAGTTTTAAACAAATCAATGAAGAATGGCTGTAATCAAAATCATAAAAAAAGGGTCCGCTATCAGCGCCGGTACCTAGTTTAAGAAACACCTCTCAGGAGTTTGCATACAGACCTGGAACATTTTCTTCTTGAAGTTGATTTTGGAGTTGGAACGTCGGCTGGCAAGCCAGACTTGAGGTGAAAGCCGGAACAGGTGGTCTCGGTGCAGGTTGGGAACGACATCTTTTCTCAGCAGATGATGTTGATTTGGGTTTGTCGGAAAACTGGCTGCCCGAAAATGGCCATCTCAACTTGAGGAAAAACCACATTTTACACATATTTCCAAGGGCCACGGCATCTTTGGACAACGCCGTCTGTAAGCTGGTGTTTCAATCCGCGCAGGTGGTCCAACTGCCATGGGAAAAGGTGGTCCTTGTGCAGGACCGCCCATGAATGGGGCCATGATGCCATCGATGGCTGGTTGCCCTGTTTGGGGCTGCTGCCCCTGCTTCGCGCTCAGTGCCACTGCCGTGCTGCCGCTGCCAGTGCTGTGGGGCACCTGGAGAGGGCAAAAATCTAAGGTCCGATGAATATGCGAGCGGATGCTCCAACGTTCATGCCAGTTATGGGAGAGGTGCAGCACCGAAACCTGAGAGTTTTGGAGATCTTTGGAGCATTTCTATGCCTTTCTGGGAAGTACAGAAGTGATTGTTCGAGAATTTTGAAGTACCTGAATGCTGTTAGGATGATGGCAACCAGCAGCAGACGACTCCCCAGATGACCGACTCGGTGAACACGGAGCTTGATGTGATGCGTGGACGTTGGACACTTAAGTAACTTAAGACACTGTTTGATTGGCTGTTTTTTGATTGAAACGCCAGTTGTTTTTGGCACTCTATGTTGAAATCTATATATGGTGTTTTGACAAGGACGTCACAGATTAGGGTTTTGTGGTAGTTGCTGTTGAATCAGTTGAATCCAAAGTGGCATTCACGGGCGTTTTGACCATTGCCTGAGGTTTAATGTTGATTGCTGCACTCAAGGACTCTCCAACTGTGCGAGTATCTTTCGGGTGTGATCACAAGCTGCAGAGAAGTGAGGATATGAGTCATCCAGTTGTCCAAGATTGATACTGTAGCCAGTTTTTATTGTCCAGATGTTGTTTGCCACACACGAGTCTCTTCTACCATCTTTTACCCAAAATTGAAAGATCCGACGATTGCATTTGGCGACGTAGGATATCGAGCAGAGAGACTCCGAGAACGCTCGTGGAAAAGACGAGAATGTCGTTTGAGAACTCAGTCGCCCGTGGACATCATGGATTGCATGGAAGTGAGATTTCATGAACATTTCATGAACATTTCATCCTTCAGTGAACTTCAGTCCTTGGAACTTGTGGTGTTTCCATTGAGGCTTGGTTGGCCTGAAGCAAAGAAGGCATGACGGTTGAGATGGAGCTTCACGAAGCGACATCCCAAGTGACATCCCCTTTGGGCAACATGGCTGCCATGGCTTTGTCAAATTCGTCCAGAATCTCGGGGATTGGCTAAGTCGACAAAACATATTGGCAACACATAAGTGCAAGCGCGAAAAGTAACATGTTTTGATAAGTTAGTTGTTCTTTTTGGGGACAACGCCACAGTTTTCAAGTCTCTTTTTGGGGTCCCAACAAGGTCTGACCAAAGTGTTCGGCGTCCCTTTCTGGGCGTGGCTAGGCCTTGCTGTTAACACGATCGCATGGCGGTGTTTCAGAGGTGCCAGGGGATGGTGGATGGCCCCCCCGAGTCGACAGGGAATATTGTAATCGTTGTATTTGCTATTTGGGTTTGATCAAAATTGAAGGATGTGGGGATTCTCCATTATTTTTTTGGGATGATCCTCTGCATGACATTTTTTGGGATCCTCTTTTCAGACAACCCCCGTCCTCGTCCGACTTTCATTCGACACTGGGTTGGGACTGCTGGAGGCGAGGGAAACAACCTTGCTGGAAACTGAAAACTTGCTGTCGCAGTCTGAGCTAAAGTCAGTGATCACTCTGGTTTGCATCCCATAGCAAAGCCAAAAATCACGATACGTCCTTCAGACCGGATAGGACCAGGAGCGAAATTTCAATACATGAATTCATTGCAGTGATTGAAGTTGAAGTTGAGAGCCGTTGCCACAATTGGTTGTGGCTACTCGTGAGCTTGTGATGAGGTGGGATTTGTGTGATGACAAAGAACGATATCTAAAATTCCTAAATGCGACACAGACTGCCAGCAGGTTCATGCCGAGCTACTCCAAAGGGGCAAACAGACTCTAGTTCAATTGCAGGACAAGAGCACATTTTTTTGCATGGCTTTGTCTGAAAGTCGGGTACCACCAACTTCCATGGATCATCATATCATATGTTTCCATTCATATTGCCATCAGTTACAGGGCATATCTTTTATTTTGGCCCTGCCTAGATTTTTTTTGTTGGTGAACTCCCCATCGATGGTGAAGCCCTCTATGTTTGATGGTGAAGTCCCACCTTCGGACCTTCGGAGATGGATCGATATGAACC
The DNA here is from genome assembly GCA_947184155.2 of Cladocopium goreaui. NCBI lineage: Eukaryota > Dinophyceae > Suessiales > Symbiodiniaceae > Cladocopium > Cladocopium goreaui. Next base: position 43,373 of record CAMXCT020000014.1, read on the forward strand.
TGGATTTGTTCAGCTACGGCTGTGTCCACACAGCTTGAGAATCTGTTGAATCTCTTGATATGCTTCCAAACATTGGGTGTGGGCCCCCAACTGCCCAATTTATGGCCATGAAACATGGGAAGGATGATGATGATTGAATGGGTTTGGGGTTACCACCCATTTTGAAACCCAGAAAATACCGGTGATGATGTCAGTGTGGACACAACAAGCTTCTTTGAGCTTGTGCGACGCTGGCTGTGGGCAAAACCCAACACAGCCTCAGCGGACACGACTTTCTTAAACAGAGGATGGCCAAGACCCTGTGGTGTGCAACAACCAACAACTGCATGTCGCCACTTGCGGGTGCAGTTGGGGTTGTAAATGGGTATAACCAAGGGACCCTGATGATAACAAAAGTTGGGATATAACCCCCGCAGCTATAATTATGGTTATATTATCCACTTACAACCCCAATTGCATCCGCAAAGAGACCGTGGTCATGTTTGTTTCCATGTTTCTGGCCAGCCAGTCCTCTGGCAGTCGAGATTCTCCACATTCTCCATGAAACATCAGCCGCATAAATGAGGCGCAGGACCAAGTTTCTATTGAGCGCTTCCTGTCAGCGGCAGTGTATGAGCTGCAAGATTGGTTCTTCGCTCAAATGGCACCAAACAAGATTTCTATAGATTTCTGAGGTATGTGATTTGAACATATTTGAAATCCATTATTGAAAAGAGGGTTTTTGCCAAGTCTTTTGAGTCATCGAATCATTGCAGCTCGTTCACAGGTTCTCCAATTGGCGTGGCGTGGTGCGGTGGGAGCCAGGACTTTTGAATGCCCCCACGCAGCTGCAGCCCGCGGCCGTACCACCGTCGACTACGAGGGATATTTTCAGATCTCTGTGCCTGTGCTTCCCAGCAAGTCGAGATCCGACCATAGAGAATGACCCTCGACCTGCACGGTTTCATGGATGGTTCCTCGATTGAAAACTGCGGTTGTTGTGAAATGCTGGTGGGATCAATCAGACTTGCTGGCGTGCACTAGATCTGCTCCGGTTGAACTGGAGCAGTCCATTTCACCAAGGTGCCATAGTCAGGTTGCCGCTTGTAGCCCAGGACTGCACAGCAGGCTCAATCTTAGTCAAGTTCGAAGCGGGGAGCTTGCAGTCAAATCCTTCGAGGACTTGTGGGTTACGCGGGCTCGATCTCTTTTGATTGCACAGCTACAGCACATCGGCTTTGAGGCCCCCCGATACGGCATCCGAGTTGTGGATCGAAAGGGGCAGTTTGGGACAGGCTGCACAACAATGGCGGCATTAGCCGGTGACCATTTCTAAATGTTGAATCTGACATTTGCATCAGATCTGATACGTTGTGAATCAGTTGGTTACCTGGTCAGAAGGTCTTTTCAACTTACCAAATCTTACAAAAATGTTGGGTCTCCTTGGGACCTTGGTTGGGTAGCTTGAATGCAGTCGACGAAGAATCGCGGATAAGCCTGGCAAAAGACCGTCAAAAAGAGCTGGGCCCTGGGCGTTGGAATTCTTGTATTTTTTGCTTCAAACCCTGGTAAAATGTATTGAATCTGGTCATTTTTGCGGCCATTTGGAGGGGTTGTGTTGTGGGTCAAGAATGAAACTTTATGCCAGCATGTTTTTGCTTTGACAATGGAGAGATTGGAGACCAGTTTCTTTGGATTTGCTGGTTCAATGCCACCCGCCAACAGACCATCTGACATCATTAAAATTGAAATCAAGCCTGATTTGTGGGTCATTTTTCCACTTCTTTCCACCACACAGTTCTTTACAGCAATCATTTGGGAAAAGGTCTCGTTCCATTCTTGTGCATCTTGTGGATTTGCCGGCTGGGTCCCGGCGCTCCACTCCCATGGCAAGCAAATTGACTGGGCCACGTGTACCGTCTGAATCTGAGACGAATCGGTCGAGTCCCATCCAGCGTTTGAAGATACGTCTTTCCTAATCATATAAAGCAACTGTTGATGTAATCTCATTCTGGGACACGTCCACTAGATTGTAGGTTTCTGCGGAAAGCATAGCTGGGACTGGAGTGTGTTGGACCAATTTTGTCCGCCTGGCATGAGATGGGAACATCAGTCAGTGCTTCCATATGGTGACAGCATTCATTTCTTGTCCAGAAATTTGTCTGCAAGACTTCAACCTTTAATTTAGACAAGCAGAATCAGCCCCTAGTCACCCTAGTCACTAGTTCCCCAAAGTTACTGCTTGTGGCTAGCTCTAATCATCTTGGATGTAGCTTCTGCTACCAAGGCCAAAGGGCTCACGACAGCTGAAACCACCTGGTGAAGCCCGTTCAGCGCCGAAGGTTTCCCAAGTGCAGCGACAAGTCGACGAGGTGGGAATGGTTGAAGCGAGGAGCGAAAGATATCCAATCATGGCCATGGAAAGTACGTCAAAGCCAATTTTGACCTGGAAAACGCGTACATTTTGGATCTTTCCTTGCTATATTGTCACTTGGCTCTCAAATTGCAAAGTGAGCTATTGTAGTACAGGAAACTCGAAACCTATAGTTTTAAGGGGTCCTCATCTTTAACTATCGCCATTAGGGTCTTGACCGGGGTCTTGGTTGTGACAGGTGAAGAGCCTGGAGAAGCGGGCCGGCGACTTGGTACGTAGCAATGATCTGCGCAGTGCTCTGCAGACGCAACTTGGCTCACCATGCCTGGGATGAGTTTTTCGAAGTGACAAGTTGCGGTTTGGTTCCTCGTTGTTGTGAAGATTACCCACATCATCCCACATCGAAATTGCCACAACCACTGCCTCTTTCTGTTTCAGCCAGATGGGTTGGGATTGACAGACACGGAACTGTTTCTGAAACTTGGTGCCCCACACACCCACACATATAATATATTATATAATGTATACATGTTATATTATATATATGTATAGCATAATGAAAATGATGACTGAAGATGACATCGTGACATCGAAGCAAAACCATGGCTTCTGGTGGTTTTGCGAAGCAGTTGCGGAACATGTGCATGTACCCAATCCGCCAAGGTACGAAGAATGCAAGGCAGAAATTCAAGAAGCCTTAGAAGGTCTTCCAAAGGACCTGAACGTTTTTCAACACCTAAGTGCAGCAGAATTGTGTGTTTCAATCAGTGCAGCAAGAAGCTGTGCGTTTTTGTTGTAGTTGACCCCATGTGTTCATGGTTTCGGAAAGTGCAGGATGATATCTGCTACTCCACTCTTGTGGAAAGCAAGAATAGCGTGGAGGAGAAGATCTCCAAATGCAAGTTGCGGACCCAGCGGCGGACTCTAGGCACCTCACAGGGTAGTCGATGCAGAGATTAAACAACGATGAAAAATTCTGAGGCAATTCCTGCCATTCGAGTACTTCCTCAAAGCTCCAAAGTGATTAGCGGATGGATCCCTTGGCATCCATGTCTGAAGCTTAGTAGATGAGAATAGATGAGAAATGCACATTCTGATAGTGTATATACTGTATATATACTGTATTCATGTTGCACCAGATTGCACCAAATCTGGTGTCAAAGGTCCAACTGAGATCTCTTCCAAATTTCAGCGACGCGCCCAGTCAAAGGTCCAAAAAGTGTGCAGCGCTCTTGAACATATACCTGCGGTGTGATCTGTGCGATTTGTTGCAGCCAGCTGTGCCTGGAAGCAACCGGAAGGGGATCATCAGAACATGGTAATTTTCAAGAAACATAGGGAGACATAAAGATAAACCACGGGATTCTGTCAGCCACCAATTCATTTGGAGAGATTAAATGTGACTCAAAAGCAATCGGAAAGAAAGAATGATGTGCGAAACAGTAGTGCACAAATAGCAAAGGTTCGAATGGTATTATTTTCTTAAGAACCATAGTGTTGATCACAGGCCTTAACCTCTGCAACCTGTGCCTGGCTATCATGCAAATGCATCAGCAATAAGAGGAAAAAAGTCCTTGCAGCAACGATGCAGGCTTGCATCAGCGAAATAGCACAAATCGCACTAGCTCATGATGTTTTCCTTGACAGTTCTAGTTCTAGTCTTGTCTTTGGCCACCATACACATGTCTATCAGACCACGGATGTTTGGATAGGAAAGATCACTGCTCCAACAACCAGCAATTCCAGGAACTGATGCTCAAATTCTGCAGAATTTGATTTGCTCAAGGACTGAATTGCGTCTGTGAAAGCAGCTGCTTCCATCCTTGCGGAATGTTTGTGACAGGCCCATGATCGGTGATCCATCAGCAGTTTCCCCCTTGCCACTTTTGATGAGCTGTGCAGGTGCGCGCGGAAACACTGTGATTGGCTATGTACAAAGTGGGGCCCCGGTGGTGCCTAGGCTGAGTATTCCTGGGATCGTTCGCCTAGCTGCCTAGCTTTTGGCTCACGTGTGCCAGAGCAAACAGGATACAAAGTTCTGACTTGACTGGAAAACTCATGAGGCCAAACAATCGCATCACATTGCACCCTAAAAAAAAATCATCGAGGAACCAACACTTGTCCATGAAGACACATATCACATATCGTATGTCATATCGTTATCCAGATTCATTTCGTGGGTTCCTTAATTATAACGTTTTCAAAGCAGTAGTTTAGTTGGATTTGCTCTGTCGCGTCTTGCCCAGTGAGGTTTTGGTTCAAAATAGCCATCCAAGGATGCCCACAATTGTCCAGTCATGGTGAGTCAGGGGGATTTGCCAGTCCTTGTGATAGCCTGTTCCACAGCTTCCCTGAGGAGAAGTCGAGTGTTCTCAATGTGACTCGATCTGAGAGCCTCGATGGACGGGGCGAGGGTTGGAAGATTTTTGTATGAAGCCCCAGCTTGACTGAGCAAAACTTTCAAAGCATGAATGGTATTTATCAACAAGATATGACATCATGTATAGTTATGGGCTATATATAGTAACTATAGTATAGTCAGCTTAGATATGTACAGTATGTACTTCTTGAAAAGGGAAACCTCTGCGCATGTAGGAGCTTACTTGATTGGCGCACAGAGGCAGGTTTTCCGTACTGGAACAGTGCCATGATTCAAGGCCACTGTTCACAGCAAGGCAGTAGGACCAGTAGGACCAGTAGGACTTGAGATTTGACACCTGGCTATGGAGGCGCAGCACCAGTATGCTGAACATGGTGCAGCTCAGCTGAAAAGTGGGGATTCTGGAAGATATCTGGAAGATATGCCATGGTAGCCGTAGGGCGCACAGAGGGGCATAAGGCTCTGAATTTGAGGCTTCTCTGCTTATCTCTGCTTGGTGATTCTTCTTGTATATCAACTTCTTGAGTTACTTGCTACCGCTGGTGACTTGTGGGTGTAACTTTTGGCAGTCTCTGTTGATAGGAAAACCGTCCTCTTTTTCGGAGCTTCCAAGAGCTGCACGTCTCGGCAGGACTGTGGAAGATAGGAAGTCCTCCGATGGATTTGAGGATGATGAGGGTGACCGACCTGGGCCCAACTTCAAAATTGGTTGTCGCAGAAAACTGCGCCGAGCTAAGATGTCCTTTGACGTAGCACGGTGAGACAACAGTTGACCACTGAAGAGCTGGAGATATGAGGACTTGCCTGCTACATTGGGCGGTGATCCCGCCTTCTCTTTGATGAATTTTGATGACAGGTGTCTTTGAGCGTTCGAAAGTTACAACACCTGAGGCACTTGTCTTGATAGTGCTCCACCAGCAGTGGCCTTGGCTTTGGCACAAAGTGCAGTTTGATTTGCGGTCGCCGAAGTTTGCAGAACATCGATGCTAGTCTTGGCTCACTATGTTGATGTAGTGGTAACAATAAGGTTGACGGAAATAAAATAGTAAAGCTTTTCACCATAATGAAGAACAGACCTCCGGATATCTTACCTGTACCTCATTCGGCAACTTTCTTCTTGGAAGTGCGCATCAGTTGCTGGAGGTCACTTCCCATTTCAGTTGTCCCTGACAATGGTAGCACAGGAGCCGCCTTTTTTGCTGGCAGCTCAATAGTATCTGTGGATGGCTGAAAACCCTGAAGCAGCCAATCCTTGCAAAATGCTTTTCCGGAGCATCTTGTAAAACACTCATTCGATTTTTTAGCTATTGGGATCTTCTAGGACCATTAGGAGAGAAAGGGAAATGAGCTAGAGCTCCTATTGGGCACTATTGGGTTCTTCACACCAGCCGATGATAGCCTGAATGAGCATTTTTTTTTGGCCAACCAGTCCTGTTTCCCATAGCAGGATTGGTGGTTGTTCCGATCAGCGTATTCAACTATCTATCAGCTATCAACTTGGGATGAAAAACCATCTCTGGGACAATGTTTCCAGCTTTGCAAGATGCCGTGCACTGATAGTACAGTCGCTCGGTCACGGGTGATAAAAACAGCTGAAAATTCGCTCGTGGGCCGAACGATTTATGAACAGCTGATGAGTTCAATCGGGAAATCGAGTCATGTGATGATCAGTCTTGTCTCTTTTCACACGTGTCATTGAGTTATTTCGTGAATATATCCTAGGCCAACATCAGTTTTCTATGTGCAGGGATTCCACAGTATCTGTTTTGAAGTAAGTGGCTAGGGGGTTAGGGGCTCAATTGAGATCCCATCTACTGGATCGTTTTTTTGAGTGTTGTCCCTGATAGTGGGCTTGTTGGGGCTTTCGATCAAATGCTTGGCACCGTTTTCAGAAAAAGACGTCCCAACATTTCTCAACTGCCTCCGCGCTCTTCATCCCTGCTTCAAGCTTGAGTTTTGAATGCCAAGTGGCTCTGTTTTTATTGCAGTAGTGCACTTGCAATTTTTGCAACCGATTTTTACAGAGAAACGATGCAGCTTCCGTTTTGCAATTCCCGCACGACTCGATTTTCCTTTCACCATCTTTCACCTATGGATGTTTGGCATGCAATGAGCCAATCTGGACCTGGGCGAAGATTCATCTTCATTCCAAAAGATGGGGCGTGGCAAATTTTGACCCTGAGAAAATGGTTGGTTGATGTTGGTTGATGTTGGTTGATGTTGGTTGATGTTGGTTGTAGCTTTTGCGTCCTTTGAGTTTGAGGCTCCAAATCCACATGTCCAACTTGTGCTGTGAAGGCCACGCACGCTGTCAAGACATATTTAAGGGCTGCCGCCCCTGCCGCCGACCCCGGAAAGGAATTACCTTTTCTGAAGTATGAGAGATGTTAGGGCAATTTGTTGGGTTTTCTGAGTCCCATGACATGATAACCTTCCAAGCCCTTGTACATGGGCGAGACTAATGGAGATTTATTCTTTGATGTTGGGGTCATGGTATTGACTTGCATGGCCGAAGGGTTGAGTGATTTGGTGTTGTCTTCTAATTTGCTGGTGTTACACCTCCTCCTGCTAGCAGTCAAAAAACTTTAATTCTGTTGCCTGCGGCTGCCCCCTTCATTTCGTGTCGAAAATCCAATTTTGCCTGCTGCGGCTGATAGCTGCTGCTGCTTGACTGCTGCTGCTGGTGTTGCTGCTGTTGTGGCAAGCTTCCAAATAGTTGGCCGAAAATGTCCTCCTTGCGTCTGCTGGGGTCGGCGGACCTAGAAAAACAAGTTTCTGTTGCCTGCAGCTGCTCACAGTAAAACAGCTTCGAAAAAAGCAACTGCCGGCAGGAAAACACCATAGCTCTAAAAGACGAGCGAGCACCAAAACCACGTTAAAAAATTGCCGAGAGTCTGTTGCCGGCCACTACTGGCAGTAAAACAACTTCGAAAAAAGCAGCTGCCGGCAGGAGAACAACGTACCACGTTACACAACTCCCTAACGTGTCGTCTGAAGCCCTAACGTGTCGTCTGAAAGCCTAGAAAAGCAGCCTTTTTGGCGAGATTCTATTGTCTGCAGCTGCTTGAAGTACCGCAGGCAATAAAACAGCTTCAAAAAAAGCAGCTGCCGGCAGGAAAACACCATGGCTCTGAAGAACGAGCGAGTTCCATTCTATTGCCTGCAGCTACTGGCAGGAAAACAGCTTCGAAAAAAAGCAGCTGCCGGCAGAAAAAGACCATACCATGTTACACAACTCCCTAACGTGTCGTCTGAAATCCTAGAAAAGCAGCCTTTTTAGCGAGATTCTGTTGCCTGCAGCTGCTTGAAGTACTGCAGGCAATAAAACAGCTTCAAAAAAGCAGCTGCCGGCAGGAAAACACTATACCACGTTACACAACTCCCGAAGGCGTCGTCTGAATTCTATAGAAAAGCAGCCTTTTTGGCGATATTCTGTTGCCTGCAGCTCCTAGCAGTACTGCAGACAAGAAAACAGCTTCAAAAAAAGCAGCTGCCGGCAGGAAAACACTATGGCTCTGAAGGACGAGCGAGTTCCATTCTATTGCCTGCAGCTACTGGCAGGAAAACAACTTCGAAAAAAAGCAGCTGCCGGCAGAAAAACACCATACCACGTTACACAACTCCCTAACGTGTCGTCTCTGAAGGACGAGCGAGTGCCAAAACGTCTGAAATCCTAGAAAAACAGTCTTTTTCGAGACGAGATCGAGACGAGAAATTCGAGAGATCGAGGGATTCAGTTGCCTGCAGCTACTGGCAGTAAAAAAACAACTTTGAAAAAAGCTGAAATCCTAGAAAAGATAACCTTTTTGGCGAGATTCTGTTGCCTGCAGCTGCTGGCAGTACTGCTGGCAGTAGAACAACTTCGAAAAAAAGCAGCTGCCGGCAGGAAAACACCATGGCTCTGAAGAACGAGCGAGTACCAAAATCACGTTAAAAAACTCCCTCATGTGTCGTCTGAAATCTCCTAGAAAAACAACCTTTTTCGAGACTGCTGGCAGTAGAACAGCTTCGAAAATCAATCGAAAAAAAGCAGCTAGCGGCAGGCAGTAGAACAGCCTCGAAAAAAAGTAGCTGCCGGCAGGAAAACACCATGGCTCTGAAGAACGAGCGAGTGCCAAAACCACGGTAAAAAATTCCCTCACGTGTCGTCTGAAAGCCTAGAAACACAACGTGTTTCGAGACTGCTGGCAGTAGAACGGCTTCGAAAAAAAGCAGTTGCCGGCAGGCAGTAGAACAGCTTCGAAAAAAAGTAGCTGCCGGCAGGAAAACACAATGGCTCTGAAGGACGAGCGAGTGCCAAAACCACGTTCAAAAACTCCATAACGTGTCGTCTGAAATCTCCTAGAAAAACAACCTTTTTCGAGACTGCTGGCAGTAGAACAACTTCGAAAATCGAAAAAAAGCAGTTGCCGGCAGGCAGTAGAACAACTTCGAAAAAAAGTATCCTAGAAAAACAGCGTTTTTCGAGAGATCGAGAGATTCTGTTGCCAGCCGCAACTGGCAGTAAAACAGCTTCGAAAAAAGCTGAAATCCTAGAAAAGACACCTTTTTGGCGAGATTCTGTTGCCTGCAGCTGCTGGCAGGACTGCTGGCAGTAGAACAACTTCGAAAAAAAGCAGCTGCCGGCAGGAAAACACCATGGCTCTGAAGGACGAGCGAGTGCCAAAACCACGTTAAAAAACTCCCTAACGTGTCGTCTGAAATCTCCTAGAGAAACAACCTTTTTCGAGACTGCTAGCAGTAGAACAGCTTCGAAAAAAAGCAGCTACCGGCAGGCAGTAGAACAGCTTCGAAAAAAGTAGCTGCCGGCAGGAAAACACCATGGCTCTGAAGGACGAGCGAGTGCCAAAACCACGTTAAAAAAATCCCTAACATGTCATCTGAAATCTCCTAGACAAACAACCTTTTTCGAGACTGCTGGCAGTAGAACAGCTTCGAAAATCAATCGAAAAAAAGCAGTTGCCGGCAGGCAGTAGAACAGCGTCGAAAAAAAGTAGCCTAGAGTCCGAGAAAAACAGCGTTTTTCGAGAGATCGAGAGATTCTGTTGCCAGCCGCAACTGGCAGTAAAACAGCTTCGAAAAAAGCTGAAATCCTAGAAAAGACACCTTTTTGGCGAGATTCTGTTGCCTGCAGCTGCTGGCAGTACTGCTAGCAGTAGAACAACTTCGAAAAAAAGCAGCTGCCGGCAGGAAAACGCCATGGCTCTGAAGGACGAGCGAGTGCCAAAACCACGTTAAAAAACTCCCTAACGTGTCGTCTGAAATCTCCTAGAAAAACAACCTTTTTCGAGACTGCTGGCAGTAGAACAGCTTCGAAAAAAAGCAGCTACCGGCAGGCAGTAGAACAGCTTCGAAAAAAAGTAGCTGCCGGCAGGAAACCACCTTGGCTCCGAAGGACGAGCGAGTGCCAAAATCACGTTAAAAAACTCCCTAACGTGTCGTCTGAAATCTCCTAGAAAAACAACCTTTTTCGAGACTGCTGGCAGTGGACAGCTTCGAAAAAATCGAAAAAAAGCAGTTGCCGGCAGGCAGGAGAACAGCTTCGAAAAAAAGTATCCTAGAATCCTAGAAAAACAGCGTTTTTCGAGAGATCGAGAGATTCTGTTGCCAGCCGCAACTGGCAGTAAAACACCTTCGAAAAAAGCTGAAATTCTAGAAAAGAAACCTTTTTGGCGAGATTCTGTTGCCTGCAGCTGCTGGCAGTACTGCTAACAGTAGAACAACTTCGAAAAAAAAGCAGCTGCCGGCAGGAAAACACCATAGCTCTGAAGAACGAGCGAGTGCCAAAACCACGTGAAAAAACTCTCTAACGTGTCGTCTGAAATCCTAGAAAAACAACGTTTTTCAAGACTGCTGACAATAGAACAGCTTCGAAAAAAAGCAGCTGCCGGCAGGCAGTAGAACAGCTTCGAAAAAAAGTAGCTGCCGGCAGGAAAACACCATGGCTCTGAAGGACGAGCGAGTGCCAAAACCACGTTAAAAAACTCCCTAACGTGTCGTCTGAAATCCTAGAAAAACAACATTTTTCGAGACTGCTGGCAGTAGAACAGCTTCGAAAAAAAGCAGTTGCCGGCAGGCAGTACCTAACGTGTCGTCTGAAATCTCCTAGAAAAACAACCTTTTTCGAGACTGCTGATGCTGCCAGTAGAACACCATCGAAATCGAAAAAAAGCGGCTGCCGGCAGGAAACATCCCGCCTGAAATCCTAGAAAAATAACCTTTTTCGAGAGGCAGTAGAACAGTGTCGAAAAAAAGTATCCTAGAATCCTAGAAAAACAGCGTTTTTCGAGAGATCGAGAGATTCTGTTGCCAGCCGCAACTGGCAGTAAAACAGCTTCGAAAAAAGCTGAAATCCTAGAAAAGAAACCTTTTTGACGAGATTCTATTGCCTGCAGCTGCTGGCAGTACTGCTGACAGTAGAACAACTTCGAAAAAAAGCAGCTGCCGGCAGGAAAACACCATGGCTCTGAAGAACGAGCGAGTGCCAAAACCACGTGAAAAAACTCCCTAACGTGTCGTCTGAAATCCTAGAAAAACAACCTTTTTCAAGACTGCTGGCAGTAGAACAGCTTCGAAAAAAAGCAGCTACTGGCAGGAAAACAGCTTCGAAAAAAGC
>CAMXCT020000014.1:54821-97321 GCA_947184155.2 Cladocopium goreaui
AAAAAAAGCAGCTGCCGGCAGGAAAACACCATGGCTCTGAAGGACGAGCGAGTGCCAAAACCACGTTAAAAAACTCCCTAACGTGTCGTCTGAAATCTCCTAGAGAAACAACCTTTTTCGAGACTGCTAGCAGTGGAACAGCTTCGAAAAAAAGCAGCTACCGGCAAGCAGTAGAACAGCTTCGAAAAAAAGTAGCTGCCGGCAGGAAAACACCATGGCTCTGAAGGACGAGCGAGTGCCAAAATCACGTTAAAAAATTCCCTAACGTGTCATCTGAAATCTCCTAGACAAACAACCTTTTTCGAGACTGCTGGCAGTAGAACAGCTTCGAAAATCAATCGAAAAAAAGCATTCGCCGGCAGGCAGTAGAACAGCGTCGAAAAAAAGTAGCCTAGAGTCCGAGAAAAACAGCGTTTTTCGAGAGATCGAGAGATTCTGTTGCCAGCCGCAACTGGCAGTAAAACAGCTTCGAAAAAAGCTGAAACCCTAGAAAAGACATCTTTTTGGCGAGATTCTGTTGCCTGCAGCTGCTGGCAGTACTGCTAGCAGTAGAACAACTTCGAAAAAAAGCAGCTGCCGGCAGGAAAACGCCATGGCTCTGAAGGACGAGCGAGTGCGAAAACCACGTTAAAAAACTCCCTAACGTGTCGTCTGAAATCTCCTAGAAAAACAACCTTTTTCGAGACTGCTGGCAGTAGAACAGCTTCGAAAAAAAGCAGCTCCCGGCAGGCAGTAGAACAGCTTCGAAAAAAAGTAGCTGCCGGCAGGAAACCACCATGGCTCCGAAGGACGAGCGAGTGCCAAAATCACGTTAAAAAACTCCCTAACGTGTCGTCTGAAATCTCCTAGAAAAACAACCTTTTTCGAGACTGCTGACAGTGGACAGCTTCGAAAAAATCGAAAAAAAGCAGTTGCCGGCAGGCAGGAGAACAGCTTCGAAAAAAAGTATCCTAGAATCCTAGAAAAACAGCGTTTTTCGAGAGATCGAGAGATTCTGTTGCCAGCCGCAACTGGCAGTAAAACACCTTCGAAAAAAGCTGAAATTCTAGAAAAGAAACCTTTTTGGCGAGATTCTGTTGCCTGCAGCTGCTGGCAGTACTGCTAACAGTAGAACAACTTCGAAAAAAAGCAGCTGCCGGCAGGAAAACACCATAGCTCTGAAGAACGAGCGCGTGCGAAAACCACGTGAAAAAACTCCCTAACGTGTCGTCTGAAATCCTAGAAAAACAACCTTTTTCAAGACTGCTGACAATAGAACAGCTTCGAAAAAAAGCAGCTGCCGGCAGGCAGTAGAACAGCTTCGAAAAAAAGTAGCTGCCGGCAGGAAAACACCATGGCTCTGAAGGACGAGCGAGTGCCAAAACCACGTTAAAAAACTCCCTAACGTGTCGTCTGAAATCCTAGAAAAACAACATTTTTCGAGACTGCTGGCAGTAGAACAGCTTCGAAAAAAAGCAGTTGCCGGCAGGCAGTACCTAACGTGTCGTCTGAAATCTCCTAGAAAAACAGCCTTTTTCGAGACTGCTGATGCTGACAGTAGAACACCATCGAAATCGAAAAAAAGCGGCTGCCGGCAGGAAACGTCCCGCCTGAAATCCTAGAAAAATAACCTTTTTCGAGAGGCAGTAGAACAGTGTCGAAAAAAAGTATCCTAGAATCCTAGAAAAACAGCGTTTTTCGAGAGATCGAGAGATTCTGTTGCCAGCCGCAACTGGCAGTAAAACAGCTTCGAAAAAAGCTGAAATCCTAGAAAAGAAACCTTTTTGACGAGATTCTATTGCCTGCAGCTGCTGGCAGTACTGCTGACAGTAGAACAACTTCGAAAAAAAGCAGCTGCCGGCAGGAAAACACCATGGCTCTGAAGAACGAGCGAGTGCCAAAACCACGTGAAAAAACTCCCTAACGTGTCGTCTGAAATCCTAGAAAAACAACCTTTTTCAAGACTGCTGGCAGTAGAACAGCTTCGAAAAAAAGCAGCTACTGGCAGGAAAACAGCTTCGAAAAAAGCTGAAATCCTAGAAAAGAAACCTTTTTGACGAGATTCTGTTGCCTGCAGCTGCTGGCAGTACTGCTGACAGTAGAACAACTTCGAAAAAAAGCAGCTGCCGGCAGGAAAACACCATGGCTCTGAAGAACGAGCGAGTGCCAAAACCACGTGAAAAAACTCCCTAACGTGTCGTCTGAAATCCTAGAAAAACAACCTTTTTCAAGACTGCTGGCAGTAGAACAGCTTCGAAAAAAAAGCAGCTGCCGGCAGGCAGTAGAACAGCTTCGAAAAAAAGTAGCTGCCGGCATGAAAACACCATAGCTCTGAAGAACGAGCGAGTGCCAAAACCACGTGAAAAAACTCCCTAACGTGTCGTCTGAAATCCTAGAAAAACAACGTTTTTCAAGACTGCTGGCAGTAGAACAGCTTCTTCGAGAGATTCGGTTGCCTGCGGCTGCTTGCAATCAAACAGCTTCGACAAAATCACCTTCCGGCAGGAAAACACCATGGCTCTGCAGGACGAGCTAGTTCCAAAACCATGCGAAAAAACTGCCAAACGTCCCGTCTGCAATCCTAGAAAAACAACCTTTTTCGAGAGATTCTGTTGCCTGCAGCTGCCGGCAGGAAAACGCCATGGCTCTGAAGGACGAGCGAGTACGAAAACCACGTTAAAAAACTCCCTAACGTGTCGTCTGAAATCTCCTAGAAAAACAACCTTTTTCGAGACTGCTGGCAGTAGAACAGCTTCGAAAAAAAGCAGCTACCGGCAGGCAGTAGAACAGCTTCGAAAAAAAGTAGCTGCCGGCAGGAAAACACCATGGCTCCGAAGGACGAGCGAGTGCCAAAATCACGTTAAAAAACTCCCTAACGTGTCGTCTGAAATCCTAGAAAAACAACCTTTTTCAAGACTGCTGACAATAGAACAGCTTCGAAAAAAAGCAGCTGTCGGCAGGCAGTAGAACAGCTTCGAAAAAAAGTAGCTGCCGGCAGGAAAACACCATGGCTCTGAAGGACGAGCGAGTGCCAAAACCACGTTTAAAAACTCCCTAACGTGTCGTCTGAAATCCTAGAAAAACAACATTTTTCGAGACTGCTGGCAGTAGAACAGCTTCGAAAAAAAGCAGTTGCCGGCAGGCAGTACCTAACGTGTCGTCTGAAATCTCCTAGAAAAACAGCCTTTTTCGAGACTGCTAATGCTGACAGTAGAACAGCATCGAAATCGAAAAAAAGCGGCTGCCGGCAGGAAACGTCCCGCGTGAAATCCTAGAAAAATAACATTTTTCGAGAGGCAGTAGAACAGTGTCGAAAAAAAGTATCCTAGAATCCTAGAAAAACAGCGTTTTTCGAGAGATCGAGAGATTCTGTTGCCAGCCGCAACTGGCAGTAAAACAGCTTCGAAAAAAGCTGAAATCCTAGAAAAGAAACCTTTTTGACGAGATTCTGTTGCTTGCAGCTGCTGGCAGTACTGCTGACAGTAGAACAACTTCGAAAAAAAGCAGCTGCCGGCAGGAAAACACCATGGCTCTGAAGAACGAGCGAGTGCCAAAACCACGTGAAAAAACTCCCTAACGTGTCGTCTGAAATCCTAGAAAAACAACCTTTTTCAAGACTGCTGGCAGTAGAACAGCTTCGAAAAAAAGCAGCTACTGGCAGGAAAACAGCTTCGAAAAAAGCTGAAATCCTAGAAAAGAAACCTTTTTGACGAGATTCTGTTGCCTGCAGCTGCTGGCAGTACTGCTGACAGTAGAACAACTTCGAAAAAAAGCAGCTGCCGGCAGGAAAACACCATGGCTCTGAAGAACGAGCGAGTGCCAAAACCATGTGAAAAAACTCCCTAACGTGTCGTCTGAAATCCTAGAAAAACAACCTTTTTCAAGACTGCTGGCAGTAGAACAGCTTCGAAAAAAAGCAGCTGCCGGCAGGCAGTAGAACAGCTTCGAAAAAAAGTAGCTGCCGGCATGAAAACACCATAGCTCTGAAGAACGAGCGAGTGCCAAAACCACGTGAAAAAACTCCCTAACGTGTCGTCTGAAATCCTAGAAAAACAACGTTTTTCAAGACTGCTGGCAGTAGAACAGCTTCTTCGAGAGATTCGGTTGCCTGCGGCTGCTTGCAATCAAACAGCTTCGACAAAATCACCTTCCGGCAGGAAAACACCATGGCTCTGCAGGACGAGCTAGTTCCAAAACCATGCGAAAAAACTGCCAAACGTCCCGTCTGCAATCCTAGAAAAACAACCTTTTTCGAGAGATTCTGTTGCCTGCAGCGGCTTGCCTTCGACAAAATCACCTTCCGGCAGGAAAACACCAAACGAAAACACCATGGCAGTGAAGGACGGAAAAGCATCAAAATGTTTCCTGCTGCTGCTGCTGCTACTGCTGCTGCTGCTACTGCTGCTGCTCCTGCTCCTTTGATCCCTTCTGTTCAAAAGGCGGATGGGCCAGCACCATGGCAGTGAAAGGCGGAAAAGCATCAAAATTGCGCCCCAAAACTACCTAATGTAACTTCTGCAACCCACACAAAAAGACGTGTCTTCTGAAATCCTGCTGTTTCGAAGGAACAGATCAGAGCGGGAAGGGCAACCCAAGGAGCCCCACGTACTTCGAGGAGACTCCGGGAAGGACCCCCCACCGGTGAAACAAAAACCCCGGAGTCAAGGAATCGAGGTACGTGACCGGTGGGAGGGGGACCCAAGAGAGTCCCCCGGCAAAGGGTCATGGTTATTGTTGTTCGTTGTTGTTTCTTGTTGTTTGTTGTTGTTTGGTGTTGTTTGTTATTGTTGTTTGTTGTTGTTTGGGTTTATGTTTGTCTTTGTGGTTGTTGTTGTTCTTGTTCTTGTTTGTTCTTCTTCTTGTTGTTGTTGTTGTTATTGTTGTTGTCGTTGTTGTTATTGTTGTCGTTGTTGTTGTTGTTGTTGTTGTTGTGGTTGTTGTTCTTGTTATTGTTCTTCTTGTTGTTGTTCGTTGTTGTTGTCGTTGTTGTTGTTGTCGTTATTGTTGTTGTTATTATTATATTATTATATTATTATTGTTCTTGTTCTTGTTGTTGTTGTTGTTGTTGTTGCTGTTGTTGAAATCCTCGAGAATCCTATATCCTATAGAAAATCCTAGATCTAGATCTAGATCCTAGTTCGGGAATCCTAGCTGGGCCAGCTGTTTCGGCCGAATCCCCCAGAATCTCCTAAACAATATTATAGCTGGGCCTGCTGTTTCGAAACGGTTCCGAAACAGCAAAACACCACCTAATTTCGTGCCCAAAACGTAACACATGAACCAAAAAAAAAAAAGCGGGCGGGAAGGGCAACCCAAGGAGCCCCACGTACTTCGAGGAGACTCCGGGAAGGACCGGTGAAACAAAAACCCCGGAGTCAAGGAATCGAGGTACGTGACCGGTGGGAGGGGGACCCAAGAGAGTCCCCCGGCAAAGGGTCATGGTTATTGTTGTTCGTTGTTGTTTCTTGTTGTTTGTTGTTGTTTGGTGTTGTTTGTTATTATTGTTTGTTGTTGTTTGGGTTTATGTTTGTCTTTGTGGTTGTTGTTGTTCTTGTTCTTGTTTGTTCTTCTTGTTGTTGTTGTTGTTGTTGTTGTTATTGTTGTTGTCGTTGTTGTTATTGTTGTCGTTGTTGTTGTTGTTGTTGTTGTTGTTGTTGTGGTTGTTGTTCTTGTTATTGTTCTTCTTGTTGTTGTTGTTGTTGTCGTTGTTGTTGTTGTTGTTGTTGTCGTCGTTGTTGTTGTTGTTGTCGTTATTGTTGTTGTTATTATTATATTATTATATTATTATTGTTCTTGTTCTTGTTGTTGTTGTTGTTGCTGTTGTTGTTGTTGTTGTTGTTGTTGTTGTTGTTGTTGTAGTCCTTTTCTTCCATCTTCTTCCCTTACGCGCTCCCCCTTGCGTCGGCCGGGGTCGGCGGATATGCTGATTTTGAATGTTTGACTACCAAAACAGGAACAGTAAGCACCAAACCAATCAAGACTGACAAATACCAACATCACAGACCCTGCGGTTTTATGATAAATGTTGTCAATTCAATTGATGCTTCAAATGAACCATTCCTATATAGGGGTGAGGATTGTATGGATGTCTTCGTGAAAAAGATGATTGAAGTAAAAGATAAGATAATGGAGAAGATGAAAGAAAACAAGGACATCATTATGAAGGACGAAGACTGGAGGGACTTTAAAACCGCCACTAAATGTTTCATTTGTGGTGAGGACTTCAAGGAAGGAGACAAAAAGTGTAGAGACCATTGCCATTTTACAGGTAAGTATAGGGGATGTGCCCACGATGACTGTAATTTACAGTTTTCAATGCGTTATTACAAAATTCCAGTCTTCCTTCATAACTTGAAGAACTATGACAGTCATTTAGTCATTGAAAGAGCCAATCAACTATCTGAAAATGCCAAGATAGATGTAATAGCACAGAACAGTGAGAAGTTCATAACCTTCGCATTCAAGAATATGTGTTTCAAAGACAGTTTTTCATTCTTATCGTCCTCATTGGACAAGTTGGTCAAGTTGAGCAAGTATGAAGATGGACAGAAGAAAGAAAACTGGCAAAACAACTTCAAGTTCACTAAAAGAAACCCCTATGTATATAAGTAATGACATTGATTTAGACTTACTCACTGACAAAGGTGTCTATCCATACGATTACTTCACTTCATTTGACAAGTTTAGAGAAAAACAATTACCACCGAAGAAAGCGTTTTACAGTAATCTCACCGAAAGTCATATTGAAGATGATGAGTATGAAAGAGCACTTAAGATATGGGAACATTTCGGTATAAGAAATCTTGGTCAATATCACGACTTATATTTGAGAACTGATGTTTTATCGCTTACTGATGTCTTTGAACATTTTAGAGACCTTTGTTTGGAATACTACGGTTTAGACCCCGCACATTATTTTACACTTCCTAACTTTGCTTGGGATGCTATGCTTCTAAAAACTGGAGTGGTGTTAGAACCGATTACCGACCAAGAGATTTATGAAATGATTGAGAGAGGTTTGAGAGGTGGAATGTGTCAAGTGGGTCATAAGGAGGCAAAGGCAAACAATAAGTATATGAAAGACGAATATGATGAAACAAAACCATCTAACTACATCAACTATTTAGATGCCAACAACCTTTATGGACTGGCAATGTCAATGAAACTACCCATAGGAAAACTCAAATGGATAAAGAAGATGCTGACGGAACAGATGATAGTGGACTGGAATGAGAACGACGACAATGCCTACATTCTTGAAGTTGATTTAGAGTATCCAAAGGAGATACACGACGAACATAGTGATTACCCATTAGCACCAGAGAATATGAACATCACCGAAAACCTACTTTCAAATCACCAGAGGGAACTACACAGACACTACTACAATGGAAAGGAAGCAAGAGATGAGAAGACACCAAAACTCATTTTGAACCTTCAAGACAAGAACAGGTATGTAGTCCATATCAAGGCATTACAGTTTTATCTTCAAAAAGGAATGAAACTTAAACACATTCATAGAGGGGTGAAGTTCCAACAAAGGGCGTGGTTAAAGACTTGGATTGATTTTAACACTGAAAAGCGAAAAGTGGCAAAGAGCGACTTTGAGAAAGATATGTTTAAATTGATGAACAACGCTGTTTATGGAAAAACGATGGAGAATGTGAGAAAACATATGGACTTTGAGTTAGTCTCATCACAGGTAAGACTACAAAAATGTATCAACAGTCCAACCTATCAAGGATGCCACATAATCAATGAAGAACTGGTAGGAGTTTCAAAGGTTAAAGCAAAACTGGTGGGAATGACCATTTTAGACCTTTCAAAGGTTCATATGTATTCGTTTTACTATGATGTCTTAAAAGCAAGGTATAAGGATGATGTAAGACTGATATACACTGACACCGACAGTTATGTTATACAAACTTTCGCCGAAGACATCTATGAAGACTGGAAAGGGATAAAGGATTATATGGACTTCAGCGGTTATGATAAAAACCACCCTTGCTATGATGCCACTAACAAAAAAGTCCTTGGCAAATTCAAGGACGAGATGGATGGAAAAATCATCACAAACTTCATAGCGTTGAGACCGAAGACGTATTGTCTAAAAGTATTCAACGAACAGAAAGCAGAAAAGAAAGCAAAGGGTGTTCCAAAACTGAAAGTCAAAAGGGATTTAGATATGAAAGACTATGAGGCAACACTCCACGAACACATACCAAAGAATGTAAATTTCAATGCCATCAGAAGTAAGAACCACCAAATCTACAGTATAAACCAAAGCAAGGTCGGTTTAACATCTTATGACAACAAAAGGTATTGGTTCAACGATACTGACAGTCTCCCCTATGGGCACTACTCACTTTCCAATTAATAATATTATTTAACAATAATATTATCAATTGTTCATATCAAACTCCAATTACAGAGTTGTAGTTTCGGTAGTTGATATATCAGTTTGTTTTGTTTCTCCTTTTCCAGTTTCTCCACTCTTCCCACCAACTCTTTTACGCTCTTGATGAGTAAAACATCTGTTCGGGTCTTTTCGTCTTCGTCTATCTTTTTGATTTGTTCAAGGTAGTCGTTTTCAACACTGCTGTTTGAATTGCCCATTACCTATATATATGGTTTTAGATTTTTAATTCTTTGATTTGGATTTCGCCTTTGCTTTAGGCTTGACAAAATCTTTGATGAAGTTTTCAACTTCAAACAAGCGGGTTTCTAAATGCTCTATCTTTGTTTGTTGCTCTCTACATACCCCCCCACAATGTACCTGATAATTTTATATAACTTAACTTCTTAATGCCTTCATCATCAACCCTAACAATATCTTCCCATTCAGGAGGTATTACATTCATTAAATCATCAGCAATAAATCCAAAATGGTTTTTAGTTATTCCTATTTCTTTTTCTTCCTTCATTTTGAAAGTTTTAGGTTCAATTTGTTTAACTATGTCAGTGAAATTATGCTCAATACTTTTAATGTCATATTTTTTAGTAAAATCGGATGTATCTACTAAATCCCCTTCGAATGTATAAGGTGCTGGAACAGAAACTTTTGATGGCGTGACGAAAAGTCTTATGCTGTTATTAGCATAAAATCTTATGTCCCCGTTAGGGTCTTCATTGATGAACTTGAAATGATTAACACCTGCTGTATTTTCATTAAATATATAACTATTCTTACCAGTTTCTTTATGAAAATATGCCCTTTTGTCTTGATTGACATATATGTCTTTTGAAAAATTAACATCTTCATCTGCTTTTCTGTATCTCATATATTCTACTGAACCGTCATCTGTTGTATTACTGCCTTGAAAAACCATATCAGCACCAACATTTCTGTGGATAAAATAGTCTCCGTAAATATATTGAGATGACAACGCCCTACCTGTTGAAACATCAATTATATTTTTAGTGCCGTCTAATGTAAAGAAATTAACACCGCCCCTTTTAAATACTACATTAGTAGGAGTGGCACTATCAATTACATCAAACTTACCACTTTCAGCAACTAATGATATACCTGTATTTACTTCTACATTACCATTTCTGAAATACATAAAATCTATGGTGTTCCTTCTAAAACTGACATCAGCATTACCGATACTATCATAGGTGTTTGATTTAGCACCTTTTGTTAGTTCCACTGCTTGTAGCGTTCCTTCAAACTTCATATATTCAACATCACCCCTTTTAAAGACTAAATCAACATTACCAGCATTTTTTGTATTGATGACATCGGTTTGTAATTCAGTATGACATACGACATCTACATTAAAATATGCCTGTGTGTTTGATAGTTGAAATCTTAAATATTGAGGAAATGGACTTCCTCCAACATAGAACCGATGTAATCCAGCAGAACCAAAAATACAATAATCATACGCGGCAGTGCCACTTCCTATATTGATAGAACGGATATAACCTTTACCAGTTCCTAAATTAATCGCACCTCCTAATGGAAATTCTATGGTTGCGTTAAAATAAGTAGCACCATTAACCGTTAAGTCATAAGTAGAAAATTGAGAACCACCACCTATGACCAAATCGCCTTCTATTGTTTGTAATGTTTCACCTGTATATTCACGTCGCTTCGCGACGGCAACCGCCCGCACCGCATCGTTGGGCTCACACAGCAGAGATATATCTATATATATAAAGATCATATATGTACATATCGAGTGAACGGTCCACACTGTTAATGATGTCAGCCATTGTTCTCTTCGACTGCCATTGTTCTCTTCTATTGCCGTCGCTCCGCGACAAGAACCCCTGTGCGGCCGCCACGGTTTGAACGATGTTGTTCTCACACCTTCGCGACCGCTCGTAACTGCCAATGATGTCGGCCATTGAGATCAAAAACATCCGAAAGTACTGATTGTCGGAAAAAAAACGCGAAGAATTTGATAGCCATGTATAGCGGACCAACGCAGTTCAAAAAATAGCGAAAAACATGAAAAAACGGCGAAATTGTTGTTATTTACAGTGTTTTTGCGCGGTGAGAAGCAGAAACCACTGCAAATACCATGGTTTTTGAGGGTCAGGTGGCCAAAAACACTGTAATTTACAGTGTTTTTTTAACCAACGTCAAAAAACACTGGTATTTACGATGTTTTCATTCACACCGTAACATAAAACAGCGTAATTTACGAGGTTTTTGGAAGTTTTGAAGCTAGCCGTCAAGCATGCAGAAAACAGAAAAACACTGTAAAAACCAGTGTTTCTGCTATCACAAAACGACGAAAATCAGTCCGAAAACGGGTCCAAAAAGTCAAAAATCCGCCTCCGGGCCAGGCCACCTGCGGAACCGCAAAAAAAGATGTTGCAAACCAAAAAATTGAGGTCAAAAAGTTGAAAAACACGGGGTTTTTTCACTTTTCGCTTGCCGATTTTGGACGGGCGCGTTCACGAACAGGTGTCTTCCGTACTGTTTTTTACAGTGTTTTTTGAAGGCGAGCGTCACGACCTATCAAAAACAGGAGGTTTTGGCCGAATAATGGGCCCCCCCCCCCCAGGTAAACCTGTAACCTTTTACGAGTGCCATCCGGACGATCACGCCCCAGCACCTTCGGTGCGGGCGGATTTTACTAAATTAGTATCATCAACACCGCCAACACCGCCACCTCCAATAGCGGGTGATGTTGTTTTATGAAATGTTATTAAATCATTTGCTAATGTCATAACTAAATTAGAAGCAGTAGCGGGGTCGCCTACATAAAAGTCAATTTGACCTTTGACCTGTCTGTTCTTTCATTACAAAATTCAAAAAGTTTCCAGCGTTTAAAGTTTCATTTATATAACTGTCGGTATGTTGAAAAAGTAATTTACTATTCAATGGTATATCTAAACTTGATGCTAAAGCCAATGGTTTTCCTAAAACTAAACCACCGTTAGTATCGTAATCATAATCATATTCTAAATAAACAGCATTGTTGTGTTTAAACAGTATGTTAGACAGAATATTTTTACTATCAAAGTCATTACTCTTCAAAACGCCTGTTATTTCGGGATTGCTGACATTCAATTTATTGTTTAATAAA
Organism: Cladocopium goreaui; assembly: GCA_947184155.2. Taxonomy (NCBI): domain Eukaryota; class Dinophyceae; order Suessiales; family Symbiodiniaceae; genus Cladocopium; species Cladocopium goreaui. The sequence continues at coordinate 66,347 of CAMXCT020000014.1, forward strand.
CCATCGGTTTCAACTTTTGTATAGTAAGGGGTGAATAAACCATCGGTTTCAACTTTTGTATAGTAAGGGGTGAATAAACCATCGGTTTCAACTTTTGTATAGTAAGGGGTGAATAAACCATCGGTTTCAACTTTTGTGTAGTAAGGGGTAAATAAACCATCGGTTTCAACTTTTGTATAATAACTTGTGAATAAACCATCAACTTCACCACTATCATAATAAGGGGTGAATAGGTTGTTTGTTTCCGCTTTTGTATAGTAATTGGATAAATCAACACTACCACCCCCTCCACCACCACTTCCTGCGATGTCAAGAATGTTCCTTAACTGTCCGTTATTTGGGTCTATTGTTCTAAACTCGTATGCCTCCACGCTCATTTATATTATAATAATTTGCCATATATATTATTAGATGATAAAATAATTTTGTAGCATTATTATTCCACTTGAATTCTTTGATTGAGGTTTTTGTAAAACATTTTCTTCTTGTCGCTTTCCATCAAATCTATGTATAAAAAACCGTGCCTGTCATTCGTGGCAACTCGGTATATCTTGTCTAAAGTTTTCTTGTCATACAACCCGCTCAATTCTTCCAAAATGGCATCTAAATCTTTTTGATTACGAAGCCTGAAGATGAAAAGTTGCGTGGCATTCTTCCTAACGACTGGCGATATTTGTGTGTATGATTGCGATGTGATAAAAGTTGAGATATACCAATGCCGACCTTTGGTGAAGAGTTTGATGAACTCCTTGTTCTTCCTGACCACCTTTTCGTTGTCAGCCCAGTCGTCTATGATGATACAGATGTTATATAGGTGTTTGTAATCCTTCTCCTTCATATACTTTATTATTCCTTCCTGCGTGTCTATCACGTTCTTCAAGTCCTTCTCCTCAAAGGTGTCAAAGTAAATGGGGTCTTCATCCGTGTGTTTGATGTCCATTTCTTTGTCAATGTATTTTTTCACAACCGTCCAGTTGTCATCAATGAAGATGGTTGGTGAAAAAATGTAGATTTTCTCAAAGCATCCCTTGTAGATGTCCAAGACCAAGTTTGTCAAAGCAACCGTTTTACCCGTTCCCGACGGAGCGTTCAGTAAAATCCTTGCTGGAAGACAAGCCATATACCCATAGGATGACTGCTTACAATTATATTCTTTGTGTTTGTAAGGCTTTATATTTATCATATTAAAAGTATTTAGAAATAAATTTCCGATATATGATATTGAAAAGGAAACCTTTTTTACCTTGAAAGGGTGTCGGGTGAAAATGGGACAGTTGCTTTTCAGTCCGCATAAGACGTTAATTAGTTTTGAACTCTGCGTCCTTCTGACTGACAAAACGAAGCAATAGAAGATGAATTCGTTTGTGCATTTTCTTTTGACAAATCTTTTTGATTGAACCCCCGACATTTTCGTTCTACCCACCCCCAGTAGAAATCTTCGTGTCGCAAAAGAAAAGTCCTGTATAGTATAATTAGAATGTATGTTGATGATATTTTCTATTTATATATAATCCGGATGAACGAGTATGAAACCTACATTGATACAATAGAAGAGATTGAAAATAGGGTTATTGATGACACGAAATATCCAGTCATCACCGACAACAGGGTGAAGAGATGCTGTAGGCACACATTGGAACTGATTAAAATTGTTTTAAATTTTCTCAAATATAAAATAGATGACGAAAAAGAAAACTAACCCAATCAAAAAACAACCAATCCCCGAGGACTTTGAACTTTCAGATGAAGAACCCGCTGTTGTCAATCTGAATGAGGAACAAAAACTGTCAAGTAAATTCATTACCTTTGATTGTCCCATTTGTAAGGGTAAATTACAATTGAGAAACGAAATTCTTATCAATCCGAAAGGGATAAAGTGTTCTTGTAATCCTTGCTCCTTCAAAATTACCAAAAACGACAAAACGATGAATGTAAGTAGAGATGACAACGGGGATATAAAGTTGGACAGCGAAGACCACAGTATCTCGTTCAGTTGGAACAGACAAATCACACCCGAAGATAAGAAAGTAGAGAGCACTAACAAGATGATAAGCGATGTAATGAGCACTCCAAGAAGTAGCGGTAGAAAGTCAATGAATGATATGGATTAAAAAGTTTCTCCCAAAATGGTGTAAAGAGTAGATTTTGCGTGAAAGCAAATTGATAAATAAATATCTAAATAAATATATATCTAAATAAATAATTATATATATAAATATATAATAGTATGGTGGATGTTGAGAGCGACGACCCCGTAAAGCAATCAGAACTGGAAGAACTGAAGAACAAGGTGAGCAAAATGAATAAGAACCTCATAACCATAATGAACACTGTTAAGAACATAGAATATAACCTGAACAACAAGAAGGAAGAGAACAAAGAAAATACCAACGACAAAGACAAAGAAAGAATAAACAAAGCCTTTGAAAAGAAGCAGATAGGCAGACCCGTCGGTTCGTGGGAAGATAAAAGGAAACAATACTTTGAGTGGATTACAACGGGTAAAATCACTCAACCCAAAGAAGAGACTTTAACATACTACAAAATCAATAAAGACCCAACCAACAACTCCTATGTGTTGCTGTCGTAGTTTCATATTCTATATCTATAGATTCATAATATGAAATTACTTGAACTGTTTTCTGGAACGGGTAGTGTAGGGAAGGTCGCCAAAGAGTTAGGTTATGATGTTGTCTCGTTGGACTTGAAGGATGCCAACATCAATACCGACATCCTCAATTGGAACTACAAAGTTTTCAAACAAAATGAGTTTAATATCATTTGGGCTTCTCCCCCTTGTGTTGAATATAGCATTGCCAAAACCACTGGTGTTAGAAAAATAGATTATGCCAACAGCATCGTAAAGAAAACCATTGAAATAATCAACTACTTCAACCCTTCGGTATGGTTCATAGAAAATCCACAGACTGGCTTATTGAAACATCAGGAATTTATGAAAGACTTTGATTACTTTGACCTTGATTATTGTAAATACGGCTTTCCATACAGAAAAAGAACGAGGATATGGACGAACCTAAAAACTTGGAAACCGAGACCACTATGTAAAAAAGACTGTGGAAACATCATCAACAATAAACATAAAGAAACAGCCCAACGGATGCCGTCGGGTAAAAAGAGTGAATGGGGTGATAATCCTTTAATCCATCGTCAAGATGAATTATATAGAATACCCAGTGAGTTAATCAATGAAATTTTTACATCAATCGTCCTCAATGAAGGTCAGGGAGAATGAACAATTCACATTGTTCAAATCAACCACATTACCATAACTATTGACTAATTTGAAGTGTAGTGTTCTCAACACTCTGTTTGAAACATTGATATTATCTACGCTTATTATTTCGTTGTCATAGATGACTGAACCGAAAGGGGCGTTAATGGGGATTTTCTTAATGATGTTGTAAGCACCCGTAGAACCTAATTGTTTAGCATCGCTCAACTCACTACAAGTAAGGTATAAGTTTCTCAACGCTAATAATGTCAAATATCCGCTTTTCCAATCTGGATAGTTCAACGACGAGGTGTAATTTCCTAAAACCTGATTGATGGATTTTAGGTTATTTCTGTCATAAGATGCTCCCGTCCATTGGATGGTATTATATTCCATCTCATAGTCGGTCATTATCTTAAACGAAAAATCTACATAGTTCAAAGCGATTGTTATTTTGTTGGTGTCATAGTCGTAAGACACACTAAAATAGTCGTTGTTGGCTTGAAACCCATTTGTTGCTTCGTTCATCTTTGTTTGAAGGTTTGATGCCAATGTAGCACCGACATAGGAAGCACTCAACAGTTCAATTATAACATCCGTGGTGTTTGAAAAGTCCGTCAGTCTTAAGTATAGGTTGCTGTTTAACCCCGCTTGAACTGGATAAATGGAATTAGGTATGGTGATTTCGTGGATGTATAGTTTGGTGTCGTTCCCGCATTCTTGACTTTCGGGTAGGTAGATTTCAAAATCACTACTACTGTTGGAGTTCTGGGTTCGGGCTGTCTATGTATATCTTTTTAAATCTACTCATTTTTTATGATATAATAACTTTAGAAAATATTTTTAATCTATACATTATTATATATGCTTCAAAAAAGGTTAATGGATGATATGAAAACACAGGGACGACTACAAAGAATAAATCCCTTTAAAGAGATTGACGGTAAAGAATACAACAAGAAACACAACAACAAACAGAAGGAATTGTTGGAAAAATTCAGTAAGGAGATACAACAGGGAAACAAATACTTGGAGGAGTTCAGCAACATCAACGACGAGACGGGACTGAAGAGGGCATACAATAACAGAACAGATTTAGGACTATACCACCACCCAGAGAACAAAACACTTTATATAGCGGGGACGAAAGATTTTCCAAGAGATATTTTGGATGACACACTCATTCCTTTTCATATGGTTCATAGGTCAAAGCGGTATAAGACAGCAAACGACTTCATCAGAAACAACATTGACAATGTTGATACTATCGTCAGTCATTCATTGGGTTCAGCAACAACGATGAAACTGAACCAAGACTATAACAAAAGATTTACTACCAGAACCTACGGAACACCAACTGTAAGTTATAATGACAACACTGACAGTAAGAACAGGAGGTTCAGGGCAGTAGGCGACCCAGTCAGTATGTTTGACAGAGGCGTGGATATAACAGTCAATAAGAACAGTTATAACCCTTTATACAATCACGGTTTTCACGCCGTCCATTTTGGAGATATGGGAAAGTCAGAAAAGAATGTTGCGGAACCGATTAGAGCAATAATGTGAAACATTATTGTCTAATCGCTTGGGTTGAGAAAATTATCTGTCATATTTTTTCAACCTAACCAATCAACAAGATAATGTGATTTTATTTTATATAAGTCATATTATATGGAAGACATCGTAAGGGAATATTTGAAGAACAACAGACAGGAAATGAAGAAGTTGAAGAACGAGAATACCAAGGACAAAAAACACCTAACATACAATGAAATCAAGAAGGTCATAGAGAGCGGAAAAGAGATAAATAACAACGAAAATAAACCTATAGAAAACAAAGCCCAAAACAAAGGGAAGAAAAGCAAAAATACATTTAAAAAATATAATTTTGATATAACTTGATTAGATATATCGGTTATTTAAAATATTTTCTATATAGAATATATACAAGTATGGAAGCATTGGAAATTACAGATGTTCTTAATGAAAATGTCCTTCGGTATAGACTAAAAGGTGGAGCGTCCTACATTAGAGACAAGCGTATCAAAACATTTTACCCTTCTTCGGTCTCTACTTACTCATCCAACTCAAACAGTGTCATCCGCTTTAACCTAACGGGTGGGGCGAACGAATGGATAAATCTACGAAGTCTTTTGATAGGTTTTACCCTCATCAATGCCGACAATGACGGAACAAAAGAGTTGAGACCTGCCTATAAACCATCTTCATTTTTTCAACGAATGCGAGTGATGGCGGGTTCAAATGTTATTGCTGAAATACCAGACTTAAACCGATATGAAGCAATGATGGATATTTTACAAGATGACGGTTCAAGAAACTACACTGACAATCTTGGTTTTGGCGAGACCTTTTACAATGAAGGGAATAGATTTTTGACATATACGCAGTTGGCAACGAACCCAGTTTCAAACACAGTTCAGAATGTCATTGACCAAGCCAAACCTGACAATTTCGGAGGGTTTAAAAACAAAAAGACCGTTTATTACCGACCTTCTTGTCCCTTCTTCAATGTATCAAACTTCATTCCTTTATCATACTGTCCGATTGTCATTGAACTAACTTTGGTCAGTGATGCTAATGAACCCCTTGTTAATTTAAGTGGTGATTTTACCACAACGAATACTTCATTCTTATGGAACATAGAGCAACCCATCATCACCTGTGATATTCACCGACTTGATGATGGATTATTTGCGGAGTATGCTGAAATTTTGGAAAAGCAATCTTTACCTATAACCTTCAACAGCGTTTCCGTCCAAACCCAAACAACAAGTAGAAGCACCGACATCTTCACGACCATAGTTAGAAATGTCAGTAAAGCAGACAACATATTCATATCTTTCTATTCAAATTTTGGTTATAAGGGTGGTTTCCAAGAAGTGCTGAAACCTCATAATCTTCTTTATCATCCCCTTTCGTGGGAAAGCGGAACATCAATTGCTCAAAGATACTATGAACATATTGATTTGTCCTTTCAGTTGAGTATTGGTAATACCGTCATACCCGAAATGCCAACGATGGGGGTTGCTGACAACTACAAGCATCTTCAAGAAACACGAAACAATCACGTTTCAATCAAACCTCATATGTATAGGACGAATTCCTTTTTAGCGGGGTTCAACCTCAAGAAACTCAACAGTGCCAATTACACTGGACTGAATTTGAAGAACAATTCAAATATGGTTGTCCGTGTTAAGCCTCTGTATGGAACAGACCTATATACAACAGACAACGGAACTGATACTGGACTGATGCCTGACAAAATGTATATCGTCATTGAACACGAATGTATCTTGGAGATAAAAGCCCAATCTGTCATTTTCTATGACTAAAAAAAAGATAGGGGATAATTAATAAAATTATAATGAATAATTTTATTAATTATTTTGATTTTAATTTTGGATAGATGATTGACTTGTAAAGTTCCTTCGCTTCCTTTAGATGTTGTTTCTTTTCCTCTCCCTTGCTTGATTTCCATTTACCATATACCTCTTGAAACCTTTGATAGTCTCCTGTGTCTATGCTTTTGTTGTTGTTCATCTCTTCAAACTTCTCTCTTATCACTTGTATTCCTACCTTGCTTGGTGATATTGCTTTGTTCATTGTTGGTTTCCTGACTGGTGCTTTTGATGAAGATGACGCCCCTGTTTCTTCCTGTGCTGTTTCTGCTTCATCTACATTGGGTGTCTTGTTGTCTTTGTGGATGTTGATTGTTGCTCCTAATGCTTGTGGTTGGGGTTGCTTTCCTCTTACTCTTCTTGCTTTGGGCGGTTTGGTGGTTGTGGATGGGTCTTCCTGAAATTCTCTCTTCTCCTGCGTTGGCGGTTTTGGTTTCTGTCTCTTTGCTTTGGACTGTCTCACGCTTAAGGGTTTCCTCTTTTCTGCTGTTGGTATTGCTGTTGTATCCATTGCTTCTGCGGTGTTGGGCACTACATCTACGTTCATCTTTGATTTTTCCTCCTTTAACTTCTTTTGGTGATTTACCTTTTTGACTTGTTTGTTGATTAGTTTTTGTGTTGGTTTTATCTTGGACGGTTTCTCTTCCTCGTCTTCGTCGGGTATGATGGCGTCTGTCAGTTTTGATGCTATTAGTCCTCCTATTGACCCTCCCTTTGCTGTTCCTCCTGCTGTGGCGACTGCTTTGATGACTGGTTTGGATGATTTAAGGAAGTTCTTTAAGATGCTTCTACTGCTTGAAGGTGGTTCTTCGTCTTCTTGTATCCCTGCCGATGCTGTTGCTCCGACGGCGTCGTATGCCCCTTTGTTTGCCATAATATAGTGGTCTTGTGAATGACTTAAATTTGCTTGTTCTGCTACTCTCCTTTCGTTCTCTTCCCTCAACTCTGCCTCTCTGTCAAAGGACATCTCAAAGTCGCTGATGGCGTCGTCCCTCAAGTCGGTCATATCTTCAAAGTCAAGGTTGGGTGTTTCTTCTTCCTTCCTTGCGGTCGCTTCCTCTGCCATCTTTTTGAAGTTCATTTGCTGTAAGTCTGCTGGGTGGATGTTGTTTGTGTTCAGTGCTTGACCCTGCGGACTTTCGTGAAAATACCAAGCGTTCCTATCAAAGATTTTTCTGATGTCATTGGTTTTGAACTTTTCCCTGTCGATTTCCTTGATGAGTTCTGCGTAAGTGGGTATTCGTGTCAATCCCTGTTTTGCGTTGATTACTTCTGCTGTCATTGCTATATATTAATACTTTAGATTTTTATATTAATCTTGTGTATCGCCTCTCAACCACTGCTTATACTCATCAATTCTCTGTTTCATATTCTGGACGTTCGCCCCGTAATCTTCCAATCTGTGATTTTTCCTCACCTCCCTCAACCTTGTCATTTCGTTCTGTAGCATCTCATTCTCTTCCTTCATCCTCTGCTTTACTTGTAAGACCTTGTAGTCGTGCTCGGTGTTGTGATATTCAAGAAGACGCTTTAGGTAAAGATGATGGTTGTGAGTTGGCATCCTTGCCGTGTTGCTGTCGTTGTGGTAGTAGTGGTCATAACTACTATACACTTTTTTTCTTCTGTCTGGCATTTCGGGCGTTCCGCTCCTGTAGTTGGCACTTTTGTTTGAATGGACGGTTTGTCTTCTGTTGATGTCCTTGCGGACGTTTTCGTAGATGTCAGTTTTGTTGAGTTCCGTTTTCTGTTCCTTGATGTTCATTTTTATATATAATACTTTATAAAATTTTTGATGCTAAAGATTTCAATTTCTCTCTCGTCGCTTTGTTCTTTTCCTCTTTGGCTTTGTTGTAGGTGTCTCTGGCGGTCATTGCACTCTGTAGTTCTTCCTTCAGTTGCTTTACAAGGTCGTTTTTGAATGCTTCTGGGTCAAAAGGTGGTTTCGCCCTTGACGGTCTTACCCTTTTGGGCTTTGGCGCTGGTTGCGGTTTCTTTTCAACGGGTGGTTCAATTGTTTCTTCTGGTTTCTCCTCTTCTTTCGGTGCTTCCCGATAGGAAGCAGGGCTTTGCCGTGCTTCTTCCTGTATTGGTTCTGGTATTGTTTCTTCCTTGGGTTCTTCATTATCAATCTCTTTTACGACTACCTCTGTCATATATTAATATTATAGATAATTTTTTATACTTTCAAAATCTCGTGCCTCAAATACGGTTTGTTCAATCCTTCCAGTTTGAAGGTTCTGTTTCCGACATCATCGTATTCTATCTTGACAATTTTGTAGGATTGATTGCTCCATTTTGAGTTATACTCCTTCCTCTCGGTGTAGTTGTCTTTTTTCTTCTCAAAGACCTTGACCATATCATTCACTTTGACCTCTGGATATTTGCGAGTGTTCTTTTCCCTCCTTGTCAAATTCACCCTGACGTCCATATGGTTCTTGTCGTCGTGGGCATCCTTGGGTTTCATTTTGGTGGATGAATGGACGGTGTCGTTGTATTTATCTAACGCTTTGGACAACATTACAGTCCAACTACCGCGATTAAACCTCACCCTGTCGTGTATCATATTCTTCATTGTCCTTATGAAACGCTCCACAACATTGGCGTGAGTTAGGGTGACGACGTGAGTGATGCCTTCTTTCTCAAAGAACTCTTTTACCCCTGCTTGGAAGGCACGGTCATTATCACTATAAACGGACATTGGAAAACCCATTTTGTTGAAACTCTCTTTCATCGCCGACAATGTGATTGGTCCGGATTTTTCTTTCATAGGGACGACGTTTGCCAACTTGCTGAAGATGTCAATGACCACCAACCCATATCTCGGTTCATCGTTCTTGATGGGAATTTTCGTCTCTGGTTCTTTGGTAAGGGGTTTCATATCCATTATGTCAATCTGATATTCAAACCTTGCGAAGGGTGCGGTGTAGGAGTTTGACCCCCTGTATTTTCTAATCTGTTTGTTGGGCTGTTTCCTCATAAAGTTTTCCACATCCACCCTGTTGATGGTCTGGTCTTGCTCCTTGGCTTTCTTAAGGGTCTCATTGATTGAACCGAAGCCCGTTTCAAGATTATAATAGACATTGCTTATGATGTCATCTCTTGATAGTCTCCTTGCCATATATTATAATATTAGATTTTTAAAATTATAAACAATAAAAAATATACTTAAAGAAAAAATACCTATATATAGTAAGACTAAATAAGATGACTAAATTTGACTGTGGATGTCGTATAATGACAGATGTTATAACCCTGAACGATAGAAACCAACCTAATTGGAACTACTTGCTCAAAACCTTCGTGAATGTGTGTGGCAAGTGCTACAAGAAGCAAATGAAATTCCAATATATGGAAAACAAACTTATGGAAATGGAAAAGCAAAGAATGGAAATGTTTTTGGAAAATGAGGATGAGGAGGAAGACACATACTTTGACCTGACAGAGTTGAAGGAACATCTCAAAACCCTCCCACCCAATGAAAGACATAAAGTGAAGGATTTTGAGAGGTTAAGAAACCTCGCCAATGGACAAGACCCCAACGAAGGAATGAGTGAAATAGATATGGTCATAAGAGAACTGGAAGAGGAGGAAAGGGAAAATAAAAACCAACCCGAGCCCGAAAACTGAACGAGCCCCCCAAAAACTACTTAAAGAAAAATTACCTATATATAGTAAGAGGATGCTATTTACCTATAAAAACTGTGGATGTTGTAAAAAAAAATGACTGACATTAAGGTTTTATTGAACAACATTTTTCCTGCTGGAATTTGTGATGAGATATGTGATTACAACCTTCACTGTTCAAAATGTAAAGAGTTGAATGATAAGGAACGCAGATATATAACATTCAACTATCATTTTGACCATTTTGAAGAGAAAGAACTAACAAGAGTTGAAAAACAAATACATTTCTTTAAAACAAGGATGGAAAAATCACCTATCTATTTATCCAACACCGACCGAACAAATTTAAGAGTAATGAAGAGAGAAATAGATGCTTTATTGGACACCTATAAACTGAAGGTAGAATTTCAAAAGGATAAGATATATCTTCAAGCGATTAAGTCTTATGTCAAAAACCATTGGAAATACACTTATCATATTCTAAAGAACTTTCACGACCTTAATTTCATCAATTACAGTAAGCAACGAAGATGCTGGTGGTTTCCTAATGTTGAACGAACTTTTATGTTTAGAAACAGGGAGTTCAAGATAAAAGACATTTTGGAAATTTTCTTGCGTGAATATGTTGAAGAACTGTTCAACGGTTATGAGAAATATTTGAACATAGAAGAAATAAAAGAACACCTACAAAAAGTGATAAATACTTAAAGGAAAAAATATCTATATATAGTAAGAGAAAATGAGTAGAGCAAAAATTGAGGTTATAGATACAGGGAATATTGGTATATATGCTGACTTTGGTAGTGATAGTGAGGACGATGATTGGGAAAGAAAACAAATAGAAAAAGAAGATGAAGAGATTAGAGACTTTGTAAAGTGCCATCCTATGCCTTCACCAGATGATGAGGAAGGAGAAAAGTTTTGGAAGAAAGTAATTGATAGGATGAAAGAAGCAGAAGGAGTAAATGGAATGATAATATATTCATTCGTAAGATTTGATATAATGAAAAAGATGTATGAAAACCTCACTGATAAAAAAGTCATCATTGATTGTGGAAAGGAACTCAACCGAGATGGAGAATTCAACGCTATGATTATCAACCTAACGCTTTTATCAATAGCAATGGATGAACTAAATGATACAAACAAACCTTGCTTAACACAAATGAGAGTGATTGAACACTGGTGGGATGGAATAGGAAAGTGGAAAGCATAAATGATTAATTCATAATATCTTAACAACACATATTATGAAGTAATCACCCACCCAAACACAAACAAAAACCCCAACAGCCTAAACAAATCCTACCCCCCTTCAATCCAAACATTGACACATCACTTTAGCAACAAAATTACCCCCAAAACCCCACCTGAAAAAACATCAAAGGCGAAGATGAAACATTGAACCCCAACACAAAATCATAACAAGCAACATACAAACATATACGCCCTGAAGCCCCCATTTTTCCATTTTTTTCCCTAAGTCTTCCATTGGTATACATAATATCATGTGATGTTCGCAATTTGAATGCATTTTAAGGGGGAATTTGAATTATAGAAAATATGTGTCTAAAGATCTGGTATATGCCCCTAAAGCCTGTTGATATACATAATAATATCATGTATACGGGTATGTACATATGCGGGATGTTTCCTTTTGCCAAACCACCAATTGGGTTGATACTACATACTTGCATTTGCATACATATTTCCATAACCCCAAAAAAAACGGGTTTGAATTGTGGATCCATGACATGTCCAACAGGTGGAACCCCAAACATTAACTATGGAAACAATAATTATGGAAAAACCGGTCAATCTGCCCTAACCCCCTGATTTCACAGGAAAAATCAATTATGGAAATAATGGCCACCTCCAAGAATTATGGAAAAAAAAGGTTCGGATCACTTCCGGGATATTTTGAACCCTTATGGGCCTTATGGGGAAAAATCCAATTATGGAAAAATCGGACGCAGGCGCCGCCTGTCTAAGTTGAACGTTTTTTTTTTCCCATAATTCTGTCGGTTACCATAGTCAGATGGCTACTAGGCGGCTGAATGTGGTGCCCCAAAACTGTGCGTAGGCAAGAGCATGACGCAAAATCAACAACATATTTCAACGACCACGTTCGTCGTGGAGAAAAAGTTCCACAGCAATGAGTCTGAGTGGAGGGAATGCACCATATTTGGACACACCAACGTCTGGGGCTGCACGTCTTCAAGGGAAGCAAACAGGTTTGGGCTGATTTTGGGGTGGTTTTTCCTGATATTTTGAGGGTCCCCAAACAGCGGGATGCCTTCCTTGTGGTCGGTGCTCGGCCAGGTACCACTCCTCTCAGGCCAAAGAACGCTGGGAGCTTGCAGAACGCTCCTGGGCAGCATGAAGTAGCTGAATTTCCTGAGGGATCAGCAAAAACATACATATTGGATTACACCGGATTATATCATATGATCAAAGGCATCATTTTTTTTCATCAGATCAAATCGCAGATGAATCATCAGATCAAATCAGGATGAATATGGATCAATCAAAAATCTTGGAACCAATGGAAGGCCCAAAAATCAGCATCACCAAGACGTCTTCCTTTCCTCGAGGCTTTCTGCACGATCGCATGCTCCAGAAGGGGCCCACCCTGGTCTTGACCACCTCCTCGGTGTTGGGCAACAAGGACACCCGACTCCGCTTTACATATTGATATAACATGATATAACATGATATAACTTATAAAAGTGGAGATATGAAAATTTCGATGCGGAACTTTTTGGTGGAATCCATTGCACTCCATTTATGATTTTTATTTTTGAAAGATTTGTCCAAGATATCTCCTAAATATTGCGGATGGTTCTTGTATGTTGTTGTGACCGGCACGATATTTGGGGGTGCGGCAGCCAGCAGCCGCTGTTCGTTTTTTCAGGAGGATCGGGCTGTCTTTTTCAGGAACGTGCGGTTCGAGTGCATTCTGTGCGACGAGGTGCCGAAAGTCGTTGATCACTGGTTTTTCAACAGGGATGATGAATGTGTGCATGAGGTTGGATGATACTTATTATTCATTATATACAGTATATATATATATAGTATATATATATATAATATAATATATATAGTATATATATGTATACTATATATATATATAATATATATATATAGTATATATATATATACTATATATATATATATTATACACATAATATAGTGGAGATCTGGCGACCTTCCAAATCTTTCAAAAAATGCAGGTGCATGCAGGTGCATTCGGTGAATTTGGTGATGATTGCCAATCAAGGGCTGTGACTTTACCCAGCCCTTGAGGCCCATGGCATGAGGAATGCAGAAACTATTGCCTTCAAGCATGTGGACAGGAGTCTTGGCGCCGCTGTGCTGGTAGTTCTGGGAAGAAGACAAGAAAGCCTTGTATCTATAAGTTAGAGTATGTTTGTGAGGTAGGGATCTTAGCACATCTTAGCATTCAATGCTTCACCTGACTTGATTGGTATGACTTAAAGGATGACGTTTGGCAACGGTAGCTTCATACGGTGCTGGCCGGCTGATCAGGATCCCGGTGAAGCGAAGAGTGCTGATGACTGGAACTCCCGTGCACAACAATCTCCAGGACATTCCAGGTCCATTGTGTCCATGGATGTTTTGTTGTTTAGATCCAATATGTTAGTTGAACTCATTCGATATATCGTGATGTATGCACTCAGAGAAACTTTAGGACCTTTAGGAAGGTTACAGTTTTCCCCAGATCTTACTTCAAGTATAAGAAGAGTTGTCTGTGAGCATTTTGGAGCTTTGGTGCTGATGCCGCTGCAGGGTACCGCTGCTGCAGGGTGCTGCTGCAGGGTGCCGCTGCAGGGCCTGCAGGGTGCTGCTGTCAAAGTGCTGTGTGCGCTTTACGGCCTGGGCCTAGAAAAAGCATTTGGGTGCTGCTCACGAACATTTTTTGGCTATTTGTGGTCTGAGCTGGAGTAACTAAGGGGGCATTCTATTTTCAGTATCATATCATCAGATCCGCTCATGTCCTTCTCCAGCAGCGCAGGAGTTGGGAAACTTGCTGAAGCTTGTGCTGCAGGTGAACAGCCAGAGCGCTTCTTCGAGGATGGTGCGCTTCCAAGTTTTGTCGATTTTTTTTGGGGTTCTGAACTGGGGGCTGCAATCAAAACTCAGAGACGCGTAAGGGGTAGAACTGGTTGGATGGCAGTGACTGGTGAATTGGAGCTCTTCAACTTCATGGTTTGATGGTTGCTGGCAAGCATCTCATTTCTTTTCCATGAGCTAGCAAAACATATTGAGCGATTTCAGCAGGATAAAGAACATCTATCAACCCAGCTGTAATGAGTGATTTGCATTTCATTTGTAGTATCAAACAGATTGGCTTTCATCGCCCTCTTCACCATCTTCGATCGCGAGTTGCTGTGAGGTCAGAGTTGCCCGCGAGTTGGATGGCATCGTGGAACGGCAGTCCTTGAGGACGCTGCAAGTCAGGGCAGCCCCTTTCATGATGAGGAGGTGCCCGGCCAAGTTTCAGTCATGAAGGCCCAAGCTCTCAGTTGATGTGCAAACCGCTGTATTTTGAGGTGTTAAGTCAGGCTTTTCGGGGGAGAGGGCAAAATCAACTGAATTCTTGGGGTGCACTACTGTGCTTTTCTGGACGTTGGCCCGGGAGGCTGAAGAAGGATGTCATGAATGACCTCCCAGAAAAGACCCTTGGCATCCCTTGGCTCAAAGCTCATATGTGGTACTCAGCCTTGCTGCATGCTGGCAAGTTGTTAAGCCCTTTGCAAAGTTGCAACCTGACGAAAGATGTTCCATGGCCACAATGATTTGCACGAACATTTTTTTAATGGGGTAGCAAGGATGAAGATAGGAGCAATCTCAAAGCGCATCAGATCATGCGGAGACAGTGCTTCCAACTCTCAATCATCCTTGTCATATAGAAATCGGAGCTGAATCCAGGACCTCTAAATATCCCTACAACATCAGGAATTTGGAGCTGCAATAAAGATCCAACAACAAAAACATGGGTAGACAATGGTAGATAGTGGATTGATCACGGTAGATATCGATCAAACCATTCTACCAACATCAATCCACTATCAATCCATTATCAATTCCTTATCAATCCATTATTATCAATCCATTATCAACCCATTATCAAGCAATGATCTATCGGGGAATTCCTTTCACTTTGATCCAGGGAGTCCTTTTTTTTTGTCAATTTTTGCCTGAGGATTTGCAAAGCTCAGAGGTGTCCATTGACCCCTGAGCAACGGAAGCAGTACGATGCGGAGCTGCAAAAGGTGGGGTAAAGCGCTACTGGGTACAGTACTGGGATAAGATATGGCTTGAAAAATGGTATATTAACGGAAATTTTATAACATTTTATAACCATTTTGTAATACAATAATAGATATGATTCATGATATGTCATATTCATTCTCTCTCTCTCTATATCTATATAAACTGTGTGTATATATATATATATAAAATAGACACACACACATACATACATACATGCATACATGCATGCATACATACATACATACATACATACATACATACCTTCCTACCTACCTACCTACCTTCCTACCTACCTACCTACATTCATACATACATACATACATACACACATACACACATACACACATACACACATACACACATACACACACATACACACACGTACGTACACGTACGTACACGTACATACACGTACATACACGTACATACACGTACATTGCATTACATTGCATTGCATCGCATCGTAATATGAAATACATGTTTCCGACAATGGTCAGTTTCGCGGGACTCATTCTGATACATTCTCATAACCCGTTGGATTTCGGGGCACCTCATTTTCAGACTATATGTTTGGTGATTTATTCTCCGGTTGGAGGCGAAAGCCTCCACCAAAATGAAGAAAACGCAAGCACGTGGCGTGGCAACAGACCCCGTTGGCGGGCTGTTGGTGCTCAGCGGGGCAAGATTTGGCAGCAAGAGAATGGCTCAAGATTTTCGAAAGGATGAGTGAAAACCATTCAAGACCTACAACGTCCATTTACCAAATTTACCAGCTATTTTGGGGTGAAAACGAGGTGCCATTTTGTTTGACCCACCCCGAATCATCAGCACCCACGGATCTCCCACATCTGCTCTCCAGATTTTCAGTTCTTTAAACATCTTTAAACTCTTTGGGTGGGAAGGGAGTTTGGGGTTTGAATTCTGTTCTTGTGGGGCACCGTGGGTTGGGTTGGAGTTGACAGCCCTTATCCATCCTTATCCTATTATCCTCTTATCCTAGACTTTCTGATGGGGCAAATGGTTGGTGTTCTTTGCTAGCTACCGGCGGCGTTCATTCGAACAGTGCCTTGCGGACTTCCTCTTTAATTCTTGCAAAACAACTTTGTATTTCCATCCTTACATGGATAATGAATGATAATGATCCCTAATCACAATTTTCATTCGGGTGGATTGGCACCACCAATCAATTTTGTACAGTTTTTTTTTGTCTTTCGCTGGTCAGAGGCAAGTATTTGAAGAACTTGTTCTCCCGACTTCGGAGGCTATGCAGCATGGCCTTTCTCGTGGGAGGGAGCTGTTGATTGACAAATGAGAGTGTTCAAAACCTTGTTTGGTTGATGATTATAGATGATTATAGATGATTGTAGAACTATAGGGGTTTATAGTACCACAGTCCATTATGGGAAATATGGGAATCCCTCTTAACCAATATAGTTGACACACTGAAACTTCGGGGCTTAGGCCGTGCTATGCCCCTCCAGGACCTTGCTGTTCGGTGTAAAAATAGCTGGGGGTTGAGGATAATCCAGTGTACTCCATAATCCATCATAATCCATTCTCCATTCCATATGTATATACGTATATAATACCATTCTATATCTATATAGAATAATTATCATTGTATATATCTATAGAATATCATTGTATATATCTATATAATATAATTGTATATATATATATAGATCGTGACATTTCCATTCCAACCCCCACCTTCAAAACCCAAGAAATGACCTGTTTTTTACCCCAGCCGCGTCCCATTGGTGGCTGAGGTAACCATCCCCTGCTGTGTCAAACGCGCTTCGTGGAGGACGACTACGGCGTCATTGCGGACGCCCTACGCCTGGTGCGCTCCGACTTCGCCAGCGCCACGCGGGAGAAGTGCGTGGCCTTCATCAGGGAGATGGATGACTATGAGTTGGTTTCGCAGGTGGAGCTGGGGATGGGTCAAGTTACCTATTATTATATATTATATATTATATATTATATATTATATATTATATATTATATATTATATGTTATATATTATATATTATATATTATATATTATTATTATTATTATTATTTTTTGTGTTATTGATTATTACTGATTATTACTATTATTACCGTATGACTGGGGAAATCGCCATCCATTCATCAGCTATGACTTAGGGTAACTAGGGTACAAGTTGGAGCCAACTGAGCTATGAAAAATGAAGCCAACTGTTGATTTGGGCATTCGGAATGATACTTGGAGAATTGGGAACTGATCATCCATAAATGGAGGAAATTCTAGCCATGTTTGATCCAACTGTCTGAGCTATTACACATAGCGTGCTTGGTTTGTTATGGGAATTGGGGGGGATTGTTATGATCCATAATGGGGAAAGCTACCAACCAAGTAGTATAATGAGATGGGATAGGGGTATGTTTTAATGGCTCAGCTGTAATCAAACGTGGCAATTGAGAATCTCCAATTGATAGGCGATTTTCCCATGAAAGTTTTATTGATAGGGAATTCCAAGTGCCATGTTTAATTACCTGAGGGTATACCCAACTGTTGATTCGCTAGTTGATATATTTGGGGGACTACTGTATAATTTACAGTATTAATTTGATATCTATCAAGAGAATCGAGAGATTTGTTACCCTTCCACGGGGGGTGATATCCACTGCGAATAGATTTCCCAAGGCTTTGTCATGGGAAAATGATGATCAAACATGATGAGCAGCTGTGTGGATTGGTCATGAGTTGTAGGGGGTTAGTAACCTACTTGTTATTCCTTGGGGATGATCATTATAGTTGGCTTGATGGGGTTTGGTATCCACTAGGGATCTATGGAATCCCCAAGGAAACATCGGAAAAACATGGAAAAACGATGATCAAAGTTCAGGGCAGTTGAACGAGAATTTGATGGGATCAAATTGGTGATTTAACCAACAAACATGGGGTATAAAGCCAGCACAAATCAACCACAATGGTCTAACGGGCTATGGCGATGAACTAAACTTGGGGTTTTTAACAAAGCCGTGCCGCCAAGCCTAAACCATAGACCGGATCTATTTTTAAAGCAATCTTTGGCTGGGTGTTGTTTTTAAGAATTGAACTATTGGGGCAATACTTTTTTTTTGGCAGTACCCTCTGGTAATTTAACATAGCTATTGAATATGGCCATTTATAGTGGATTTTGCCATGAAAAATGGGGATTTTCCATGCTATGTTAGTTCACCAGAGGGTACCCCCCCAAAAAGGCTGGCTTAATCCCCATAGCCCATCCAAATCTCCAAGATCTCTGGAAAGCCCTGATCATCACTGGCTTAGCCGTTACAGTGTTGTGACTGAGAGGTGAGAGCTTACAAACTGCAGGGCAAGCTTGCGGATGCTCAGCAATGGATTTGGGATGATTTTGGTATCCTCTCCTGCTAGCCATCAGTGTAGAGAAATCAGTTGTTCTTTTCATAGTTTTTGCAGTGCTCCATCACATTTCCTGTAGCTGCAGCTTGCTGCTCTGCTTCGAGACATCGCAACGGCAAAGGGTCCATGTCAATGCAGTCATCCTTCCAATGACATGACACCGAGACTTCAGTGTGCTTCGCGTCATTTGATCGGTACCCAGCATGACCTGAGGACATGGGCTTAAATCCTGGCAAACTTCAAATTTCGCGGCAGGACTGCTGCATCGTGCAGCTCCACCCTGTTGTGTTGTGGCTGCGGTAATCGGTATGGAAACGGTATGGAAACGGTATGGAAACGGTATGGAAACGGTATTGAAACGGCATGGAGTGGAAACCATTGTCATTTTTTGTCAGCCATACAGACTTGGGGCAGTGATTGAGGGGCTGATTAGCCACTACTTATCACTACTTGGTAAATTCTTCATTTGGCTACAAGACCATCAAACACCATCACATATCATCAAATGGTACAGATTTTTGAGCCAAATCCAGCCTGTATCGGAAGATTCAGAAGGTGCCATGTGTTGGTGCCCCAAGAATCCCGGGTTTCCCCACCATTGCCCAGTGCACAGCTTCGCTATGGCCGCTATGGCCACCCCAGGACTTGATGAACTCGGCGAAAGTGCAGGAACTCATCAAGATCTTGGAAGGCCAGAAGTTCGCCCAATGCTCGGGCAAAGTGGCAGAAACACATATGGATAATATATGTGATGCTGGTGATGCTGGGCAAGATATAGAGTTTTGTTTTACATGCGCTTTCTTTTTTGAATGAATTGTGACAGAAGCGGCGATATGCTCGATTTACAAGATACATTATTGTGCGTGGATGGTTCTAAGAGGTTGGTTCTGTTTGGTGAAGATTTCAGAAACGAACAATGGCACAGCTATTGAACAGTTTCAGGGCACATGGCGCAGAACACTACAGGACAGCGCGCTGAGAATCAGAAGACTCTCGTTTTCTCGCAGTTCACCATGCGACTCGTCGGCAGCTGCAGTTGGAGCCTGACTGGTTTCGAGACCGCAATTCCTATTGGAATATTTGGAATGCGCAGACAGATACAAGATGATACAAGCACATTGAAGCTCAATGAGATTTTCGATTCTCAGTAACCTCTAATCTTGTATCTACAGAGGTATCCGAAACCATAGGCTTTTGTTCAAGGTGAAAAACCATCAAACCAGACGCATAGGAGACTAGTGCCACCCACGGAATGTTTTTTTTGTTTTATAGGACCTTCTAATTAGATCCAACTAAATCTCAGATCAGTTTTCCCAGGATCCTGAAGATGATGTTCACCTCATTTCCATTCATTTCCAGGTTTCAAACATTCTTTTAGGGTCGTCATGAGAGGAGTGGAAGGACAGGTGAAGACTGTCGCCAGGTTATGTGTGTTGATTGACCACCCAACTGCATAATTATGAGGTTAATTGATTGTCAAGGTATGTCAAGGTTATCTGTTGTCAATAAGACCAATAACTTGTTATGAGGTATAACTACTTGCTATCTGATCACCTAATCTTCAGGATGACAAGTTTCCAGTGTTTCTCCAGTATTTCAACGGATTGGACCCTAGATTTGGCAGGGGTTTCAGACAAAAATAGCTGTGAGTGGGGCGAAAACAAATTCCAAGCAGACCAATAGACCCCCCAGGCTGATTTGATGCCAGGTATTTGGACGTGATCCAACATGCCTTGAGCATCAACGATCTGCCCTTCGCTCGCTTGGATGGCACATGTAGCTTGGAAGATCGACAGAGCAACATCGATCTCTTCCAGAAACCAGGCAGGACGGGTGGTTGGAATCGGAGTCGCAAATTGCTGGTTCAATGAAGCACTCATTTTTCATTCAGAGGCATCATTTCTTCGTTAAATACATCAAAATCATGTTAAGTCATGTTGAAACTAGAAGAAGAAGACTTTGAAGCGCGCAGCAGCCAAAATTGAATACTGCACGTGAATCATGTTGAAACTGACTGAAATTCCAACCCTGATGTGCTTTTCAAGGCTCGGGAGTTGATATTTTTCTCCTCTCGATGAAGGCAGGTGGAAACTTGGCAGAGGCTTTGATAATCTTTGATTGATCCACGATAATTTCCATGGTGACAGCAGTCAGCAGCTCTGGGCTTTGCGTTTTCGACCTTCCGACACGACATTTTATACTCGTAGATGCTGTAATGTTTCAATACTATGATACTGTCTGCGCTGATTCCTACACATGTTTTGCACATGTTCTAATCTCAAACTGTCTACTGTAAATCTCCTTTCTTCATTTGGATCCCATCCCCAATTAGACCATGCAAAGTACCGCTTCTCGTGTAAGGAACAGGGCTGAATCTCACAGCTGCAAATCGAGTGATTCTCATGGAACTTCAGCTGCATATTGGGAAGGTGTAGTGTAGTGAGTTTCTTCCTCTTTCTAAGGTAGTTAAACTATTACCTCAAAAGCAAGTGGTTTAGAACAGACTCATCATTTCTCAATACGTCCACCCAATCGTAATTTTGACTGAGGATAGACTCACCATTTCATTTCTGAACGAACGTAATTTCACTAACTCCGCACAATAAAAACATTATGATTCAGCTCCTTAAAATTCATGGGGTAAACCATGGTTTCCCCCCAAGACAATTCCTTACCCCAAAATTCAATGTGGAACCTGAAAAGGGGGTCGTGACCGATCATTTTTTCTAAATGTGAAAACCTTTGCAATCCAGGAGACCGGCCAGTTATAACTATAGAATTCCCGGGAATTTCCCTTACATACAATAAACCTATATAGTAGAACTAATATGTACAATATACATAGATAATATATAATAATATGATATGATATAAATATATATATGCATACAACACACGTATATAATTGTGTATATATATATATATACATACATACATGAAACACTTATATACACCTTATCCATAACATTCCATAACTTGTTTAAATCATATATACATAACACACACCCACATGCACCGGGAACTTTTCGCAACAAACAACTTGTTTCACTGGTGTTTTTTTTCAATTTCCAGTCAATGGTTTCTCAACTGACACGGGAAAAAGAATGACATTTGGCAGACAAAAAGCAATGGAAGTTGTTCGTTTCTGTCAATTTTCCAGTATATGGGTATGGGTCAATACCTATAGATACATTTTTAGTGGGTTATTCACATCCATAAATCCCAGCTATTTTGGGGTTCACTAGGTACCAGGGTTTTGACCCATCCCCATATTTTACAGACAACTCCAGGACCTCTCGTGGAATCCTCAAGACAACCGGCAAGCCGAAGACCGT
This sequence comes from Cladocopium goreaui, assembly GCA_947184155.2. Taxonomy (NCBI): domain Eukaryota; class Dinophyceae; order Suessiales; family Symbiodiniaceae; genus Cladocopium; species Cladocopium goreaui. The sequence goes on from CAMXCT020000014.1 coordinate 88,646, forward strand.
GCGCACCGCCTCGGCCAGCAGCAGAGTGTCAGCGTGACGTATCTGACCACGGCGGTGCCTCGGCGAAACGAAACCGCCGCAGGCCGAGCTAACCGCCGTGCCGAAAGCGGTGGAAAAAAATGGTGATTTTATGATGAAACATGGGGATTTGATGTGATATAAATCAGGATTCTGAATGAAATATGTATATATCATTATATATATATATGATTATATATCGATCTAAGTATGTCTAATTCGTGGGATTCATGGTTTAAGAAACACCAAAACTATAGGCTATAGATGGACATTTATCAACCTACCCAGGCAAGACATTTCATTTTTTTTGGCAGGGTATCTATCAATCATCAAAAAAAGGGTATAACGGGTATATATAACGAGTAAGATTGTGTGTGTGTGTGTTTTTTTTTTAACCGGGGAGTTTACCAATCAAATTGGTGAATATTTCCGGTACTTCTCTAGTTGGCGGTTTGTTCATGTTTCTTAACTTTCATCTAATACCCAGGATGATTTCAATTTTTCACAGTTTTGGTGACTGAGACCACTGACCAGTTGATTTTCTGTGCTGAGGATACCATTGAGGAGAGCATTGTGAAATGCAACGTCTCCAAGATGGAACTGGACTACAAGTTTGGAGGGCAGAATCTTGGCTCAGCAGACTGCCTGGCCAGTCTGGATTGCAGATTTGTGTCATTGTACTGCATTTTTTTCTGCAATGCAAAAAAGCGTGCTGATTTAGAGAGATTGGGAGTAAATCCACCGGTATGATGGCCACTGGAACATGTGATATTGGAATGGCTGAGTGAATTTGTGATGATGCTGACTTCTTCACAGGCGCGAAGGTATCAAGATATATCAAGATTATTCTTGGATATGCATAAACTTTTGCCTCCCTGTTTTTAGACTGCAGCTCCTGAATGAAAGGAAAAGTGCTTTGGGCACCTCTGCCTTCGACGAATCTGAAAGTGATGGGGAAGCTGAAAAGCCAAAGAAGCAGGACCTGGGCGGACTATGAATAGCTGAATTCACAGAATTCTGGGCCAAAAAATGACCAGGATGTTGGGAAGAACAACTTGCCTGTTGGTTCCCTGTGCTCCCAACTTGCCGACCGGTCCCGTGGTCCCTTGGCTCTGCAGGACCAGGAAGCAGAACTTTGTGCTGAATTGGGCAAAGAACTGGGCATTTTGGCATGAGATCTGGCGGTGAACCCATGAATCAACTGGTGTGGAGTTTGGATGTTGTGCCATGGGTTGAGAAGTCAACTACCCTCTGGTAATTTAACATAGCTATTGAAAATGGCCATTTATAGTGAGTTTTCCCGTTAAAAATGGTGATTTTCCATTGCTATGTTAGTTTACCAGAGGGTATTTCAGATTCACCAGGCAAAAATATGGTAAACCATTGATTGTATCAAACTTCAAACATCAGTGGTTCCTTTCTTTCACGGAAGGATTGTTTCACTTTAGATGCTCTTGACATCTCTGTGCCAGCGCGAGTCTCATCCAGTCAGCTTTTTTTGGGTACGAGCGGCGGACTGTGGTGTTCATTGTTGTCTCTGTACAGCCACCCGTCTTTGGAGGGCCAGCAGGTGTTCACCCAGGGCTGAGATATGGAGACGACCCTCGGTTTCCGGACCCGATGCTAGCTGTTTGATGTTGGTTTGCCCTGACAAAGCCTGACATACTTGGGTATTCTATGGTATTCTCTTCTGAATCACAGAAGTGTAGGTGTCAGATCGTCCGAGTTTTCAGTTTTTTTTTTTTTTAGGCGCTGATACCTTCGGAAAACCATCCGCAATAGCTTGAACTAAAAACCCGGGGCAAATGCCTGTCCCTCCAGGCCTTGTCACAGCGCAGTGATGTGACAGTTCATGGGGATGCAAGGAGGGAGGTCTGGAAATTCAATTGATTGTTGTCCTCTATGAAGTTCTAATTGTGCCTTACTACTGTACTCGTAGTACCGTGTACTCGTTTTTTACCGTCCCAAACTAATCCAAATGAGTCGTTTTGCCTCCTCAACTTGTGAACGATTAGCCTGAATCCGGGAGAACATACTGCAGCTGTTCGCAGCAGTGTCACGTGCCCCATGGATTCAGCGGTTAGCGTCATCCTCTTCACCTCCAATGGGCGTGAATGATGCGAATCGAAAAGGGTCGCCTCTGCTAAGGCGAAGGTGGTGGACATGGGCTACCAATCCACATTTGGATCTGTTTGGATGATTTTAGATGCATAGATAGATAACGATATATATATATATATATCTATATATATGGATACAGCTAATTATGGATCAAAACCTGTCCTTTTGGTTCACACAAAAAACCGCTGGTGTCTATGGACCTTAAATGACGTTAATCACATTTCATCAGCTCCATTCCATTCCCATCCGGAGCCCATGCAGGTGGTGGCCATAAAGAGAATCAAACTGAATCCCGATGATGACGAGGGAATTCCGCCGGGGGACCTGACGAAAGGCGAGACAGGAAGGGAGTGCTGTAGACTTCTTTGACGTGTCTATTTGACTAGTAGAATAATGTAGAATACTGAATTGCAATGAAACTACATACAGTATGCATATACATATGCATATATATATACACATGCATATAACTATATAACTGTATATGTATATAATAGCCTCAAGAGGGTTTGAAGAATAGTGCATGATCGGTTTCGATCTGTGGCTTCAGCAGCGTTCTTTCGGAATTGGCAGACCAGTGATAGCAGTGATGCACTCACGACAATCGAAAGCTGGTGTGTGTGATAAACATGAAGAGCATGACAACTATGCAGCAATAGTATTGCAGAGGAACACATATTCATATTGCATATATTGCACATATTGCCAGGTGAGCCAGCAAATAAGCATGGAAACCATGGGAAGCCAAATTTCGACTAAGGAGCACGGCTTTGCGCGAAGTGGCAGTGCTCAAGGATCCGCCATTTGTTGGGATTTGCTACAACTGGACCTTGAAATGTTCCCAGCCAAGTACGATCTTCCAAGCAAGACCAGTTGTATCTCCATGACATGATCCAAGCTGTAGGAGTTAGATAGTGAATTTGTAGTGAAGCTCTTTGAGGCGGGCTCCGCCGTTGGGAGTTGTCCGACAGTTCGCAAAGATTGGTTGGTTGAAAGAACTAAATATAACATAATAGAACTGTTGGGTCTATGGTGGATCTGGTGGTAGATATGTAGTAGATGTAGTGGTAGATATATTAAACATTATTAAACAAACTGGTTCATAAGGGTGAAACTAAACCCACAAGATTGGGGGGCGCCAGCCATAGCCAGGTGTTTTGTTCACCACATAAGCTCGTGATGGTCTTCGAGCTTATGGAAAATGATTTGCGAAAGCCGCTGCAGCTGCAAGTTGTGATGTGGCGATGCAGGGAGTGAAGATTTAGGGTCCACTCGAAAACATGGGGGGATGATTTCTGCTGAACATTTTTGGATCACCAGAGGAACAAAACCAGGAGTGGTGAAGAATTTCAGACACATCATAACTTGCACGACCGTGATGAATAGCTGTGTGTATGATGCCTGCTACAAAAGGTGAATCTTTGGCATTGGCCCTTACTGACTGCTTGAAAATGATATGAGGCCTGAGGGTCTCTGATTCTTGTAAAGGTTTCCAGATTCCATATACCCCGAATGCGTCTCATGATTCTTCAGAGATGTTTTTTGTTCACCTAGGGCACCCCTCGACAGTGGACTGACTCAGTATCGTAAGGTACATGAAGTCAGTGCGAGGTCAACTCCAACCGTCAGGGAACCCAACGCATGCTGTCACTGGGTTTGTCTGAACACTGGGTACCACTATGTCTCACTCAATTCATGGGTCAATCAGCTTCAATCAGCATTTTCGCTACATTTTCGCTCAGGAAAGACATCAGGAACCTGTGTTGGCAGCTGGTCAAAGGACTGGATGTATGTCATGCAACTTGGCATATCTTGGCATCTGTTCTCTTGGAGTATCAAAGAGTTGAGACTCCCATACCACGGCAACCTCAAAAATGTGTTGGGCCATCAAAAGACTGGCCAAACACGAGCAACAACTCAGGCAAGGAGAATCATCCATAGAGATATCAAGTGGGATCCTTAGAAAAGCAGTTACAGATTCTTCGGGCTGAGACCCGAATTTGATGACTTGATCATCATGTTGTAAAAGCAAGAATTAATGGCTTATCAATCTTTATCATGATCCAATCCAATATGGCTCAGATTTATCGATTTATCACAAACCCAGCTGTCCATATTTTTCCCAAACGAGTAGATGGTTGGTACACTGGTACACTTCACCTTCTCATTTGTTTTTCTGCAGATCCCCAAGGACCATAGGGATCAAAAAAAAATTGAACATCTTAAATGGTAGGCCCCAGAACCTGTTGATCGACAACGACCTGCACTTGAAGTTGGCGGACTTTGGTCTGGCTAGAGCCTTCGTGGTGGGGCGCCGAGCAGCCGAGCCTGGCGGATTTTCGCCGCAGTGCCGCAGCTTCGCCACGCTACTCAGGTGCCAATCCCAAAGTACACCCACGAGGCAGCGCTTGAAGTTGAACTGGATGGCTTTGATACTGATAGATCTGGGATTGAAATCTCATGTTGTAGATATATGTAACATATGTAGATACAAGATCAATCAAGATCAACAGGAGGATCCATATTTTTGCACAGTTCAAACATGTTAAAACAACACGTCACAGGGGTGACCGAGGTGGTGACGGTTTGGTATCGCGCTCCGGAGATTCTGTTGGGATCTGTTGGGCTTCTCAGTGCTGGTTTTCGCTCTTCTGAGGGCGAAACATGGTCCAACGATTTGTGACAAAGATGCTGAGTATTGATGATTTTTGGATATTTTGGGGGTATAGAATAGAATATAATTATAATATATATATATGTGTATTGTGTATATATATATATATATGTTGAACGCTTGAAGATGCTTGAAGCATACCATACCCCTTTCTGAAAACATCCGGTTTGTTGATGTCTGTGGAATGCTCCCACCCTGGATGGTCACCAGCTATTTTGCTCTGAAACCCCAGGTGCACGGGTTTGATGATTTTCTTTGCCGCCTGTCAACGAACGTTTAGACATGGAAAAGCGGATGAATAAATGGCCTTACCCAGAGGTGTCCCTGTGAAATATGGAACTTGTTTATGGTGATGGATGGTAGGGCCGATGATTAAATCCCCATTGACAGGATTGCACTGATACTGATGCTCACATACTGATTTCATCGATCCCCATTCAATGATTTCATCACATTTCATCCAAATTCAACCAGCCACCCCTAAAAATACCACCCCCCTGGGCTCAGCAACGGTTGTGGTTGGTGTTTTTTTTCCTGCCCAAATCATGAGACCTTCGCTCAGAGCGCCTACAGCATTGGCGTGGACATGTGGGCTGTGGGCTGCGTCTTTGCAGAGATGGCAACAGGCGGCAGTGAATCCGAAGTCGTGCAAAAAGACGTTGCAAGGAGATGGGGCCTTTAGACGAAGTGAGGGTTTCTAAAGTCATGGGGGAACCCCAAGTCACCATACCCTCTGGTAATTTAACATAACTATGGAAAATCACCATTTTTAATGGGAAAATCCACTATTAATGGTCATTTTCAATAGCTATGTTAAATTACCAGAGGGTAATTCTTTCAATACTAACATGGTCGAAGCTCCAAGTCATGATCGAATGATGTGACAATTGGATTACATGCTGCATTTTGTCAGGAAGCCTTTCCATACCGAGCCGAAAAAAAAGGCCTTTTGCGAAAGACCGTTTCAGCTGACGCAGGGAATCCACTCTTTGGTGGAGATTCAGAGATTGATACGATCTTCAAGGCCGAGCAAACGATGGTCTTGGGTGTGCAGTTGGGGAGTTATAAGTTGATATCATGTACAGATGATTATATATGATTACGTATATATACGTATATAATTATACATATACGATATATACGTATATATAATTTCCTATATCTAATTATATATACGTATATCCAATTATATATGTATACATCATTATTATATATATATATAATTATACTATAGTATATATATATCATTATAATATATATATATATATATAATTATTATATATAAGTATAATATATAAGTATAACATATAAGTATGATATACAATTACTGGCACAATATATAAATATAATATATTATAATTATAATATATATATATCATCATATACATGTATATACATATTTATAAACGATAGTTTATCGGGCTACAAAGGGCTTATTCCCAACTTATGGAGGTTATTCAGCCTCGTTTTGTTTCCCATGGCCCGCCGAGATCTTTCAGAAGCTGGGCACGCCCAACGAGGAAATGTGGCCAGGTCTTCATGAGTTACCCAAGCTGGTGTGCCCAGTGGCGAAAAGCGGCCGTTCGACCAAAAAAATCGCTAAAAGGAAAGGGAGAAATCTAGCACTGATTAGTGATTACATATAAATAATTACGTAATATATATATATATATGTATATATCTATCTACCTATATATATGTATATATCTATCTACCTATATATATATATATATATTCATATATATATATATATACAGTACCTATATATATATACGACATGATCCTTTGGACGCACGTTCTCTCAGTTTGAGTGGAATGTCTCTCGGTGATGTTGTGGCTATAGACATGACAAGAACACTATCTCTTTGACAAAACTGAGGCTTATTGTAGTTCTCAGTCCTGCATATACAATCTAAGCTTGCCCTCATGAATGTCCTGCTCCCTTAGACTCATTTAGATCCTGCAAGCAGACCCGAGTAACAAAATTTGGGTTTCCCTTCATCCCATACCTCGCGAATCTCAGTTTGCACGAATTTGACATTCACTGTGTCCCAGTCGTATCAGCAGTTTTTTTCAGTAGGTGCATTGTCTAGGATGAATAATCTATATCATGTAATCCCAACAGCAGAAAACTGTTGGGTTTCAATCTCTAGAAGCAGAGGGTGGTATCACGACTTTATCCTTGCCAATGTGGATGCGGGGTTCCGGGCACCTTGGAACCTTGTCTCCCAGCTATCTCCCTATCAAATTATTATTTCTTTATCGTCTCCCAATTGTGTCTCAATTGCCTCCCGCTTTCCTCCAACTTGTCTCGTACTTGTCTTCCACTCCCCAACAGTTCGGAATAGCAGAAAGCTGTTGGGTTTAAAGCTCTTGAAGCAGGCGGGTGGTATCGCTACTTCTCCCTTCTTCTTCCCCTTCGGGGAAATTTGGAACCTTGATGAACCTTGTCTCCCATGTGTCTCCCACTTTGTCTCCCTCTTTGTGTGTTTCGCCTTATGTCTCTCACTTTTGTTTCCCACTCTCTGTCTCCCACTTTGTCCCTTACTTTGTCGCAAACTCAGTCTCACTGTATCGCGCCCACTTGGTCTGTCATACCGTCTCCACACTGACAGTTAAAATGTGGCCCAAGCATGGACGCTACTTGGGAAACTTCTCACCTTGAATTTGACACCCCCACTGCTGTTGGGTTGGAAAACCGGGTTAATGTACATACATTGTATGAGATTCCAAAAGATTTCATTTCCCAACACTCCTGGACATTTTCGACATTTCTCGACTCATCGTGGCTCAGTTTCAAGCTGAAGTTCCCTTGCTGGACGGCAAAAGGCGCGACACCGTGAGACTGGGATTTGGAGGAATACCTTCGTCTCCACTTCTTGCAGATATCCAAGGCGTCCAAGACCCTCGGAAACGTGAAATCTGGGTGAGTTCACCCAAAGTATCCCAAAACTCATTGGATATGTATATATATAATATATATAATATTTATGTCTATGTATATATATACATATAATATAATATAATATAAAATATAATATAATATAAAATATAATATAAAATATAATATAAAATATAATATAAAATATAATATAATATATAATATACTATAATATAATATAATATATAATATAATATAATATAATATAATATAATATATGGTGTTTTTATCATGTCATAGTTGAGTAGTTGCTATATAGGTTCGACCCCAATAACCCCCGATCGATACCCTTCCACTCCGACGCCCTCCACGACAGCTTCTGCCCGCAAAATGGTTGAAGACTACTTTGGAGTTTTTTGTCAGAGATGTGCACGAAACACTGTAAAGCGATAGGGCCCCCCCCGAAAGCGATAACCTGGGACCATACACGACAGTTCATTAAACTTGGCGTAAACCAAGCATATACAGTTGTGCACATTCACAGAACAGGCAAAACCGATGAGGGAAATTCAACCTGTGGTGCCTGTGTTTCCTGCAGTTACCATAGCATTTGGCATCCAACTTGCTCTCTCTCTCTCTCTCTCCCGCTCTCTCTCTCTCTCTCTCTCTCGGTCTGTCGTTTTGTGGCAAATTTCCTTCGAACAATGTCATATGTTGGAGGGGTTCCCTGGCCAAGCCAGAAAGCCATCTCCATAACTTTAGAAAGGAAATGAAAGGACATGAATGCAAAATGAAAGGAACCTGCGTGCACATGAAAGGAAGATGAGAGGACATGAATGCACATTGGAATGAACATGAAAGGAATATGAAAGGAAAATGAATGGAAATGAATACCAATGAAAGGAAATGAAAGGAAATGAAAGGAAATGAATGCACAATGAAAGGAAGATGCATGCAAATGAAAGGAAAATGACGGAACATG